>OZ035997.1:4098887-4486387 GCA_964035015.1 Corallium rubrum | reverse complement strand
CAACAGGGCTGTAGCCACCAATTTTCAAATGGTCCAACTGAGAGTGGTGAGCACCGAAGGAGCCAATCTCATACCCAGAGCCTGCGATCCTGCTGGTCATTACCAAGCAACAGAGGCTCTGGGAAGCTCCAATGAAAAAGACCCCAAAATTGGGTTTTTGTTCCCAGTCCTCTGGTTGCCAGTTCCCTATAATTTGTAACAGTCATTGACGATCATTCGCTTGTTCAAAGACCAGGAAAAATATTTGTTTACCGATAAAAAAGGCCCAATGTGTTTTACAAAGCTCTCAATGGCCTTTCTTTGCTTTTCTCAAAATAATCAACCAGATGATTTGACGAGTGTGTTTTAAATTGCCGCGTGACCATCAGCACTCAGCAGCCCAGGTAAGAAATTGTACTTTTTTGCCAGGAATTTTGGCTAAACTACATTGACCTTGTATTCTCTAATATAAATTAATTTTAAAGTTCTGAGACGAAACTGCAAAGAATTATGAGATGAGTCAGATGATGGATGTTTGTTTGGCAACGAAGCGACAATAATAGTTTTAACTTGTAAATTGTTGGGATTTTTGCTGTTTTGAATTAGTTCATGTGTTCAATTATATTTTGGGTCTGTCATGTATAATTATGTGTTACAGAACATCGAGAAATCAATTGGACAAGTTACTGTAGCAACATGCACACTATTTGAAATTTTACTGTTTTTAAACTAACCAATCAGATGATGAGTTCCATCAGAATTTCCCAGAGCCTCTGTTCCTTGGTAATGACCAAAAGGATCGCTCTGGGTACGAGCTTGCAAAAGAGTGAGAAAAATCTAGGGGGTCTAGGGCATGCTCCCCCAGCAAATTTTTGATTTTCTAAGGCATGGAAACGTTATTTCTTGCATTTTGAGAGCTGTTTTAACAAAAAAAATTAATATTATATACAGTGACAAACCCTAGTTTTAAAGTCTATTTCATCATTGTACACAATGATAAGAAGTAATTCTCAATTAATATTTCAATTTCCCCTTTAAAATAATTTTTTGTGTTCATGAAAATCATAATGTAATTCACATCACATCAGATGTGTTGGACAGAACATTGGAAATTTTTTTAAAATTTTATTAATAACATAACCACACAAGTCTGAATAACCCATATGTAATGAACTTTTGTACTATTAAACTCTAACATTAACCTGAATATAATAAACGAAACTTACGTTTAATCTATTTTTGATGAGTTATTTTATAAAGGAAATAGAAAACATTTTTTTCTTGTTCCTCTGAAGCTATAGAAAGACTTGTGGAAGTTTGGAAGAGCTCGAAATAGTGTGGAAACACATACCCTGTGGGCTCATCGTCCCACTGTATAATTTCTCGTTCTCCCAAATGTCCCCTCGTGTTTCTAGAACTCTATAGAAACATGGAAAATGTTTTCTATTTCTTAAATAGAAGATGGCTTATAACCAGTACCATCGAGGGGGGGGGGGGGGGGGGGATAATTGCCCACTAAAAATTCAGTCTATGAAGATATATCATAATATTATAATACTTATCAAAAACTTACCGCTGGGGCCCAGTAAAACCTTGGTAAAAATATCGGAGGGGGGCTGCATGCAAATTATGACCTGGGCCCATTCTGGCTCTCGATGGCCCTTATAACCAAAGGGTCATCCCAGAAAGGATCCATGCTCCCCCCACAGCAGGGCTGCAAAGAAATATTTTTTCTTGACAGGACATGTGTCTGATCCATTTCCAATTTTGGTCAGACATTACTAAAATTTGTTCGGACATAAAACCATTATCACTACATTTTGTTGGATGTATAATTCTTCAGAATACAGTTCTGAGTTCATGATATAAAGCTGGTTTCCATGGCGGTCGTCTGACTCATCTGTTTAGCATTATGCACGTGTGTTATACCATAGACAATCTGGATTGTCTATGGTTATACTTATACATTGTTTTAATTAACTCCTTGGTATCAGAGTAATTAAATACTATCAGTTTCTCTCAGAAGACAGATTCAGTTACAGAAGATTTAAAATTCAAACATGCTCAATCTAGTCGGTAGAATTACTGAAAGGAAATCGGAATTTTTCTCTCAAAAAGAGAAGTTTCTCTTTCAACAGCATAAAGCCAAATTTCTTGATCAGACAATATATTCTATTTGCACAGACACTATGTCTGATGACAATTTGATTTTGTTCTAACATTTGCCAAATTTGGTCGGACATTGTCCGATGTCCAACAGTAATTTGTAGCCATGCACAGGGAGGGGGGTAAAATGAACTACAGGTTTACCTAAATTACAGTAAAAACCCACTAACAAGAACCTTACATTTTACCAAATCAGCCTGGGATAGGTTCTTATATTCTTACATATATAAATTTTTAATTTCATCCTGAAGTTCTTATAGTGGAAGGTTCTTGTTAGCAGGTTTTTACTGTATTGTAGGATATCCAAAAAGGAGAAGAGGAACAATTTGCTACAGTATTTCCTCTGTGGGGGAAGTATGAATATTTTCTGGAATGACCCATAATTACCACTTAGGATTACATGTATATATACCATAGAATATTCCTCTTTCTAATATTATTTTCAGCTCTTTTGAGAACTTAGTCAGGCTAGATGACAATAAGACAATTTGATCTACTTGATCAAAGTTATATCGTGAATATATATTAGACTTGCCCCCCTGGATATAAACAAATGAATCATTCTATTGCCTAATGGTTCAAGGCAGAGCTCGTGTTAATAAAAGAAACTGAAAATTAATATTGATATTCGAAGTACTTGTTACCATGTGCAAGTAAAAGAATATTGTTGACTCAGAGCATACGTATCAGCTTCTTTTGGTTTGGTATTTTTAATTATTTAATAGGAACAATGCACCCAATGTACTTGAACAATTTGTTTCTATGAATTAAACCAACAAAATCTTACCTGCAAGGCTTCATCGTTATCGTGTATAGCTCTTTTTAGTTCATCGTTTTCTTGTTTCAGATCACGTACTCGTTTAGCCAGAAAGGTTTCCGTTGCGCTTAATGGTACTCCAGAATCCAATGAACTCGTGCGACGTTGGGAAGTTGTTGAGGCTACATCTGTGCCTTCAATGCTTTTTGCATCGTTATCACTAACAAATTCATAACTATCAGTCTCAAATTCACCTTCAGTTGCCTTTTCTTCTTTCTCCATGTAATAGAGTAGATCTGAACGGGCAATTTGACAATAAAATATCAAAAGTGGTGCGACGTTCTGTGGTGACGTTACAATATTTCAAAAAACAAAACAAAACAACAAAGGCTGCAGAACTGGGTGCAACAACACGAACAGTCTTTTACAAAAAACTCTTGTTTTCGGCAATAAATATTTGAGAGTACTTTCGCACTAACAAAATGAATCACATCTTCCTTATTCCTTTGCAGTTAAACACTGTCTTGGAAAATCACAAATCCCACACGCAAGACGACACATACCATCTTTCGAAACCGAAACTAGATTTTCGTCCGTCTCGAAACTAGATTTCAATATTGGAGAGTAGGGCATGGGGCTGCCCCAGTCCTAACCAATTACGTCATTTTTTGTTTCTGAAATTTGGAATGGCGGAGTAAACTTTTCACTCTCACTCACGAGAAGTTTCTGGATACAAATTTAGCATTTTTTATTGCTCACGACATATATAATATCATAATTCACAATTCTCTCACGTGATCTCCGGTGAGTCCACCAACTCCCGTCAAGGAGACTAGCAGTTTAGGAGAACTGTGTTGTAAACGATTTGGCGATAAAGAATTAGCTTTTTGAAGAAATAGTTTACACGAATACGTAGTTATATGCTTTCTTTTAGAAGCAGAGATACACCACAGGCAGTCTGGTTGAATAGTGCTGAGTCAGTTAGTGACTGAATTATTAAAATAATCCATTTATGATGACCTGACTCACGATTTTGATCGGCAATCTCACCCGTTCTAATTACCTCATGGAATCCTTCCGATTATAAGCCTTCTCAAAAATAAGCTCATGATCGAGTTTTATGCAATAGACCTATAAATGATATAAAATAGAATACACGTGCAAAAGACTAGTCTCCTTCGCAGACCTTCTTATGGCTCATAATATGCAAAAACCTACTTTGCCAAAATTCTCTTCAACCATGTAAAGAAACCCTTGATCTTGAAATCTGATAAGCCAAAAAAAAGCTAGTCTTTTGAAAAAATAAAAGCGCCAGCCAAGGCTTTGTACTATCGATAGTTTACGGTGTCCTAAATTAGTTATCTCCGACACAATTGTAAACGGAACAAAATCATGCCGGTATGCAAATACAGCAGCATATAACATTTCATGTTATTTTTGTGCCAGTATCGTGTAAACGCAAGGCCTAAACGGCATGATTTTGTTCCGTTTTCAAATTGTACCGGCATCGTGTAAACGGGGTCTAATAAAGGCTAGTTTCCACTCAGGAAAATCTTCCGCTGGATAGGAACGGACAGGAAAGTTTCTTTAATTTGTGTTAAAGTAATTAGTTCCGACCGAGAGCTCACAAGACAAAGGAAACTTCTCTGTTCGTTCCGGTCCTGCGGAAGATTTTCCGGCTGAGCGTGGAAACTAGCCTTAATAAGAGTCGAGATATAGACCCCGTTTACACTAGAGGAAAAGTATCCGGATTCACGTGCACATTGTTTTTTATTTCCGTGAGGATGAAAAACAATGTGAATCCGGACACTTTTGCTCTACGCCTCTACAGTGTGTATCAAAAAAAAACTAATCGAACCTTTAGAAAACAACCTATTGTAGTCAGTGAAAGCCCTAAAAGCGCTGCGATATAAATTAATCAGCACGTAAGTTAAACAGGAAGAAAAAAGCTTTTAAATACTTTCACCATGCATACACTTCAAGTTATCTTAATTTCCCAGGTGTTTTGCGCATCTGTGGGTTCAGCGAAGTGCTTAGGGCTTTCAAACTACTACAATAGGTTGTTTTCTAAGGGTTCAGGGTTTTTTGATACACACTGTAGTCTAAACATAGTCAATCGAACATATGGTCTGGAAACTCGGCAAACTTCAAAGCGCCTATAATGAGCTGTGATTTTATGTTGAACCGTACCTTACACCGTGCACATCCTTTGTTTTAGGTTTATTAATATTTAAATAACACGGTTGAGTGATTGCACTGAAACGTTGCTATTGGACAATTCGTTCATTATACTAAAATACAATGTGTTCAGTGACCGTGCACCGTACACAAAAATGCATAAAGGCGAACAAAAAGATAGGCCAAAGACTTTAGCTGAGTTTCCAGACCATATCTCGATTGACTATGGTCTAAACGGGGCCTATAGAGCGTTTTCATCTTACGTCACGACGGCCATATTGGTGTACCAAAACAATGAAATGGCGGTCATATTGGTGTACGATATGGGAATTAGTTCTTTCTTATTCAAATATTTCGTATTGTTTCACCACCCCAATGGGCCACCGATCACGTGAGTAAAAATAGGTACGCAATGTGTACAAGCGTCTACGTTTAAGGCTACAGTGTACATCATTTGCAATCACGTGACATTGGACGCCATCTTGCTAAAATAAACATGATGGTGACTGGTGTGTCAACAGTGTATGCCAAGCAAAAAATCAACCAATATGATGGTGATGTATCTATTCACATAATCTGATTTTTCTCATGATACATATCATTTAATAACAACAACTACATGTATAGTAATTGTGATAAGACCTAACTGACTACTACCTGTATATTAAGTAAATCCACATTACATGTACCAGGAGGAAAATTGAGTCCAGTTAATTAGATCATGTGAATGGGCCTTTGGTTGCAATAATCATCAAAGACACTGACAGGCAGTGTAAATGTGTAATTTATATAACTATAAGTAATAACATGACTTGAGGAAAATTAGCAATTAAATTGCCCTTTGCCTCGGGAAGATTTTTACAAATCTTCCCGAGGCAAAGGGCAATTTAATCGCTAATTTCCCGACAAGTCATGTTATCAGTTTGTAATATTATGATCGCCGAGGAAAACTTTGAGAATCTTACCGCCAGGAAATTTACACGGTTGAACAGAGAAGTTGCATCTAATTTTCTCGTGCATGTTGATGATGGAAAATATATGCAAGCGGGGGAATTTACTAAATCGCCCACTCGACCGGGCGATTTAGTCTAAATCGCCTGGTCGAGCGGGCGATTTAGTAAATTGCCCGCTCAGAGAGAATTTAGAGATTTTAATGCCCGCTCGGAACAATAGAATCTGAGGTAATCATGGTATTACAGAGGACATATTAAGAACTTTTCAGTTTGTTATTTGACTATAGTTTAGCATGATAATTTTCTACTATGTGTATACACATGCAGAAATAAAACTGTCTAATAAGTTACATACTGGTTACATCCTGCCTGCATATCACTGCAGTCAACAACAGCTAAAACTGAGACAGATTGTTTGCCCTCACTAAAACTGGCAGATTTTTGACCTCGGTCAATTACATAAACAATGGATCCAGGATTGTCCTCAATGTTAGTTACATTCCTCAGTAATAACGCAACATACTTACACAATATATAACAGAAATTTGGACGTTTGTCAAGCTCAATTACTCAGAAAAAATTTCTGAGCCCCAGACAGGGTTCAAACCTGCAACCTTCTAATGACTGGTTAGATGCTCTAACCATTGCGAGGGTCAGATGGAGAGCTACAGTAAGGTTGCAAATTCATTGTCATAGCACTCCCAACTGGTAGCATTTGCATGAGATGTAGTTAAAGTGATCTGATGAGTTGTACATGTACGTATACATGTAGTGCATGTGGTACATTTACGAGCTTAAACGTACTGCATGTATATACTACACACACTTCACTAAATAATTTGTTAAGTTTGTTTAGTTTGAGTTATGCGATGATTCACTACACAGATATAACGTCTAATCAGAATGTCACCACTAACACATTAGTCCCTGTGCAACAACTGTCACAAGCTATGAACACATGTCAGTCAATATTTCTAAAACAGAAAAAAAAATTTGGTCATTTAGGGAAGAATACTGTATATATAAGTATCTAAGCAAAAAAGTGTTATTAATAATAATCGTGGTAGGAGCATTTACTAAGAATTTAATTTTGATTCCATTTTTGAAGAAATGGATCGCTTGGTTGGACTGCTCTATAGCATGCATATACAGTTGCACATTTAATAAAATACTAGAAATACATGAATGCAACAACCCCTCGCCCACTTTTATGAAATGCTTTTTTGAAACACCCCCCACCCACCCACCTTGATTAAAATAAGCACACCTGATATACAGGCAATATAAAACAAACGGATATAAAAACAAATGATAATCCTCAAGATAATTCTATAATTTATGGATAAGATGACTAAACACTGATTTAACATATCAAAGCAAAACATAGATTTCATTGTTAAATTCTGGTTGTACAAAATATTTTTTTGGAGGTTTCAAAAGGCATTATTTTTAACAAGCTTTAAATGGCTTCCCTATGCATACATGTTTTGCAAAGGCAGAATTAAAAGTCAACTAACAACAGCTCAAAAATTACATTTATAATAGACTCCGAGATAAAAACAATTCGGTTGAATCGGATTCTAGAAAGAAGTATTAAACAGGCAACGTTTCAGTCGAAAATTTGGAAATACAGCCAAAACATCTTGTCCACATAAAGTCTATGGTAGTGTTTTAAGTTAGCTTTAGTTAAGGTGATTTATGCTTGGACGAGCAAAGGGGAAGCACGAAAACGTAAAGCAGTATATTGTTTAGGTTAAGCGAAAACTTGAAAACAACAAGAATCCTAGCCCTACCGTTAACTTTAAAACGATTTGAGCAATTCAGATCGGGTTTTTGTTTACCATACGCGTTTGGTTTCTTCAAGTTCTCTGGTTTCTCTTCAAGATATATCAAACGGTTGTTTGTATCCTTCTTTTCTTCGTGCTCCATTTCGTTTCGATTTAATAAACGAAAGCAAAATACTATTTGTCCAGTGTCCAACCATTCTTACCGCGTGACACCGTACCAAACATATATATATATAAATATATATATAAACTAGAAATACATGAATGCAACAACCCCTCGCCCGCTTTTATTAAATTGTTTTTTGAAACACCCACCCACCTACCATGATTAAAATAAGCACATCTGATATACAACCAATAATAGCCCAATATAAAAACAAACAGATATAAAAACAAATAATCCTCAAGATAAGTCTATAATTTATAAGATGACTAAACTGATTTAACATTTCAAAGCAAAACTTATAGATTTCATTATTACTCGGGCTACCGCAGGTAGACGAGTCTAGGTTTCGGCTTTGTTATTTTTTGCGTTTTAGTCTTAGTCTCCCGGCCGCGCGAAATTGCCGTAATGGCCGCCGCTTTGCGAAATCGAGGTTTGGCGAGTTGTTTCTTTTGGACCAAGCTTTCATTGCCATTTTATCGATGTTTTTGAGTATTAGCAAGACATTTCACTGTTTCTCAGTTGTTTACGTGTTGGCTATCGACTGGCTGTCGATCAAAAATAAGGCCGAGATGCGGTGGCGGAGTGGCGGACATTGGCTACGTCTAATGACAGTAATGAGTATGACCCACTGATCTGTGCTATAACCTTTGTCTGAGCAATCAGGACGTGTTCGAGCAACGAGGAATCAATCTCTATCTCTCGGCGATACTATACATTGCATGGCCGTTTTATCAAAACTCGCCAGGATCTGTTGAAGTACCTGTAAAGGTAAGCTGTCTCGTTATTTCCATTGGTACACTATTTTCACTTCTTCCTTTTCGACTGAGTGAGTGAGCGAGTGAGCTTTCTCGTCTCGGATGTGTTTTGTTTGTTCACAGACATAGTTATTGGGCAGTAATGTCGCTGGCAAGTATCTTGATATTATTATATACACTTACAATCGCACACGCCGTTCATTAAGTGAACTTGCGTGTAATAAGGCGAAGAGACTTGACATATTGAACGCTGTACATGTGTGGAAATAATACTTTCTTTCTTTGCTTTCCTGATGTCTGATCACTCGTCTCGGATGTGTTCTGTGTGTTCACAGACATAGTTATTGGTCAGTAATGTCGGTGGCAAGTATCTTGATATTATATACACTTACAATCGCACACGCCGTTGATGTGTTGATATTTAATATCTGAAGAGACTCGACATATGAGCGCTGTGTACATGTGTGGAAATATGTTAATAAATACAGCCATCGTGTTTTCTTATTGCAAATTGTGTTTTCTATCGGAGAATTGGATTGCGTTTTGACTTTTGTCTGTGACCAATGTGTTTAATAGACTTTAGACCTTAGCACTGCATAGCACTGTGATTTTGCAGTAGCCCGAGTGAACGCCTGACCAGGCGTCTTGTTAAATTCTGGTTGTACAAAATATGTTTTTAGGTTTCAAAAGGGATTATTTTTAACAAGCTTTAAATGGCTTCCCCTTGCATACATGTTTTGCAAAGGCAGAATTAAATGTCAACAGCTCAAAAATTACATTTATAAAAGAGTCCAGGATAAAAACAATTCGGTAAACAGACAACGTTTCAGTCGAAAATTTGGAAATACAGCCAAAAAAATGGCCAAAGCCCATGAGTATTTAATAACAAAAGGTGATTGCAATGCCAATAAAATCATCACGTCTACATAAGCTTATAAAGGTAGTGTTTTAAGTTAGCTTTAGTTAAGCTGATTTATGGTTTGGACGAGCAAAGGGAAAGCACGAAAACGTGAAGCAGTATATTGTTTAGGTTAAGCGAAAACTTTAAAACAAAATCCTACCGTTAACTTTTGACCACGGAATCACTGTAATTCAGATCGAGTTTTTGTTTACCATACGTCGTTTGGTTTCTTCAAGTTCTCTGGTTTCTCTTCAAGATATATTAAACGGGTTGTTCGTATCCTTCTTTTCTTCGTGCTCCATTTCGTTTCGTTTAAATAAACGAAAGCAAAATACTATTTCATTTGCTTGAGAGTTTATAGTTTTCTGCATCGCTAGTCACCAGTGTCCAACAATTCTTACCGCGTGACACCGTCCCGAACATATATATATATAAACTATGTCCCAGATTTCGTCTCCCTCGCTTTTTCTACACGCGTGTAAAGTGGACTACACGCATGTCGAGATTAGCACCCTCACCGGGCTCCGGGCCTTCGGCCCTACGCCCGGGCTCGGGGATTATAAGTTTACAGTACAGTGTATACTATTGACGCATATTAATGCGACAATGGCTTTTAGAGTAGCGAGGTTCAGATCACACTTCCACTACCGCTACTGCTACCGTAGATGTGGTTAACTTGATGTAAATGTTCGTTTTTTCGGTCTGTAGTCGTAGTTGGTTTTAATCCTAGTATCGTAAAACGCTTTCTTTTTCCACGAGGTTTGAGACCTGCGACCATTACTGAACGTAAAAACAATATTTGACATGCTTAATTATATTTACGGTAGCGGTAGCGGTAGTGGAAGTGTGATCTGAACCTCGCTATTATTAAAATCCCATAAAATGAATCAGGGTATCCTTTCTATATTTATTTTTGAAACTATAAACTGTTTTGTCTGTAACTGTCGGGCTTACAGTAACGTTGAGGACAAAATGCCTTGAGTTAAAAGTAAAACAACTGCAAATAGATATTTCCTTTTAAACAACTGTCTGATGATATATACAACCTAAAAGATAGCCCAGTACAACAGGCAATTTACATCATGGCAATTTACATCAAATTACTTCCTTGATAAAATCTCCCCGAAATCAAAAGAAACAACTCGTTTTCAATGACTCAATCGTTCGTAGACAAGATGTTTATAAACTGTCATTTCTTCGAAGTCTTCGTTCGTCGCCTTCTTCTAAGTATATAGACAAATCTCTTCATAATTGTCTTGTTTCCCTCGGAATCCTGAGACCATTTCGTGGTTGTCGCAGTGGAAGGAGAGTGAAAGAACGCAAAGCCTACATTCGAGATCAAAATACTCGTGCACAATATCATTATAAAGAATAAAACATAATCCGAAAATCGTCATCTTGTGACTTGATATTCAAGTTAAAAACAAGATAAGACAAAATGAGAGGTAATATTTCGACTCTATTTCAAAGTCATTATCAAACCAATGGTTCAATATCATTATGGTCGCCAAATTTACATATCACCTAATCAAAACAATTCACCCTCGTATAATCATCCCTCGAGCTGTTTCTCTGTTTGTACTCAAAACTCGGCAGACATCGCGTCATTACAAACATCAAGATGCGAAGAGTTTTTTCCTAGCCAAGTTGTCGATCCCAGGACGAACTTAAATAATCTGATTTTAATAACACCAAACAAACCCGAGAATCATAATGTAACTTGCGATCAACCGATCGAAGCAGATAGTATATCAGTCAACACCGGTCTTATAAAAGTTATCCACCTAAACATACGCTCACTTCGGAATAATGTTCACCGCCTTATCCAAGCTAGTACGTTCAGCGAATTTTGACATTATCACCATTTCTGAAACGTGGCTAAAAAAGGGAAAACTAAGTGCATAATAATTGGAACAAGGCAGTTGATGAGCAGACTACCTACAGACACATCAGGCATTAAAATAAGGAATTTTTACAAGGACACACTTTGCCTTCAGAGGCAACAATCGCTTGGAACTTGAATATGTGGAACGCAGATTTGAGCACTTTCGTTAAGCCTGGTTTTCACCAGCCGTAAACTTAAGCGTAAGCATCACTGATTTGCTGGCACAAGCGTAAACGCAAGCATAAAACGGAAGTTTAACAATATTAAAATCTTCCTTTCTCTTATGCATATACGCCTTACGCTTATGCTTGCGTTGTAATGAAAACCAGGCTTTAAAGTTGTCATAAACAGAAGAACTACAAACATTTTGGAAAACCTATAGATATAGCTGAAATGCTGTTTCATTCATCGTTTATACAATCAAATTGTTATAACTCTTAAAACAAATAATGGTAAAATGACTAAAGAAATATGAAATGGTTTTTTTTCCGTAATCGTGAGCCTTAAAAGTCTTAAAAAGAGCATAGCCATGCAAAGCACGGTCCGACGGTCCCTATCCCTTCTTAATTCTTATGTCAATTGTCAACCAAAAGACGGTTTCAAGTGATGTCCTCCTTGTCTGCTTTCCTCCGTCAACTCTGACATGGCGATCTCATCGTCACCAACGCTGTTTTCAAAAAAGACACCATTGAACCACTTTTGTGTCTTGTACTTAGACGATGCACTTGCTCTTCTCTTCTTATCTGCTAACCAGTATCGAACAGCAGGTCTGGCATCATAACTCGCAAGCGGTGGAAGATTGAATCCAATGAAAATGTAGTAGTGAAGGGTATCTGTGTTAAGTCTGCTTCTCGCTGGTGACTTCAGGATATTGTATCTTGATATCAGTCTCTCCACATCAGCCGAATGAGGTTTGGCTGCAATTGCTCTTGCCAAGGCAATTGCTAAAGTCTTCATTTCTTCCATACCAACAATTTGCTTCAAGACGCTTCTAGGACCTTTATCCTGAATTGATGGGGTTGCCACTGCTTCTCGGTAGCTTTGGCAAAACTCAAATAGGTCACAGTCAGGGATAATGACCTTGTGACACGCTCTAAGTTCATCATCGCTGACATCAACCTTCAGCTGGGCAAGAGGCGCTAGATCTTTCCACTCATCAGTTTGAAGCCTTTCTGAAAGAAAGTTCTCTAAAGACAGAAGAATCTCGTTTCTGACAGCTTCGATTTTCCGTGAGTCAGTAACATACAAATTATGCTGCCTTCGCCTTCTGGTTCGTGTTTCCAGTTTTATCCCGTGAAATTCCCACTCGTTTTCAGATTCTTCACCTTCGTTTTCGGATTCGTCACCTTCGTGTGAAATTACTTTAATTGTAGAAAGAAACAACTCCTCCCAGCCACCTATAACAGGCTTCTCCTTAGCTGTGGCTAGCCTTGCAAGAAACTTGTCTCTTTCTTTAACAAGATCAAAAACTAAAACGCTGTCGCTCTCAAGCTTCATTTGGAATCTTGAGTATAACTTGACAACATCCATCAGAAAACAGCTCAGATGCAATCTGTCTTTTTTCAACCAGTTCTTTAAATAACCATTTGCATCTGCATCTGGACTTGTCTTCAGATACATTAAAATAGCCCTAATGCTTGTAAGAATCGAACGCAGAAGTTGGCTTGTGTACTGAGACCAACGTACTTCGAAATACTGAGGAAGCCTGAGAACCTTGAGTTTGTTTTCAGTTGCCACTTTATGAAGTTCCCGTGTCCGGACACCAGAGGAATGGAAATATGTCGCAAGTGCTGCAGCATCCCTAATCAAGTAGTTGACCTCAGCAAATGAAGAGCAAACTGAGTTCCAAGCCAGGGCACTACGATGCACTGCACACCAGATTTTAAGCAGGGGTACATCTTTTCCATTTTCCTGAAGCTGACGCATCTGACTGAGCCTTGCCCATATCCCCGATCGTGCTCCTGAATTAAGATTTGTTCCATCGGATGCCAGCGACGAAACGTTTGGAAACAAAGAATCCCATTTAACTGATTTTTCAACAGCATTCTGAATAGCCGTTAGTGCTCCTTCTGCGCCCCGCTCGTTTGGTTCTTCAAACCCAAGGAAATAGAGATTTTCTTCCCCTTTTTGATTTACAGTCTTGGCCAACACATGTTCGTTGTCAATTTGATTTCTGTCAACAGAACCATCAAATCGTAAAGACACTGCCAAGGAATTCTGAAGTACTTCTTCTAGTTTTTCCTTTTCTGACGATACAATGGCGCTCAAAAATTCCTTATGACCGATGGGGTTAACATAACGAAGGTCGTCCGGTTCATAGTTAGTGAACTCTGTGTTAATGTCGAATTTTGAACCAATGTTTCTAGCTACAACTCTTGAAGGCCATGAAAAAGCGCTAAGTGTTCCACGTTTTGCATCATTGTACACAGTATAAATATAATTCCCAACATAATTAGCGAGCTCCTTATTACCGCGAATAAACTGGGAATCAATGGGTGCACTAGCCTGTAACTCATTGCTGTTTAGTCTCGCTAATTTCTCAGCTTTCACACATTCTTTATGCACCACAGATCTGAGATGGTTATCAATGTGCGTTTTTCTTGGAATAATTACATTTTCAGAACAAATGTTAGGCACTCTGCCATTTGGTGCAAATATTTTCACTGTATTTGAGAATCTGAAACAAACGTCACATCTCACATAGTTTCTACCAGGACCTCGCAGTGTAATTTTTATTATTGGATTTGAGTCACTTTTCTTACTAGCTTCACATTTGTCAGTTTCATCTAGAGAGTCTGAATTATCGGTTGAGCAAGTTGAATTAGATGCATGTGAATGATGTGATTCATCATGTGCATCACGCTCATCCTCAGAAAAGTCAGAATTATCATCTTCAGATGTCTGTGACCCCTGTTCATCTGAAAAATCATTAGAAGATAACTTATTATATTTTGCCGATGAGCAATTGTGATCTTCTTGACTATCCTCAGTTCCTTTCTTTCGAATAAGAAATTTTTCCATTACCAAAGACTGAAAATCTGCAATATAAATGTAAAAAGACTACTTCACTTAAACACGAGCACTGATAAAGAATTTTTCTACACAAACATGGAAGAGTACGGTTTATCTCGTCGTTTTTTGAGGAATGAGGACTATATATAGATTATTTCAATCTCAAACTATGTGCATTAAACTTTAAAATAGCGGTTAATAAGTTATTAAATATTGTTTCTATTCTTCAAAAATTCTTTTTCACACTTAACCGATGTACGAGGCGCTGAACAATAACCCAGGATAAGGTGTAGATTTGATTGAAACGTATTAATTTTTTAGATATCCCCCTCGAACATCTTAAAAAGTCAACCCTTACAGGCTTACACCAGGGGCCTATCTGGCCATAAAACTATTAAAGATGCATGCTGAAGTGTAAATACAAATTCTCTTTCCTCACTGATTCACTTTTAAAGAATAGATGGTTTAGATTTGCATTACAAATTTATAGATTTAAATAACAAAAGCACATACCTCTCAAAGTTGTTGCATGTCAAACGTTCGCACAATCTCGAGCCCATAGTCACCCCCTTTTTGGTCAGCGGGAGAGCGCGGGGGAGACTCTGGGGAAATTGGATTTAATTACCCCTGAAATGACAACATGTCCTCTCACTTCGAAATGATGATTATCGTCATTTCTTCACAAAGTCGAATATGATGATTATCATGATACTCAAGTGAGATTCTGTCCCACATGCGGGATGTTAAACTAAATTGCATATAACAAAAGAACCATTAGGGGTGTTGTGGTCGGGGTCTGAGAGGCGGGACTCTTTTTTCCGGAGGGTTGTGGTTAGGGTTAGGTCCAACGGGGGGGTTGTGGTTAGGGTTAGGGTTGTCAGGGGGTTGTGGTTAGGGTTAGGGTCAGGTTTAGAGGTGGGGTTAGGGTTGGGGGTTTGGGGGCAGGGAATTCTTTTTTTAAAATGATGATTATTGTTAATTCAACGACATCTCACAAATGACGATAATCATCATTTCGAAATGAGAGGATATGCTGCAAATGAGGGGTTCCGGTAGCCTAGTTTCTAGGCCTTCCTCGGTTGACACGTTTCGGAAGTGATCCGAACGGACCAGTCTTCCCAAGAGCCCAAACCGACTACGCGGCCAAGCTCATGGCGGAAACGAAAGGCATAGAAACTAGGCTAGGGTTCCGGTTGTTAAGCGCATGATCGTAGCCTCAGCTGCTGTGCAGAATGTTCGTTGTGTTCATGAGTTCGTTTCATATATTTGTTTGAAATCGCAAATACTATATTTGTGAGAATCCTGCATAAAATACACGTTAAAATTGTCGGAGAGGGACTGATACAGCTTGGGGTGGCACTTGACATAAACGTTCTTGAAATCCAAGGTAAAATATCAATTCACGACGCCAATATCGTCCTCGAGACCTCGATCACAAGCCTTTAAATACGAGATGCGATTGCGAAGGCTGATTCCTTCTTTAATTGTTTTAAATGTATATGCTTTTTAGTTGTTTAAATTGTTTTACATTTATGCATTATATATAACGACAAATAGCACCAGGGTTTGTTTTGTTCATTGCGACTATTTGTTATTCTGAATTCTGAATTCGTCTTTGCTATGCCATGGGGTTTCAAGACTTCAAGTTTGTTTGTGACTGAGACCTAGATATAATTAAACAAAGAGAAGAGATGAGGCGTCTAAATTTGAAGATATATATGTTTATTGAATAAAGCAATATATGACTTTCGTTATTTCACAATCTGTGGTTATGTTTTGAATCGATGAATCAATAAATTTAAATGAACCAATCACAACGGAGAATCAATCCAATTTCCCCAGAGTCTCCCCCGCGCTCTCCCGCTGACCAAAAAGGGGGTGACTATGGGCTCGAGATTGACGTTCGCAATGTTATTTGAAATAGACAACCGCTGAAATTACAAAGCACTAAAGCAGGCTCATAACTCATTGCAATACCGGAAGTCGGTACTCGGGCTCAGGGCTCAGCGAATTCTGGAATTTTGTTCAGCCAGACATAAAACTCTGGATTACACTATTTTAAATCCAGGCATTTTATATACTTAAAACAATTAAACAAATAACTATTTCAAATTCTCAAATTGAAATTATATTAAACATTTATGTCCATTATTTTCAAGGACACACTTTTCAATTTACAAGGACACATTCGCCTTTTACAAGGACACAAAGTGTGTACAAGGACACGCTATTTTAATGCCTGAGACACATCTACTTCATTCTTGGGCAAGTCTCTTACCAGTGGACTCTGCTAAAGATTTAGGTGTTACGTTAGATAACCACCTAAATTACGACAATCATATCTCGCTACTTGTCTCGTCATGTATGAACAAATTATGCCAGATAAATCGTGCTAAAAATAGTTTCGATACAAAAACTCTATCGGAAGTCATTTCATCCTTAGTCATTAGCAAGATGCTTTATTGTTGTTCGGTGTGGTCGAATACGTCCGCCTCCAACGTAAAGAAAGTTCAGTCGATCCAGAACTTTGCATGTAAAATTATCACGAAATCCAGGAAATATGACCACGTAACTCCACTTCTACGTGAATTAAATTGGCTACCAGTGGACAAATTACTATATTTTAGAGACGCTATTTTGACCTACAAATGTCTAAACAACCTCGCACCCGACTGCCTTTGTAACAAATTGATAAAAAGGTCATCAAACCACAACCGCAGGACTCGTACACAGGACTCTCTTCAAATACCACTTTTTAAAACTGCAGCTGGGCAACGGTCATTTACATATAGAGCTGTTCACATATGGAACAATTTAGACAAGAACCTAAAAGACAGCCTTTCTCTTAAAACATTTAAAACAGCACTGAAGAAACATTTGCTTGCAAAAGAAAACATTTAGTATAAAATATCATATATTTATTCTCTTTATAAAACTTATATATGTAACCTCTACTGCATGCATAAAACTGTAAATAATTTCTGAAAAACCCTTTTAGGGAGAAATTTATTAAATATCTTATCTTATCTTATGGACGAAGCAATGAAGCACAAAGCAGTCGACGCCATATTTACTAAATCACATTACACACAGAGCTACATTGGAAAACATCGGCACACCTTCGCTTATATTGGCTATATAATTCGCTCCGAAAGTTTCGCGCGCCGATGAATCCGATAGAGGAAAACCTATTACGTCACAAAAGTGACAATACCCAGACGGTCAGGTTTTTACGGGTACATAATGTCTACTGTTGCTATAGCAACGTAGACGCAAAAACGCTCTATAGTCTGAAAACTCGGTTCAAAGTGTCTATAATGAGTTGAGGCGGTCTTCACTGTCTACAAACCTTTTGTTTTCAGTGTTTTCTAAACGCTGCTATTGGATTATACTAAACATTGTCCTCACCGTGCACAAGTTTGCTTAACGTGATCAAAAAGATTGAAGAAAGGCTTTTGGTGAGTTATGTTATTACTAAATTATATAACTGGACAAGCAACAGATTAAACTGACATAGCGCAGTATGTATACTGTTGTGGTGACCCTGACAGTTTGTTATTTTTTACATGGTGAAGTTAAATAAATAAATAAACAAATAAATAAATAAATAAATAAATAAATGCATACATAGCGCAGATTATCAATACCTAAACTTACTTGTCCAAATTTCAAAATCCCTAACAATTTTTTGCACTCCTTTTAAGAGGCCGTTCACAAAATACGTGACGTTTGGGGGGTGGTTGGTGGTGGGGTGTGATTGAGGAAGTGTCACATAAATGTCACAAGGGGAAGGGGGTATAATAAAGTAAAACACGTCGTCACGTGTGATCTCCGACTCTGCCTCGTCCCCAGTCGCTTTCAAGAATGAGATATTGAGTAAATTTGAGAGGGGTCCACTGACCTATATATTTAACTGGACTGCGTGCTCCTATTACCTTTGAGTTAGGAAAGTGTCCGCATTTTCACTTTCAAAATGGCGGCATTTATGGGGCCTTTTGCTAATGGTGAAGGTCGCTGACCGATACCTAAGATCTCTAGTTCGTGTTGGACATGTTTGGTCTTTCGCTTTTTTTAAGAAAACTAAGCTATTTGGTCGAATAAACTGTATGTATGTTGTAGCCAGATTAATTAACTATCTTCCAGTATATTTGATAGCTTCTACAGTGGTTTATTTCTCGAGAAAACATTCGGGGAAGACATTATAATACATACGGAAAAAAAATTCAAAATAGCGGCCGCTTTTATGATTTGGACATGTTCGGTATTTCTCTTTTTTTAGGGAAACTAAGCTATTTGGTCGGATGAACTGTACGTATGTTGTAGCAAGGTGAATTATCTTTCTGCCAATACATTTTATAACTCCTACAGTGGATTATTTCTTGAGAAAACGTTCGGAGTAGACGGACTAGGTGAAACTTTGTCGAATTTTTGCCAAGTCAGCATAATATCGTCCTTTTGTGTAAACAAAATATTTCTAGTATTTATGTTTGTTGCTGAGCCTGAGCGGCCCCGGATGTTTTCATGAGAAGGTCTTATTGTAGTTCTCAACTACAATAATATTCCTACACAATTACTGTTGTAGCTTTCTAGCAGTCTGAATTAAAAAGACGCGCCGGCCGGCGGTAACCGCACGAACACTTGGCAATAAAATAAACAAGACTGTCAAAATACACATGGTCATGGAAATCTACAAACATTTCGTTTTATGAAGTCGCCAGCTCTATAAAGAACCGCTGAAGATCACGACAAAATCGTAAAGAAGCGAGGCGTACCGAGTCCTTCTTAGGGGCTATTTACATGGGAGGCGATATTCCTAGTATTTGGTCAGACAAATAATCCAGGAGGCCTCTTGAGTTGTTCCACAAGAAATTAACAATGACCAACCTGCATGCATTAACTCTTTCCTGTCCGAATTTATTGGTCTTTACTCTTTAGTATTTTATTCTGGCTAACGCCAGACGATTTTATTCACCTCTGGGGAAGCCCTCGCATAGGAACGATTTATTAATAAAGTAAGAAAATCGCTTTGTGTTTACAAAAATATTCTGTTTTCCTACGATAAGTACATGTCAGTGGTCGCTACCATTAGCAGAAGGACCCATAAATGCCGCCATTTTGAAAGTGAAAATGCGGACACATTTTTGACCAGCACCCGCAGTCCAGTTAAATATATAGGTCAGTGGAGGGGTCCCATCCATCATCAACCATTGCGCATTGCGCGCGCTCTAGTTTCGCTCAACATGAGAAATTTAAATTAAACAAATTTTAATATTTTCTCACCCTAAATCCTTAGAACATGCTATGTAATCGAGTGAAATGCCCAATATCATTTATAATATAAGGAGGCAGTCTCCGACTGAACGCCGTGAACTGGAACTTACAATATTCCAGAGAGAGAAAAACTTTTACTGACATGGGCAGGCTGCTGAGAAATTTATAAGAGCCGCCTGAAAAAATCATTGCTAGAAGAAGTGTACTACGGAAGTCGCAAACATCCAGCAAGGAAGAACAAGCAAATTATCACAGCAGCAACACTCATCCGTCTCGTTGACGACGAGAGACTCCAACAACATAGACTTAAAAGTCTTAAAATGTAACTTTTATATACTCGCCAGAAACCATTAGTAAACATTTACTAGCTAGGCTTCATATTTTCAAGATTAATAATGAACTTTGTGCCAAACTGAGGATAAAGATATTTTGAGTTTTATGATAATTATTCAGTCATAGCCCAGATATCAACCTCGTCCCCAGGGCCATTTGTGGGGGCTGGGCCAAGATGGCGGCCAAGAACAAATGGCCCTGGCACAGGCTGAGCTATCACCACATTTGATTGGTCGAGATAACTTTGGATGTTTTAGGTATTCTGATTGGTGGAAACAAGGCGGGCGGCGAGGCTAACTCGCGGGCATTTGTTTTTTGGGCTCAAATTATATTCAGAATTGCCGGCTGTTAAAAAACAACTTCGAAATGAATGAAAATGTGAGGAAAGCTAGCGAAGCACCCGTGAAAACGTCGGAAGAATATGTAATGATGGGTCGTGTCGTCTCTGTGCCCTGGCTGCCATACAACGAAGTCCATGGGACAGCAATTCAGTGTGTTTTCTAAATCGGGCGAACGAAAGACTTGGTGAACAAAGTCAAAAAGTATTTTGGCTGCGAAAGGAAAGTACACCACAGGGCAGAATTTACATGTTTGGCCATTAAGAAGCAGGCTTTTTTCAAACAAGAGTTCTCGACGAAACGAAGCCTAAATGTTTTTCAAAACGCTGAATTGAATCCACCGAAAACTTATGAAAACAAGGCGGCCCGGCCAGACAACGGCAATCCAGTTTCTTGCGAATTTGGTACAACGGTGAAGCAAATGATAAATAATAAGGATTTACAGATATTTATTAAAAGTGTATCTATTTTAATAATTCGACAATGTATTTGGAAATGAATGTTTTGATTGTTTTCAGTTTGGGTCAGTCAAGCTGAACTATAAAATATTCAGAAAAAAATTGAGCCTGACTAGGCGCGATAAACTCCGTGAAGCCTGGGCCGAGTCAAAAATGAGTCAAAATATGACTCATTTTTTGCAGCCTGTGCCAGGGAACAGGTGGGAAAATTGTCTTAACTGACCAAAAATCGCGGGCGCATTTGCTCTGTTTCTTTATTTTTGTTCGAAATGAGGTTCGTTCAGGTTTGAATGTTTTGTTAACTGAAATATTTGGTACGCTGAAGAAGAGAAACCTCGGCGATTTAAAACTGGTTGTGATGACTTTCATGTGAGCTATATATTCCTATGATCGGAGTTATGGAAACCTTGGATTATTCGAGGAGAATATGCAACAGACAGGGTTTTTCGTTTCGATGTCCATTTTGTTTGTGTCGACAAACTGTTTAAACAGCAAAATACTGCTAAAAGGTGAGTTGAAGTATCTAGATCATATGTTTATCTTTAAAAATGCTGTGTGAATTGTTAATATTGAAGCCCACTTGACGGTGTAAATTTATCGCCTAGTTGCTTAATATCCTAAACACAGTTAAAATCAGTGCTTTTGAACGAGCCATAGTTAAAAATTTAGCCCTTTGCCACCCAAATTTTATTCTCTTAAACTATCCATAGTTCTTTGCTCCATCCACTGAAATAAATGACAACGTCCGGAAAAATCGAAAACGAACTGAATCTTGTGCCCTTTCGCCTGTCCATAGGAAATTGCGATAACAGTCGGCTTAGGAAATGTGCTTGAATTACCGTATATTGTTTGTTAATCGTCTAAATGAAACTTGACAACTGCTTACAGGTTCTTGCAGTATGACTAAAACCAGTCTGTCTAAGAATCAACTGCATTTCCGAAGCCTACGCGAACTCTAAAGTTTGCTCATTTTCGGTACACAATTTTGACAGCTATAAAAAGCGACGAAAGCCAATAAATTAAAATTTTCGCCTATGCCACCAATTTTTTTGTCTTTCAAAGTATGCTTTTGATCCTAATTGTTAACATTGTACCAGTTTCTGAGCTTCAAAAAATCGTAAACACTTGAATTTCACGCTTTGAATTTGAGTCACTTGAAGCCGCCATTTTGGATTTGGAATATTGAACAGAATAACTGCTACCAAAATAATATTGCATTGTTATCATGCAAATCTTTGTGTTCTTTTTCTCTTTTTAGATACTATATTAGCTATATTTATGGCTAAAGAAAAAGTTAAAAGAGTGAAGTGTTTAATATGCTGTATAGGCTATATTTATATACATGCTTATTTTGAAATTGCTAGATTTAAATAAGTGTGTTCAAGCAAAGGTTGACCAACAACGTTGAGTGAAGATACTGAAAGGATTCAAGTTTATTTGATTTACATATATATTCTGCTACATGTACCTATGTTTAAATGTTTATATATAGTCTTATTGCTTATTAATGTTAAAAAAAGTTGGAATGTTACTCATGTGTTGTAATAGACTCTGTTGTAATTTAAATTGGCAGTGATATGAAGATGTGACAATAACTCCTTATTTTTGCTGTGAATTGTTCTTTTCATTTTCTACTGAACCTTTGACATAACCACCAAAAAGGCCAGACACAAGCTAGTTATAAATTGTATTATTGAGTTTATAAAACACGAGCAACTGCCAACTCGTACTTCCCTGAGCTTTAATATTATGTGTATTATAACCAAAAACTATTTATTATGGGTTTTTCTCTTTTTTATTGTATGGTAGAACATAGTATGTTTCTTATTCAGTATTTCGTTTTTAATAAAATATCTAAAAAGAAGTAGAATTACCAAAAAACTCTTCGGATTATTTACAGATTAAAAGCCGCCATATTGCCGTCCCAGTCCCCCGCAAGCTTGTTTATATCACGGTTTTCGCGCATGCCCAGACAATTTTCCCACCTGTTGTGCCAGGGCCATTTGTTCCCGCCATTTTGTTTTTGGCCGCCATCTTGGCCCAGCCCCCACAAATGGCCCTGGGGACGAGGTTGCCCCATTGAACTCTAAATAAACTGGAACGCTAACTCCATAAGAAAGGCCCTATGATTGGGTGAAGTCAAACTTCCGGCCGCTGGGGGTCGCCATTGCACGTCTGACGTCAACAGAACCTAATGAGGGGCACGTACAGTGAAAAACTGAAAACTCGCTGCAAAAAACAACCATTTTTAAGACCTAAAGTTTTTTTATAGATGATAACGAAGAAGATAGTATGTATTGGGCTTATTGGCCTTATACCTGAACAATTTCTACACACGAAAATGGATTGAATGACGAAATATCTGCCGAACAAAAGCAAAATTCGAGTCCGAAACTCGTACGGAAAATGCAGGTTTCTCTTATTTTTCTTTGTTATCTCAAACGTTTGAAGGTTGTCTTGCCAAGAATTAGTAATAAGATCATGCTAAATTATAGCTTTAACTCAAGTTTTAGTTGTGGAAATGCTAAATCTGACATTTTTCGATACGAAGAGTAATTCCAGAGCTGTAATAACACACGGTAAAGTGCATTTTGTTGTTTTTTTCCTACTGAAAATTTAAAAATTTAAAACCCAACTGTTTTTATAAACAACCTCTTCATTTTAAACCTGGGTTTCATATGTATTTTCTTTATATTTGTCCAAACCAATGGCAATTTTGGTTGCGTATTGTTGACTTTCATTTGAGAGCTTATATTTTTACTGTTTTCCTTGTTTTTACTCGTCATGTCAGTGTTCACCTACTCTACGGTATATTGGAATTTGATTTAAGCCTAAAAGTGGTTAACAAGTTAAGTTTTTGTTTGATTTCAAGCTGTTTTTGCAACCCAGTTCACCAAATTCAGCTTCATTTTCTCTCGGCTATAAAGTAAAAGGGACTGGGGCTGACGTGCATGGCGGCCCCCATGTTGGCTTCATGATACGCCATCGAGTTATCGTTCCAGTTTACTTAGAGTTCAATGGGTTGCCCAGATATATCTTGAATCAGGCCTGGTTACAAGGCACCCTTTTTGTAACACACAGCTGTTGTCACCGTCTTGTGATTATAGCCAGTAACTAGAGTTAGTTTAAGTACAGGCCAGCAGCCAAATTTTATCAGATTGGGAAGTCCATGATCGAAAAGAGCTGAGGTTAGCCAATGGGTTAGCTCAGGTTTACTTTGACAACTGTGTATATATTGCCATGTTGTCAGGGTTTCATGTCGTGGATGGAGGACTTGGATCGGAACTGATAAGACGGGGGATCCATATCCAGGTTTTGTAGAATTTTCTCAAATAATTATTTTATGATTTCTCACTTTTATATATTGCAAATATTTTGAATTGTAGCATTGGTGTTGAGTAATGCATATATTAATGACTTAACGTTTTTAATTTCTATAGCCAGTCTATTTATTATGTAAATTCTACATGTTTTTGCATATAATTTAACCCAAAGTTTATTATGCATCAATCAAAAGCAATGCCCATCCAGGCCTCCCCCAGTTCCAGAGGCTCTTGAGGAAAGCTGGGATACTTCAAGGTTGTATCGGTTAAGAATCCCACTTCCATGCTTGAATATTATTTGATAATCCTTGTTATTGGATAATTGACTAAATCACTAATTGTCAAAACATGTCAAAGCAGATTGGGGAAATCACAGTGAGGGCCACTAATTTGACATGTTTTAGCAATTGCCTAATCACAAGCAAGGTTCAAATTCTGAAATGATTCAAGCATTGAATCTGAAATTATTGACCAATTTGATCAGAGACTCTGTATTTTCACCTAACCTGCCCTCCTTTAAAGAGCCTCTGGAACCAAAGTTTCTCCAGGCCAATACCATGCAGGAATGTGCAATTTTTTTATTTTACAGCGGGCTTGAACAGAAAAGGGTGTAGCCCCCACCCACCCACACACACTCCAGGGGAAGATCAATTTACTATCTGAACAAGGTGATGTTTCTTTGCAAAACATTCTTTTGACTCATATAAGTTGATGACAAGATTCCTTAGACACAATGTGTCACTGCCTTGTAGCACCCGTGGCTGAATATAGATGCACTGTACATGTATTCCCAGAATCCCAGGCATAAAAAGCTTGCAAATTGGCCTTAATTGTTTTAGGATAGATTACCATGCATTGCTGGGATACACTAATTAATGCATTAAAAGCTGTTGGAACCAAGAGCAAATGGTGCCATTGCACTACACCTTTTTCAGGTCAAATTCAGAAACTTCCAAACGAATTTCAGACACTTCCAAATGATATTCAGATTGTCCAAATGAATTTCAGACATTTCCAAATGATATTCAAATTGTCCAAATGATATTCAGACATTTTCAAATGAATTTCAGACATTTCCAAATGATATTCAGACATTTCCAAAATGAAGCGAGAGGCTAAAGTTCGCTTGAACAGTAAATAGTTCGGACCAGCTGAGGGGACACATATACCTTTTTTGCCTTGCATTACTCAATAAAAAACATTCAATTGCACTCGTTGAAATAACAACATCACTTTATTATTAGCGCGAAACGACATTCAATAACGCTTCTGTAACATCAATAGCATTGATTATACATAAAGTGCTATTTTTATTTCAATGAGTGCAATTGAATGTTTTTTATTGAGTAGTGCAGGGCAAAAAAGGTATATGTGTTCCCTCATCTGATCCGAACTATTTACTGTGCAAGCCTCTCGCTTCATTTTGGAAATGTCTGAATATCATTTGGAAATGTCTGAATATCATTTGGAAAATCTGAATATCATTTGGAAATTTCTGAAATTCACTTGAATTATCTGAAATTCACTTGGAAAGTTCTGAAATTGATCTGAATTATCTGAAGTTCGTTTGGAAGTTTCTGAATTTGACCTGAAAAAGGTGTAGTTAGTGTTATCATTGAAGATTTAATTTTTTGTTAGGATGATCCTTTATGGAGTGCAAAGGCACTTATTTATAACCCTAATGATATAAAGATTATTCATAAAAGGTTAGTGTCAGCCAGTATGTTTCATAAAGTGATGCATCTTCATAATTATTTCATTTTTACGATTATTTAATTTAATTTAATTTAGTTTAATTTAAGTTAACTTAATTTAATTTAATTTTAATTTAATTTAAGTTAATTTAATTTAAATTAATTTTCTAATTTAATTTAATTTAATTTAATTTAATTTAATTTAATTTAATTTAATTTAATTTAATTTAATTTAATTTAATTTAATAATTGAAAAAAGAAATGTAAAAGAAAATTTTACACTTAAAACATTGATGAATTTAGTCTGATGTTTCATACATTGCACTATTGTTGCATTTAATAATTTAGATGAATTTAACCCAATTAAGTAAATGTAGTATATACAATGTATATGAAACAAATTCAATTCATCTGAACAGTTAAATTCATCTAAGACATTGCATTTGTCATGATGAGATGAATACTGTACAATGTTAGAAATGCGAGTTGGTTTCAGCCATTTTTGTAACACATCGTTTAAATCTACTGTATAAATTTCTAGTGATGTTAAATTAATTTTTGTAGTTCAAGTTGCAGTCTTCTCATTTTGTCAGCATCTTTGCTCATTTCACAGACCATTTAATTTGCCTGAATTAACCCTAGCTTTCATTCCCATTGGTGCCATTTATGCCAGACAATTTTACAAGGGAAGACCTCCTGCAATGGTGGGAGTTAACTGTTAAAGGGTTATTAATAAATTTATTGTATATGACACAAAATTTGAGTTTACAATGACTAATTGCCAACAGGCATGCAATGAGAGGGTAGTTGGAAAGGGTGGTCACCCCCCTTTTTAGGTTTTTGGGGTGCATGGGAAATTTTGAAGGTCAAAAGTTACTTCAGCTACTTTTATTGAAAATATCAAACTAAGGTTTTCTCAAACAATATAATAAAATTAAATACAAAATGAAAGTCTAATCTCATTTGGACCAAAATTACCGAAATATTTCATGAATTAACAGTGGGACATGTGATTTAACAGATTCATAGCACTCCACTAGCATTGCAGGGTTGCGGGTTCAATTCCTAGTTGGAAGGCCTTGAATGCATTTTTTGTAACTGGTAAGAAAGGCAGGACGTGGTAGCTATGTTTCCCAATCATAGGCATAGAGTTTTGTTTTTGTCCAGGGGGGCTGAAGTGGTGAACAGGGCCTTTTTAAGAATTTTCCCGTGGGGGTCGTTTACAAAAAGGGACTTTTCTAGGGAGGTCTGGAGGGCATGATTCCCTGGACATTTTTGAAATTTAGAGTCTTGGCAATGCCATTTTCTGCATTCTGAGGGGTGATTTTTAAGAACACTGAAGGTCATGAAATGTCATAAAAACTAGTTAAAATACAACACATTTCAACAATTTTTCGATGTTGTGTTTCCTGGCTGACAGGAATGAGGCTGTAACAGTTGCTTTAGCCTAACGAGTAACCTATAATTTGTGAATGGTGGTTGATGAGTCAGTTGCTGCAAAATTTCTGGGGGGGCTGAGCCCCCCTCCCCATTAAGATTTCTCAGGGGGCTAAAGCCCCGGCCTCAGGGATGATATACTAGATATTTGGACCCTTGGTTTGGAAAAATTACTTGAATTCACAGAGTATATTACTGTAATTCCCTTTATCCCACTATTAAGAATTTAATGTTATATGATGTATTGAGGAGTGCATGTAACTATAAGTCGAGGGTCGAGAGTCGAAGTCGAGAGTCGAGAGTTGAAGTCGAGAGTCGATAAATTGACCAGAAAATACCAAAAAATCACTATAATACTATAATCGATTATATATCGCAACATTGTGTCTTATTTCTACGCACCGCGGGATATCTTTATAATTCACTAAAGACAGGGGGAAAGCGGCCACTTTCACGAACAGCTTACATGCAAGTTTCTTCGAAAGCATTGAGTAATTCCTAGAAATAGTGATGCATGCCTCGCTTTTTACCGCCAGAGTAATTATGCGGAGATATGTAAACATAATAACATTTATATACAGTATTTTATGTGCCCCCAAACATTGCCGGATTCAAATACAACCAAATCTTTTTTCAATGTGTCAGCAATCTTTAAATTAGAAATAGCTTTCTCATCCATCACTAACAGTGTAACACACGACGAAAAGTATGCTTTAAACGAAACGAAACGCACTCGACAAGTCTCTAGAAGGTAACTTGACTCACTTGAAACTTCCTTTTAACAAAACGACGCCTGGCCGTATGCAGACTGCAGAGTAAAATAATGTATATAAATACATATTATGTTAACATATCTCCCGGCGCATAATTACTCTGGCGCTAAAAAGCGACGCATATGCATCGCTATTTCTATGTAAGCTGTTCGTGAAAGTGGTCGCTTTCCCCCGGTTTTTAGTGAATAGATGGCAAAGGCTCAAAGCTTTGTATATTGGTTATAAATATATCCCACGGTGCGTAGAAGTAAGACACAATGTTGCGATATATAATCGATTATAGCGTGATTATAGTATATAGTGATTTTTTTGTATTTTCTGGTCAATTTATCGACTCTCGACTTCAACCCTCGACTTCGACTCTCGACTCTCGACCTCGACTCTCGACTCTCGACCCTCGACTTATAGTTACACTCTGTATTGAGATGATAAGAGGTGACGTTGGTGTTGATAACAAACTAGAGAGCTTAAGCAAGCGACGTTTTTGACAACACGGACGTCAGATGTCCGCGAGTAGACTGGATCTAAAGCGGCGTTCGTGGCGTCGCGCGTTTACGTTAAGCAACTCGCGTTCTTGATGCAAGAACGTCCATACTCTATTAGATGATTTTACTTTTTAAACAAACCAATAATCATCTGTGCTAACAAGCATGTAAGCAAACTCTTTCCACCCAGCTAATGAGGAGATGTATAAAACAGTTTCAGAAGTGGAATATAGGGGGTCATTGGCCTAAATTAGAAAACCAAAAAGTACAACAAAAATAGTTTATTTCATGAATGCCACAGAGAGTTATAATCCTGCAAACTAGATTTTTATGTTACAATAAATGTTAACTGTATAATAATATACATGACAAAATTACTGCATCCTGATTAATTATATTAATTATACAGTAATACATTGTTTGAACAATGACAGTTTAAAGAGTACAGAAAATAAAATCACTTGTAGTGCCATAATATTGAATTGCATAACACCATAGTACATAAGTCCTTGGGCTTGACTTGATAGTTGTCTCAATTGTTTACCCACACAATCCAGCCTTTTATAGCTTACTCTAGCTGTTTCCATCCACTTCCTTCAGACTTTCCTTTGTAGTATTAGCTGTTATTATAAATATACAAAAAATAAATTACAAGCTACACTATATGGAACACCATCAGAAAATGTAATTTAGAATGTGCATGAACTTAGGATATCAAGTAAAATAAAGTGTAAATTAAGTTAAAATTCAGAAACTATTGAGAGTTCGAGGCAGTTTTTAATGAATCAGGATAAACTATAAGTAATTGATATTTTGTTATGAAATGCTCGAGGCCGGACAATCATTTGGATGTTTAAATGTAAAAAATAGAATATCATACGGACTGCATTTCGATTAGACAATTGTGAAATGCAATTGTTATTGGACATCTTAAAATCAGAGATTCTTACAAGACAATGTAACCTGTGATTTGCTAAAACCCCAAAATTTCCGCCAGCTTCTGCATGAACTTATGCAACGAGATAATTTTGAAAACTTATATAGCTATCGTTTTGCTTTGCTCAATTATAAAAGGACTCGACGCTTCCAAGCAAACAAAACTGCCCAGAAAAATAGTTTTTAATATCAAGTAACACTCTTCTAGATTATTTCTACGGGTAAAATGCTTCAAATTTTTGATAAACTATAAATTTTAGAAAACACAACTGCCTGAAACTTGTTTGTAAAAATAATAATATTCGTTGTGGGAAATTCTGAAATTTGAATTATCGAAGTGATATCTCTCTCAAACAAAATGCATGATCTTGTGAACACAATTTCATTTCAAAATGTCTTGCTAACAAGTGTTACACAAGCAGTAAAGATGGATAAACGAGTAAAACAACCAACTACACCAGCTTTTAAATGAAATATATCTATGAAAATGCTTTTGGAGGAACTAGAAACAGAAGACATCTACTGTAAAACATCGGTTTATTAATCGAAGCTGTATCTGCCGTAAAAATAGTTGACATGAATTTGCTTCTAAAGATTCAGTAAAATATGCATTTGAGAACACTATCTATGAACGTTTTACTGCAAAAGATGTAAAATTTGGTTCGGAAATTACACTTACCTTGAGGCGTTCTTGATCATCAACACGTACCGCAAAACTTGAGGTTTGGCGTCGGTGACTTGACTTCACGGACGTGATGTCCTCAAACCCCGCGAAAATAACGACAGTTTACTTCCGGTTGACGTCCGTGTTATCAAAAACGCCGCTTGCTTAAGCTCTCTACTATTAGCGAGGGAAGCTATTGGGCTGCTCAATTACGAACACTCAATCCTGACGGTTATATGCAGGCTAAATTCAATATGCCTCTAAGGACCTGTTTATATTATCCCGGTGTACCGGGACGTCCTGGTATACTGGGGATCTCGGCTTGTAGATAATTTACTGTTATTTTGAAGCAACCGGGATCTTGGTACACCGGGGACAGATGTTTTCCCATATAAACGCGACATCCCGGTACACCAGGATGAAGTTTACTGAACTACAATGCTTGTAACTGTGAATATTACGGTCAGAATATTATTCGTCCAAACGGTCAAGTCTAAAGACAAAACACTGAATAAAAGTGAAATAACTTCTAACCTAGTAGAATTAGGGTGAGTTTTTGCTTTTTTGTCCATTTCGTTAAATTCCCGCGCTTTTTGACCCGGTGTCACAGGAAATCTGCCCCCCCCCCCAAAATGTGTCCCCCCCGGGACAGATTTCCTAGGAAATGTGTCCCCCCCAGGGACAGATTTCCTAGGAAATATGTCCCCCTCTTCGGAAATTTGACCCCCCCCCTCAGAATGATTCGTTACAGGATAATTGATATACGTGTAATGTGGACAAAACTTTTTAAAAGTAAAAAATATATATTTCTGAATGATAAATTATAACAGCTAAATATATATTTACAAAAACTGCAATATATAAACTTATTTATTTAATAAAAACTTTGGCTTAATTGGACTGTCACTAAGTTTTGATGGTGCCGTGGAACACATGAATGGCAAAGCCATTCCTGATCACCTACCCCCAGAATGGTAAAGAATGGCTCCCAGCTACTACGTACACCAGTATGCATGACCAATACGGGTCGCTTTTGAGAGTCATCGCTCATTGAGAAAAGGCGTCTACTGCGTTTGTGAATGCATAATAAATACTTCCGTATATACCGTTTTTTGAAAAACGGCAAACTACTGTCTATTATAATAATAACAAAGCAAGAAAATGGTGAGCTGCCGAGAATTTCGACAACGAAATACTAACGTTTCACGCGGAACCCTTCATTAACCTCGAGACAGCAAATTTTAATAATAGCGAGGGTCTTTGGTGAAGGAACATTTCGAGTTTAAGAATATATGCAGGCCAGCAACACACATGCACACATAGTGTGTGTGTTTGCTGGGCTGCATATATTCTTAAACTCGAAATTTCCTTTCTCGGCACACATATATATATATATATATATATATATATATATATATATATATCACTATATATATCTATATATATATATATATATATATATATATATATATATATATATATATATATATATTGATATAGTGTGCCGTGCATATATATATAGTGTGCCTCTTCCTTTTCATACGCCTCCATTCTTTGCGAAGTCCAATTTCGTAGACGTCTGATATTTTCTCTTACTGAGTGCATATGGCTATCAGACTGTTCCACGTTATTCGATAGTTTTGGTGTCAAAATAATGAAAGAGAACGTCCGAAAGCCAGCTCGCGGAAGTGCATTAGAATTTCAATTTCGTCAGTGGTCATGGTCATGGTCATGCTGAATTTCCAATTTATTAGTTAAATAGATGTTCAAGTTTCGTTTTTTTATTGATTGTAACATCGTTGAGCTGATGTTTCAAAGCGTTGAAACAAACCTCGGTTTTCGGGTCTGGCATACTCTGAAAAAGGCACTATTTCAGCACGGGTTTTTCTCCGAAGCACTCGGTTTCAAAAATAGAAAAACAAATACATTAATCATTGCCGACTGCGATTAGCATTTCAATGGCGCCGTGGGAGACCTTTCAGTATAAATCGAATATACTTACATACGGCAAATCACAAACGGAAGCTTTCAGTCTGAACATACAACTTGTCCTAACTTCTAACGGCTATAACTGCTGATTTAGAACTGCAGTTTGCGGTGTGCCGTAAATGTGCGATCTATTCTTCATTATTTAAGGCCTCTAATATAGATGTATACCGTCTTGGGCAGTAATTAGTAGGACTCTTCAGAAATATATATTTTTTACTTTTAAAAAGTTTGTACATTACACGTATATCAATTATCCTGTAAGGAATCATTCTGAGGGGGGGACAAATTTCCGAAGAGGGGGACATGTTTCCTAGGAAATGTGTCCCTGGGTGGACACATTTTGGGGGGGGGGACACATTTACTGGGACACCTGGATGAAATTCCTTTTGACGAGCACTTTGTTTACTCCATATAAACCCAGGATGAAATTCGTCCCGGGCAACCGGGACATCCCAGTACACCGGGATCATATAAACAGGCCTTAGGGGTCGTTAACGCATTTACACGGACAAACGTTGTCCCTGGTAGAAGGGTCACCCTACCCCCCGAGCTACCCTGAGGGAACCAACTTTGTGTTCATTTTATTTAGTCTTGAGAGCAAGCGTTTACATGGGGAATTTCGTACTTGTCTCGGGCAGTAAGGGATCACCCTGGGGGTGGGGTCACCCTCTTTGCGAGACAGGGTTACCCTAGGGGGCGAGATAAACCCGAGGCAAAACTGCGAAACAAAATGGCGGCAGAAAGTGAACAATTGATAGAGCAGCAAAGACGAAGTGAAAAAAATGGTCTTGGTCTCCAACAATGGTTGAAAACCTGATAATTGGCCTGAAGAAGTATAAAAGCTTCTGTGAGTTTAATTCGATCGTTTAATTCCAACAGTACAGTTACAGTTTCTTCCCGACGATCGGCTATCTTGAATTAGATGCATAACTATACCCAGTCCTCCAGGCTTAAACCGATTCAGAAGTCATAATCTAATTCCTCATGTAAACTAGTCATCTAAACAGGCCCTAGGCTAAGGAACTGTTATTACTATACTTACCAAAAATTTTATTCATATGTTAATTAGTATAATAATTTGTATATAAGGAACCATTTTAGCATATATTTTTGTAGTTTTATATTTTTAACTGAAGAAGACTGAATGGTCGAAACATATTAATAAATTGCCTGTCTCTTCTACCTTCAACCCTTTTGGATCCTTCGACTTGAAGCCCACGTTTGGTAAAACCAAGTTTCTAATATATATATATATGTATATAAAATTCGAGTGTAGAATATATACATTTTAAGACCAAACTGGGACCAGTTGCGAAAAATGCAACTACACAGGCCTTCCGGCAGGAATTGAACCCACGACCTTGCGATTCTAGTGCAATGCTCTGACCACTGAGCCACGGAGGGCGTTGCCGAGAGTTTGATCGCGAGTTCTGTATATATAATGAGGTTGTAATGCCAGGTTGCAAGGTCTATCGCAAGGTTGTGGGTTCAATTCCTGCCGGAAGGCCTGTGTAGTTGCATTTTTCGCAACTGGTCCCAGTTTGGTCTTAAAATGTATATATTCTACACTCGAATTTTCCTTCATCCAAAATCCTCAGAACACGCTATGTAATCGAGTGAAATGCCCAATATTACTTGTAATATATGTATATGTATATATATATATATATATATATATATATATATATATATATATATATGTATATGTATATGTATATGTATATATATATATATATATATATATGTATATGTATATATATATATATATATATATATATATATATATATATATATATATATATATATATATATATATATATATATATATATATATATATATATACATACATACATACATATATGTATATGTATATATATATATATATATATATATATATATACATACATACATACATACATACATACATATGTATATGTATATATATATATATATATATATTTAATACATATATATATATATATATATATATATATATATATGTATGTATTAAATATATATATATATATATATATATATACATGTAATATTTATACTTAACATTAGCCTTTCCTTATATGGAATATATAGGTATGTAAAATTATAATTTGTAGAATATAAAAGACACTAGTATTGTAACTATAGATTGACCTCGAGGAAGGGGCTTGCCCCGAAACGTTGGATTAAAAGTTTTTTTGCAAAGTATTTTTGTGATTATATATATATATATATATATATATATATATATATATATATATATATATATATAATTTTTACAACATGAGCGGCCGTGTTGTATCGAATATACAATCACGAGCCGAAGGCGGGTGATTATATATTCGATACAACACGGACGCGAATGTTGTAAACAGCTTAAAACACGCCGAGTCTTTGATGTTAATATGAGTAATATTTGTTCAGATTAATTCAGAAAAAGCTCAATTTCAATGTTTTAGAGCGGAGATAGTGACCTGATATACAACCACTAGTGGTTGTATATGTGATACAACCACGTATGGTTTGTATCAGATATACAACCTCCTTCACGGTCATGATTTCTTTTGTGTTTTCTTCATGAATTATTAATGAGTGTTTTAAATATATATATATATATATATATATATATATATATATATATATATATATATATATTTAATTTATTATTGAGTCAGTTTTCTTTGATGTACCGCGGGCTGTATATGGCATACAGCCCTTGAATACTAATTAGATAAGAAATGAAGAGAAAAACTAGGAAAATCTTTGTCCAAGGTAGAAAAAAAGACAAAACTTCGTTGGAAAACCTCCTCAATAATAAATTAAGTCAGATAAATCCCTCGAACGTCGGGCTGTATGCGATATACAGCCCTCGGACGCTTCGCGTCCTCGGGGCTGTATATAGCATACAGCCCTCGTTCTCGGGCTTTATCTCTTACATATATATACTATTTACAGAATGAGTTGCCGTTCTGTATCGGGGTATACGGACACAAGGCCAAGCCGAGTGCCTGTATCCTATACAGAACGGACACGAATTCTGTAAATGACATCTAAAACGATCCGATATGGTAAGTTCATTGGCGTAGTAATTTTTCTAAAAGAACGTTTTAGAAATATGTTTTTAAAACTCATAGTACGTATATATCCATGGTGATAGCTAAGAGAGTTGAGATTGATAGAAACACGTTCATGCAGCCAGTTGTAATAATAACGTTACAAAAGATGTTTTCGTTCAAATCTCGTTCGATATATATATATATATATATATATATATATATATATATATATATGTAATATTTATATATATATATATATATATATATATGTAATATTTACAGAATGGTGGCCGTTCTGTATCGGGGTATACAGACACAAGGCGAAGCCGAGTGCCTGCAGAACGGACACGAATTCTGTAAATGACATCTAAAACGATCGGACATGGTAAGTTCATTGGCGTAGTAATTTTTCTAAAAAAACGTTGTCCAAATCTAGAAAGTCAAAGTTAAAGTTTATGTAAATCAAGAGGAATCTGTATCCCATATCCTGACACTCATTAAACATGGATTTTCTTTGTGTTTTCCTCATGAATTATTAATGAGTTTTAGAAATATGTTTCTAAAACTCATAGTTTTAGAAATATGTTTTTAAAACTCGTAGTACATATATATCCATGGTGATAGCTAAGAGAGTTCAGATTGATAGAAACACGTTCATGCAGCCAGTTGTAATAACAATCTTACAAAAAATGTTTTCGTTCAAATCTCGTTCGATTTTGGCGTAAATTTGCGCGTATTCTGCAATACCAGTAGCCGGGTAGTATGTACAGCAATTAAAGACATCAATGATGGCGAGGTTTACTAGTAAATACCTCGTTGGCGTCTTGTGACGAAGTAGGAAGACATTGTAAATGATAACACCAATATTTCCACATACACCAGTAATACAACATAAACATTTAATAACTATAGAGACCACAAGAAAGTTAGAAGAAAGTGCATGGAAGCTGCATGGTGGTGTTAAAGTTGCTGTTTATCTCTGTCATCTTTGTACTTGCGTCGTCATACCTCTCTCAGACCTTTATTAAAGTAAACTCACTGCCTCCACACGTCAAGTTTTTAGAGTAACTGTTTGAATATAAGTATACACGCCTTCACCAGATGATCCAACCTGCATTAGCATTATTGCGATGACTACTGTAGGTTAACATAAATCACTAGTTTGACAGAATACGCGGGCTCTTATTGTAAAAAGGTCATTGCTTATGTAAAAATTCTTTGGTGATGGGTATAGGAGAAAGATCTAAGATTGAATGAAACATGCTTGAGACAGTCGTATGTTTAATACTAACTTTAAAAAACGCTTATTACGCATTTAAATTAAGTATATAACGACATCGAATTAAGTCCCATGATAGTTTCGTATAGTAATATACACTTAATGTCTGCTCCCGAGGGAAACAGTTTGTTTTGTTTTCCCGAGAGTGTTGATGTTTCCCGAGACGAAGTCGAGGGAAACATCGAAACTCGAGGGAAAACAAAACTAACTGTTTCACGAGGGATCAGACATTAAGTGTTTTGTTATATAGCTTGAGTTTCGCTGAATAATTTCGACGTTTATCAAGGGAAAGTACACAAAAGACAAACGCTAAGGCTTACCAAAACATTTCGCCTGGCTCCGTAATTTCACTTCAACCAAACAAATATGAGTCTCAGAACAAAAGAACAGCAATACATTTCTCCAGTTAATCTTCACACATGCTTTGACGACCTATAAATATTCTTTTTTTCGTACCAAACAAGCTTTTGTTTATAGAATGCCGCGAAGAGTTCAAAGTTGTAGCGGGCAACAATTGAAAACTTATTGACCGAGCAGGCAATAAGTTCTCAATTATTGCCCGCTCGGTAGTCATTGAAATTTAGCTAAGGTCATGTGACCACAAACCAACCAATGACAGTCATCGTTGCATCCAGCGAAGCTCTAGCTATATAACAATAAACAATTATTGAATGAGGTTGAGCATGATATCGAGAATTATCAAGGACGAGGTTTGGATAACACAAACCGAGACCTTGATAATTCTCGATATCATGCGAAAACCGAATCCAATAATTGTTTTATTAAATATTCAAAAACTATACTCTTCGTGCTTTTACTATCTTTCTCTGAGAGCAACGTCGAAATTTCTTCTTCGTTTAACGATGGAAACCGCTTAAAAGCCATTTTGTTTACTCTTCAAGAATATTTAGTTTTGGCGGGATTTTTAGCAAGCTGCCGACCGCGCTGGGGGCTTGGGTTCGACAGCGTGCAATAATACCTTGTTTTGGATCGAAGTTCGATCCAAAACAAGGTATTATTGCACGCTGATCACGTCAGCAGCTGAAATAACACATCAGCTTCCAGATACGGAGAATTAGCGGGGGCGTTTTGGCCAATCACGAACGAGAATAAAGTTTGAATATATAATAATTAGTAGTATTATATGGCAGCAGCGCTGAGAGGTCCGAATACGGAAGTCCTGTAATTTGATTGGTTTATAAGTGGTCGGATATTTCCCGTATCCGCCCGCTCAGAGCGGAATCTGCCGTTTGGGACCGTAAGTTTTATAAACAAAATGGCAGTCATGTCAGTATATGCAACAAGATGGATTATAATTTCAGAACTATTCATTGTTGAAATATATCGTGCAGGTATATGTTGTTAGAAATTTTATAAGCTTTCATTTGATGTATAGTTCGAGTTTCCACGTTTTGTGAAAGTTTTTAAAATGTTCAAAACGTTCGTAACATCGTTCGTAATAATATAACATTTACTTCTCACAAGTATTAGAATTTCAGATGATATGTCAAACAAAAGCAATTGAAAAATACTATTTGGGTAGAAAGTTCAGGATTCTAGCTCAACGGAAAGTACCTTAAATGTCTGCCATTTTCGTTTAGTTCGCAAGAAAGACGGGTCGAGTTTTCACAGAACTAAAAAAACATTGGTCCGATATTTCACTAGTACAGACCTCACGCTCGGTCAATAAGTAGTTATTAGTGTCTCGTTGACGAGATTCTTATTGTCCTGTTCAGTCATCTTCATTACCCGCTGTCTTCAGCTGGCAATAATTTGTATACTGCATGCATATATGATGATTAAAGAAAAAGTTCTCTTTCTGTATTAGTATTAGCATACTGTATACACTTAATGTCTGCTCTCAAGGGAAACAGTTTTGTTTTACCAAGTCTTGATGTTTCCCGAGACGAAGTCGAGGGAAGCATTGAGACTCGAGGGAAAACAAAACTGTTCCTCGAAGGACCAGGCATTAAGTGCTTTGTTATATAGCTTGAGTTTCACTGATAATTTTGACTTTTGTCAATTAGGAAAAGTACACAAAAAAACAAACTGAAAGACTTACCAAAACATTTCGCCTGCATAGCTCCGTAATTTCACTTCAACCAAACAAATATGAGTCTCAGAACGAAAGAACAGCAATATATTTCTCCAGTTGATCTTCACATAATGTCATGCTTTGAAGACCTATAAATATTCTTTTTTTTTCGTACCAAACAAACTTTTGTTTATAGGATACCGTGAAGAGTTCAAAGTTCTAGCGAGCAACACTTGAAATCTTACTGTCCGAGCAGGCAATAAGTTCTCAATTGTTGCCCGCTCGGTATACATTGAAATTTAGCTAAGGTCATGTGACCGCAAACCAACCAATGACAGTCATCGTCATCCAGCGAAACTCTAGCTATAGGATATTCCGAGCTAGAGGAACCAATCAGATTGCGTGAAAAGCATGCACTATTCACTTGCGACGTATATGGTAATTGATCTTATGCGCCCCAACATTCCGATTCTCTTTCCGGCCTTGCTCAGTATGTACCTTGCATGGGCATTCCAGGAAAGGGTCTCACCTAATGTTACTCCAAGATACTTATATTCTGAAACTCGAGTTATGGGAGTTCCTTGCACATAAACGGTGAAATCTTCTACCGTGTTCGGCCTGGTTCCTGTCCAAAAAAACACATGGCACTCTATCTATTACTAGTCTGCTGTTATTCTAAAATGCCACACGTTCGTGGATATTATTAGTCGGTTTTCCTTATTTCTTGTATTTTCTTTATCTTATTTGTAACTTGTCCTGCAAACAATCACGTAGGTTTTGTCGAAGCACTCGTACAGTTTAAAATGCAAAAGAATAACGATATTAAATAGCAAAGCTTTCCCTGAGCATCTGGCGCCATATTTGTTTACGTTTGAATTCTCTTTGAAAATCCCACCAAATCTCTACTTCCGGTAGGCCGCTGACGCATGTGCAGACAGATTTCCCTGCTGTTCCAGCTGACCAAGTTGTAACCACTGACCTATATATATATAACTGGACTGCGTGCTCCTATTACCTTTGAGTTAGGAAAAGTGTCCCCATTTTCACTTTCAAAATGGCGGCATTTATGGGTCCTTTTGCTAATGGCGAAGGCCGCTGACCGATACCTAAGATCTCTAGTTCGTGTTGGACATGTTCGGTATTTCGCTTTTTTTATGAAAACTAAGCTATTTGGTCAGATAAACTGTACGTATGTTGTAGCCAGATGAATTATCTTTCTTCCAGTACATTTGATAGCTTCTACAGTGGTTTATTTCTCGAGAAAACATTTGGAGAAGACATTATAATACAAGCTATTTGGTCGGATAAAGTGTACGTATGTTGTAGCAAGGTGAATTATCTTTCTGCCAATATATTTTATAACTCCTACAGTGGATTATTTCTTGAGAAAACGTTCGGAGTAGACGGACTAGGCAAACTTTGTCGAATTTTCTGTCAGAATTTTTGCCAAGTCAGCATAATATCGTCCTGGTCTCGAGTTTGTGTAAACAAAATATTTGCTGAGCGGCCCGGGATGTTTTCATGATAAGAGTCTTATTGTAGTTCTGAACTACAATAATAATATTCCTAGACAATTACTGTTGTGGCTTTCTAGCAGTCTGAATTAAAGACGTGCCGGCCGGCGGTAACTGCTCTTTACTCTTTAGTATTTTGTTCTGGCTAACAACACCAGACGATTTTATTCACCTCTTGGGGAAGCCTTCACAAGAACAATTTTTAACTATGTCTCTAAGTCTTTCCTGTCCGAATTGGTGTTTAGTATTTTATTCTGGCTAACGCCAGACGATTTTATTCACCTCTGGGGAAGCCCTCGGACGGGAACGATTTATAAACGATCTCTCTAACACTTTCCTGTCGGAATTGGTGTTTAGTATTTTATTGTGGCTAACACCAGACGATTTTATTCACCTCTGGGGAAGTCCTCGCATAGGAACGAATGATTAATAAAGTAAGAAAATCGCTTTGTATTTACAAAAATATTCTTTTTTCCTACGATAAGTACATGTCAGTGGTCACTACCATTAGCAGAAGGACCCATAAATGCCGCCATTTTGAAAGTGAAAATGGTGACCCATTTTTGGCCAGCACCCGCAGTCCAGTTATAGGTCAGTGGTTGTAACCTGTCAAAATATGGTTTATTGTTATTATTATTAAAACGAAATGATGAATCCGTAGTAGGGAGGGGGATAAGCCCTACAAAAATAATTCTCACGGAAGACGAAGCCCCAAATCCCCCCCCCCCCCCCCCCAATAATCCACGCCTGTGATTTCTACATTTTTACTTCCTATTTTTAATACTCTTTTTTAATTGTTTTATTTCCTTCACTTTACATTCAGGCAGGCGAACATTTTAAACTTTATTTTTTGTTTACTATTTTAAATTGTTAATTAGTCGCTTTTATTATAGTTAGTTCGGTTTCAATTTTCTAACATGTAAACATGTCAAAATTTGATCAATAAAGCACTTTTAACTTTACACTGTCATCATCATAAATTCGAGCGGGCTCGAACAAAATTAATTAATTCATCATATATCTAGTGCAGATGAAGGGCTATATGTAGGCTAAAGATGGAAAGCCACAATAAATCCATTATTACCATCAATATTATTTCATATGCAGTTATTATACTATATATATATATATATATATATATATATATATATATATATATATATATATATATATATATATTTGTGAAATTCATTACTAATTCATGAGTTTTGCAGCCAATCCAATTTCAGAAATTACGTCACATGTATACCCCTGTAAACCCCATACAAACTAAAACCAATGATGCTAATTAGTTACAACCACTAGTGGAAGTATACTCTTCTGATCCAACCACTAGTGCTTGTAATTAATTAGCATCTCAATATCCCAAAGGGATTTTACTATGTAATTCGGCTCGTGATTGTATATTCAATACAACACGGCCGCTCGTGTTGTATATATATATATATATATATATATATATATATATATATTACTATTTATATAACACAACTTAGTTTTGGAAGCAATTCTTAAATGAGCGAGCAAGAGTTTTCCAAACAAAGTTATTACGTCCAGGCTCGTGGATATAATAATAAATATGTTGCAAAAAGACCGTTTCTTTAATTAATATTCACTTTCAATTGATTACATACTGTCAGTTAAAGACAGCAGATGATGGACAAGGCAATAAAAAAACTCGTCAACGAGACGCCAACAAGTTATGTACTATAAGTAAACCATCTTATCGCTGAATTAAAATTAGCATCACAACTGTCTGAGAATATTCTTTTTAATCTCACTCATCATTTTTTCATAATAAAGAGCGTTGCTTATTTCCAATATCTGTCAAAATCCATTTTATCCAATAGTAATAATCGCAATAACCTTAACGGTCTGGCCATATCTGCCGAATTCTCAACATTGAACCAGTAATTGTTATAAAAACCCGGAGATGCCGATCGCGGCAAGACGGTGCTTAGAAATCTCTTTGGATTGGTTGAATTGGTTTAAAACATTTCTCAAACCAAAGTTCCAGTGTATTTGGTTATTTAATAAATATATCATACACGAGGAGTGTTTAATCTGGATATCCAAACACCGAGACCTTTGTTGAAAACCGAGGGTTTTGAATAAACTTCGAAGTGTTTGCATATACTGATGAAACACTCTTTCAAGTGTTTGATATTATTATAGCATGCATCTAAAACAAATCAGTATTTTAAAAGAAAATTGGAGTAAAATGTCGCTTAATTTGTAATTTTTTCCTCCATATCCAAACCACAGACACGGTAATGATTTCTTTTGTGTTAATTTTCCTCGTGAATTATTAATAATATATATACTAATAATGATATATATATATTAATAAACAGATTTGTAGAAAAATTATTATCTGCGATGCAAAGGCCGTTTCTTTAAAGGCACAGTGTCACCATGACACAAACTTGAAAAACTCTGTAAGAAAATTCACTAATGACATTACTGTTTTAACGTTTTAAGAATGTTATTCCTTTCCTTCGCAGACAAATATAATTTTTGTCTAACATATATAGTCAGGTAACAGATATTGAACACGACGATAACAATCTAGCTAACGAGACGCCGACAAGTTATTTACTGTAGTAAACCGTCTTTAATATATCACTGCATTCAAACAGACTATATTGTCAGAACTGAAAATAATTTAAGTGATTTCTCTCCTAGCCATCATCGAAGAATGACTGATTTTTTAATAATATAAGACGCATTTTTTTTAAATTAACTATATATTTACTTCCAATAGCTGTCAATTGAAAATTAATGTTGTCCTGTATGATCATCGAGATAATCCTATATAACGGCCGAGCCATCTGCTTGCTGAAGGCGTAGATTCAACATTGAACATGCACGCAGTTGTTAAAAAACCCCGAGGTGCTGAGGCAGTGACTATACATAGAAATTTCCTTGAACTGGTTGAATTGGTGTAAAAGGTTTCTTCAAACCAAAATTCCAGTGCAGTTTGGTCGCAAGAGCCCGCGTATTCTGTCAAAATTTATGTTAACCTACAGTAATCATCGCAATAATGCTAGTGCGGGTCGGATCATCTGGTGAAGGCGTGTACTTAACAGTGAAACAGTTACTCTAAAAACCTGACGTGTTGAGGCAGTGAGTTTACTTTAATGAAAGTCTGAGAGAGGTGTATGACGACGCAAGTACAAAGATGACAGAGATAAACAGCAACTTTAACACCACCAGCTTCCCACTTTCTTCTAACTTTCTTGTGGTCTCTATAGTTATTAAATGTTTATGTTGTATTACTGGTGTATGTGGAAATATTGGGGTTATCATTTACAATGTCTTCCTACTTCATCACAAGACGCCAACGAGTTATTTAGTAGTAAATCTCGCCATCATTGATGTATTTAATTGCTGTACATACTACCCTACTGGTATTGCCGAATACGCGCAGATTTATGCCAAAATCGAACGAGATTTGAACGAAAACATCTTTTGTAAGATTAGTATTACAACTGGCTGCATGAACGTGTTTCTATCAATCTCAACTCTCTTAGCTATCACCATGGATAGATATATCTTCATAAGCAAACCCTTGAAGTACTCAATGATTATAACACAGCAAAGAATGTATCTTATTTTGTTGACGATCTGGATTTTCGTTATGGTTTGTCTTCCGTTTTTTGCAATATTAGCAACAAAAGGTCCCTTCCGTACGGCTTGTTATGCTCCGTCCTTCTTATCGACAATTTGTAGTACTGTTTACGTCTTTCTTCCAGTCATTATCATCTTGGTGTTAAACTACAAGATCTTCAAAATCGTGCAAGATCAAAGACGTAGGATTGCCAGAGATCGTGTGCAGCCATTCATCGACTCTGAAGCGACTTCCAGCACAAATTCAATATCATCCCGTCAACAAAACGTAAAAACACTCAAAGCCGTTAAGACATTTGCAATCGTGATTGCAGTATTTCTCTGTTTCATTTTACCGTATTCCATAATCTTGGGAATAGATAATCTCTTGTGCCATTCATGCGTTCCCACTGTATTGTACACTGTTTTTCTTGATCTTGTGGGCGTGAACTCAATTGTAAATCCGTTTATTTACAGTATTAGACAAAGAGAATACAGAAATGCGTTTCGCCGAATGTTGCAAAGATTTTTCTGAAACTGTCGCGAAAAACCTAAATCAGATGCTTTTTAACAGTCAGTGAGGTACATCAATGTACAAACTGTTATATGAGTCTATACCCAAAATCGCTACAATATCCCAACCGAAGTTGAAGTTCATTTTTGCTTTAACAGCGATATACAATGATTGTGGTTAATGGGTATGTTCTTCAAATGGTTCCCAGGTCGAATGTGTGCAGATTCATAACAAAATCGAACTAGACTTGAACGAATTCAGATTATTATTACAACTGGCTGCGTGAACGTGTTTCTATCAATCTCAACTCTCTTAGCTATCACCATATATTTATTGCTTAAAATATAATGCAAATCTGTAAATTTTTGTTGTCAGAGTTATAAGAAACTACTACCTTAGTCAATGTTTAATAGGTGCATGGCAACGCAAAATTATGAGTTATGTTTGCTATAAACAATTGACAAGTTGTCCAACGATTTTTGGGACGATAATCTTATGAATATAAGACTAACTGCTCTTTTGAAGGGAAAGTGACAACTCAGTAAAATATCACTGAAAGTTTGCAAATGAAGCAAAAACCTTCAACAGTGTTAGACTCTAGAAAGAATACAGCGAGAAATGCGAATAAAACGGCGTTGTTTTTAATATTGAGAATCAAAATCGTTGAGGCTATGCATTAAAATCAATATGGACACAAACGACAGGTTTCAGTTCTTTTAATACTCAAATAACGTTTAAATTGAGACTGTACTTCTTTGCAATGTTTTTCATTTTTCTGTTTGCCTTAGTAAATCATTATAAACCAGTAAAACAATTGGCTGCCATGAACCAAAACAATTGGCTGCCATGACGTCACGTTACGACCTGCCTTTACGACCACCTGTCATTTACGACCACTTTTCCCTGGCAACAGGTGTGGTCGTAAAACGCAGGTTCTACTGTAGTTTGAGAAGGTATGGGAGAGGCCAACAGGGGAACATCTGTATGCTAATTTTTTTGGAGGAGAATCATGCTGATTTAGACTATGTATATTGTACTATTCGACGATGATGTATAGGACTAGTGTAAATGAGCTTACAGAAAGAGAAGGGTTTTGCAGACTACTTAACATTAGCCTTTCCTTATATGGAATATATAGGTATTTAAAATTATAATTTGTAGAATATAAAAGACACTAGTATTGTAACTATAGATTGACCTCGAGGAAGGGGCTTGCCCCGAAACGTTGGATTAAAAATTTTTTGCAAAGTATTTTTGTGATTTTATATATATATATATATATATATATATATATATATAGGGCATTTTGTCCTATATATATATATATATATATATATAAAGAGCAAGAAACTTCTAACCAGTCCAGATAAAAAAAAAACTTTAATACGTTTCGAACGTTCGTTCTTCTTCAGTTGAAAAACAAGTGATATATAGGACAAAATGCCCTATATATATATATATATATATATATATATATATTTAACAAATAGATTCCATTTTGCCGTTGTCTGTTCAGTTATAGATGCACAGATGACGTCACAACGTGGTAAGAACAAAAAAGTCTTACCACGTTGTGACGTCTTCTGTGCATCTATAACTGAACAGACAACAAAAAAATGGAATCTATTTGTTTTATACAATATTAAAATTACACAATACTTCTTGCCGGATCTTGGGGCGTGAAAAAAGAAAAAAGCAAGTCAGCTGACGTGATCTGACGTGATCCATGTGTCTGTCTTCTAATAGATCATGGACAACAACCAATGAAAACACGCATAGCAACCAGGATATTGTATAAATATATATATACGACAGACGGTACCGTTTCGGCCTTTCGGGCCTCATCAGTGTAGTGCTGATGAGCAGGATGAAGGTAACTGCTATTTACAGTCACCTTTGGTGCCTCACAAATTGTGGGACATCAAAACCATGCCAGAGCGCTCAAACTGCAAGCAGTGAGCGTGCGCATATATATTATATATATTATATATATTATATATATATATATATATATATATATATATATATATATATATATATATATATATATATATATATAATATATATATATATATAATATATATAATATATATATTGTATATATATGTATATACATATTGTATATATGTATATTTTTTGGGGTTTTTTGTGGATTTCTCTAGCAAATTAGAAATTCCAGTTTGCAAGTTTTGCAACCCATCAAAAACCCTGGTGGTTTTGCTGTCTTACCCTATGTGAAAGGTAACACTTTCTAACATATTCAAAAAAACAAAGGACCGTATCGGAGATTTTAGAGTACCAGGCATTGTCTGCAAAGTTAAGTGCAAAGATTGCCGTTTTACCTACGTCGGAGAAAGTAAACGTTCATGGGATTCACGAGGAAAAGAGCATAACCCACGCTGAGACGACAGGACATGACATTCACCCAAAGTATGCGACCATTCTTGAACGAGGAATAACAAACTATAAGCAACGACTATTTTTAGAGTCGTGGCACTCAACTTTGGACAAAGACACAATCAATGAGAGGAAAGAATTCCCAACGAACTACACGCCTTTGCTGAAATCTCATAGGAACATTAATAGCGTTGACAATGCATAAATGCATCAAGTTTTAACGTCTCTTGTAAATATAGTGCTTTTTAGTCACTGAGGAAGGCTGAATTAGAGAGCTTAAGCATACTAGGCGTTTTTGAGACACGGACGGTGACCGGAAGAGCAGGAATACACTACAGAACTACTGAACCGCGTATTCTTTGAAAAGACTTTTTTACCCAAAACAAAGGCTATGAATAATCACATATCTAGGCTGTTAACTCATAAGCTTAAATTTCATCTTTTTATAAAAATACAGATCCTTTATTTTATATTGTAATGTAAAAAAATTATCCCCCTCAAAATACAAGTTTCAGTCTACTTTAAAAGCATGTCTCATTGTTGTAAAACAACGATGACAGGCCTCAACGTTCTAGAAGTTCCCGTCGTCTCAAGAACGTTAAAATGCTCTCAATGGCGTCTTCTGTAGAACGACGACGGCGTTCTCTTTGCTCTTGGAATTTTAAATTGCTCATTATCATTGTTTTGAATGCAAAATGCTATTGAATTCAATCGCCGTCCGTGGCTCTAAAACGCCTGTATGCTTAAGCTCTCTAATCTGCAGCCGAAAATTCTGTACAAAGTTTTTATCTAGATCAGTTTCAAATTATTTTTATATTATTAAATCATGGTATTTACTGATCGCTCTTTAAGCATTTTTAAACACATATATATATATATATATATATATATATATATATATATATATATATATATATATATATATATATATATATATATACTGATCGCTTTTTAAGCATATATATATATATATATATATATATATATATATATATATATATATATATATATATATATGCTTAAAAAGCGATCAGTGTATATATATATATATGCTTAAAAAGCGATCAGTGTATATATATATATATATATATATATGCTTAAAAAGCGATCAGTGTATATATATATATATATATATATATATATATATAAAATATATATAATATATATATATATATATATAATATATATATATAATATATATATATATAAAATATATATAAATATATATAAAACACGATCAAGTCGGTTTTCGTTGTTTTTTTGAGGGATTTATCTCCCATAAATCCCTCATTATAAATTCATAGGGATTTATATATATAAAGCCTGGGGCTTATATAATATAATAACCCTTATGAATTTATAATTGCCTAATTCATAGGGTGCCTGCGGCTACAACTATCTCGTATGGTAACGCCAGTAATGCCCACATACGAGAAGGAGAGCAAGGGTTTGCTTTTCGCTCCACGTAGTTTACGAGAGGAAGGCAAACCAATGAAAATCATCAAAATCTGTTGGTTGAGTCAGCACTTTATTACACTGAACGTTGAGTATAAAATGTGGGATTGATACTGCATCAATACGCATGCCCAATGCTGTAATGATATCTGGTACTAATTATTCATCTGACTAATTATTGTTTAAATTGTTTAAATCACTTTATTATACCAAAGGTAAAAATGGTAGGTACAACAGGTTACCCCAATTACTGTACCCCCAACTAAAATTTTGAAATGTTGAATTACAATGTTTAAAAATGTTAGAAATATCGAAGTGTTAAAAAATTCAAACAAGCTTGTAGAAATCTGTCTATGTGTTCAATGAACCTTTACGTACTTCTCAAGTTTATTTAATAAACTGCTTTGGAGTCTTATTATTTCATAAAATCCCATTAACATTCGACATAACAATGCATGTCCTTTGACACTCGGTAAAGGAAAACCTTCTTTAATCGTGTTTTAAGTCGGATAATTCGGCCCTCGGGTATATCTGGCTTAAAGCCTCCGTTCTCGGTATTTATCCTGTACTTAGGATCATTTTTATGTAAATCTTTATGTAAAGTTATTATATATATATATATATATATATATATATATATATATATATATATATATATATATATATATATATATATATATATATATATATATATATATATATATAGGCCATTTTGCCCTATATAACTTGTTTTTTTAACTGAAGACGAACGAACGTTCCAAACGTATTAAAGTTTTCATCTGAACTGGTTAGAAGCTTCTTGCTCTTTATCTCCTTCAATTCAAATGTATTAATATCACTATAGCATAACCTGTATCCAAGTTTGTGGATCCTTCTACTTGGAGTTTCATCGTTTTGGTCTACTTGTCCTTTTAATATTTATTAAATATATATATATAAAATTTATATATATTTAATAAATATTAAAAGGACAAGTATATATAAAAATACACTGAATAAAAACACTATAAAAAACTACTGAACAAAAGCAGTTGCCACATTTATTAATTACCGAGTTGACAATGTTTTGTTTAAATACCTAAACATAACGTATACTTATTAATGTAGTAACAAGTAAAATATATTTCCTAAATAAATAAAGCTATATGAATTGAAATTGTGTTACTTATATGCTATATAAGGATCGTAAATCAACAAAGTAGTTTTTCCGAACGTTTTCGGCTTTTTGATATTAACTTTTTAAATGTTCAGTAAATTTTACATGTCAATAAGTAGAGAACCACTGACTAACCTTTTCACTTTCCGGAGCTGTCTATATATGCTGTCGTTATATACGATCTTTCCAACGCTTTATTAAACTCTAACTCGGTGCTTTGCACCTCGTTGGCTATGAGCTCATATACCATTCGAGTATAAATAAAATATTCGTTTATAGTTAGAATTTAATAAATAAATTTGAAAATTATAATTATAAAATATAATTATAATATACAATTATAATATATAATTATAATATATAATTATAATTATAAATTATAATTATAATTTAATTATAATTATGATTATAATTATAAATTTGAAATGACCGATATATAATAAAAATAATATATGTAAGATTTTACAATTCTATGATTTAAATACAATTTAATATGCTTACCGCAATACCAGTAAATTGTTAATTAACTTCCAAAAGACAAACTATATGATCGTTAAATCATTTAGGGGAAAAATTGATAATTTCCACATTGATAAACTAAGTCAAAAAAGCTATATTAAGTATTTGGGTGTGTTTATTGACGAACATACCGGTACTGTATTAACTGGGAACCTCAAATAATGGATGTTACGGACAAAATATCAAGAAATATAGGAATTATTAAGATATGCAAGGTTTATCCATATCTTAGGTATGGAATACTATCTTGGGTAACGCCTATAAAACAATGCTAAAAAAATTATTACCAAACAAAATAAATGTATTAGAAGTATTTTCTTTGCTTCACCTATAGAAAGTGCTTCATCTTATAAACTTTTAGATACAAAAGTTTTAGAGAAAAGACCCTGGGTACGAGTTTAGGTTAGGTGTTCGTTGTGATACAACACATCATCCTCTGATGTATTGAACGGCAAAAGCAGTAATTTTAGTCTCATTATACAAAAAAGACGATGACCACTTAACAGCAGATATGTTACCGAAACAAACACAGATGATGTTTCTCGACCGTCGCTTTTTGCTGCAGTCATTTTGTGTTTAATCTTTCAATTCAAGGATTTTGTTTAAAGTGCCCATGAAACGAAAATTAACTGTCTTATTTGAAGAACACTTAAAATTATAGAGTAACGTCTTTTCCAGTTTTTCGTTTCCTTGCTTCGCTCTTAATTAGATATTTCAGTTTGTTTGATATGCAAATTAAACATTTTGACGTCACACGTGCATAATGAGTTATCGGAAATGTTATATATCTTTGCTAGTATCAAATATAATAATCACTTGAAGATCTACATGTTTAGTGTTGTGGGCGAAACACATCCACATGCTTCGTTCAAATTAATTTGGTTTGATAATAGGAAAAATATCTAAGCTTCTTGGATAGCTCATTATGCACCTACGACGTTGTTTCATTTGCATATCAAACAAACTAAAATATCTCAGGAACAAAGCAAGGAAACGAAAAACTGCAAAATATGCTCAAATAAGACAAACTTAATTTTCGTTTCATAGGCACTTTAATGGAAAAATCAGCATGTTGGACGTAAAATTATAGGTGATATTGTTATTACCCCTTCACTTCAGAGACAACAAAACATTTTGTGGATTTATTTGATTTTGCACATGATGGCTTGAGTTTACATTCCAAAAACATTGATATAGATTTATATTTTTTTTCGGACCGTATTTTACCAAATCCTGCTTTCTGATTGGCTAACGAGCGGTCCGTATGAGCCCGTACGGACCGCTCGAAATAATTTTTTTTAAATGTGTTTTATAGGCCGTAAAATATTCTAAAAACGTTTGAAAATAAACTTAAACGAAATCAAAAATATTGAAATCGAGTTCTTCATCCGTGAAAGAGACCTAAAATCTATTTTCCTCTTTCGAAAGAAACAGCAGAAACTTCCCTTTTTTATTCACTCTAAACACTGATGAAGACCAAAAGAACCAAGCCAAGATAATTAAAAAAAATAAATAAATTATTTACCGTTTTGGTCGGTTCGTATAGAGAAATATTTCCCTCGGTCTCAAAAACGACCCTCGGCCTGCGGCCTCGGGCAGTTTTTGAGACCTTGGGAAATATGTCTCTATACGGACCTCTCAGCCGGTAAATAATACATATATTTTTTCTAATTGTACAGGTAAAGTAAAAGAGTTTTACAATGAAAATGGAGGATGAAGAAAATTAGTTCGCTATTAAAAAATAGACCGGTTATGCTAACATGACATACATGTAGTCGATTCCAGGTGTTCAAATCATGAACTTCTGAAGCTTCATTATTTCGAATGCTGTGTTTTTGAAGTACTTAATTTTTGAATTGTTGACAATTTGTGCATTATTTCCCTTCTAGATATTTTATACTGTATATTATTTTACTAGCTTTTTAGAAAGTGGTGCAAATATTATACTGACAGCTAGTTATCAGGTAAATATATTTCATGTTATACAATATTTTGCATAGTACAAAATAACACAACACAACGGCACGCAAACCAATACTATATAAACATAACATAACAATATGCCATGCCATGTCATGCTTTGTCATACAATACAGTGCAATTTATTTTGGATGATTTCCAGTATGATCTGTTAAGTTGCTGTTGTTTGTTACAAGGATATAACAATAGTGCATTATGTTGTGCAATATAGTGTGATGTTGCACAATGTAGTGTGATGTTGTACAATGTAGCATGATGTTGTACAATGTAGCGTGATATTATACCGACAATGTAGTGTGATGTTGTTTGTACAATGCAGTGTGATGTTGCACAATGTAGTGTGATGTTGTGCAATATAGTGTCATGTTGCACAATGTAGTGTGACGTTGCACAATGTAGTGTGATGTTGTACAATGTAGTGTGATGTTGTACAATGTAGCGTGATGTTGTACAATGTAGTGTGACATTGCACAATGTAGCGTGATGTTGTACAATGTTGCGCGAGGTTTTCCATTGAATTTATTATGTTAATCGAGACAACCTTTTTCCTCTATGTACTTCTCTGCACTGTTTTTTTTTCTACCGCGGTCTGAATAAATTGTAAAGGGCACCTGAAGGAGCGGAAGCATTAATGTGTTTAATCTTATTCGTGTTATTGTAGGCTAACATTGATGGATTCTGCCACTATGCTAAATGCAGTTACACTGAAGCTAAATATCTTATAAAGAAAAGTGTTATATTAGCGAAAGAAGCATGCCAAGAGTTTCTTGAGATGAAGAAAGATGAGGTGATTAATATTTTTCAATATATGCTTGATTTATAGTCATATTCTATTGTTCTGACAAAAAATATGTTTTTACTCTAAATCTTGTATGGTATAAATATTTTTACCCAGACACAGCTAGAGCAAATGTGCGGTGGCCACTGCTACAGTGTACTTGTATCAGCAGCTGAGCTAAGGAACCGCAACCGAAATGTTCATAGATAATTATTTTATTGCCCTAACATTTTTGCACTTTGCATGAGATAATATATTCATACTGTAAATTCTTAGGGTAAAAGTCTCACTGTTGGGTGTCAGAGTGTGATATGAAAAAAAATTCAATCAGATAGTTTATGTTATGCTTTTTTAGGACTACAACTGTTCACTTAAATTTGTCTTAGCTTGTCAACTCGACACGTAAATAAAACTTTTAGTCTTTAAACATTTAAAACAACGAAAAACAGTGGCAAAAAAACCCACAGTGGCTGCATCTTGCAAGTTGCGCGCAACTATTTTGAACGCACTGTATGATCACTAGGACGCAAATTTGGAACAATTCTTTGATAACTTTAAGTCAACATGATTGGAATTTTGGTGAGTATCACATAGTTCGTACGAAAATACAGTTAACTACGCGACGGATAGTTAAACTGTGGTTATGAGTTTTATACAATTGCATGGTCAAAGTCAGCTTGGGGGAAAAGAAAATTATATTTCGGTATTGTGAATTTGCTTTATTGATTCTGTTGTCTTTATTTTAGTTACCAGCTGTATGGTCTTGTGATAAATTACTTGTAGCAGGTTCAATTGGTCCATATGGTGCTTGTCAGTTTGATAGATCTGAATACCATGGAAACTACGTCGACAATATGACAATAGAGGTGACTTCATAGATTATTTTTGACTTGGTTTTAGATTTCTGTTAGAATAGTGGCTTCTATAAGATCATTATTCAAGGAAACGTTTTAGGAGAATTTCAGTCAAAAAATAAATTGCTTTTAAATGAAAGTCACTTAAATGTCATGTTTGGAAATGTTAATAGTTTTACCATGACTGCTCTCGTACTCGAGAAATGACGTATCATTCTTAAATTTTATGTCGCCATTTTGAGTTTGAATAATGGCTAAATTTTGATGTACATAATTGAAAATTTTCTCGAAATTCTAACGTCATATTTTAAGTCAAGTCAAAATTGACGATATGACGTCAAAATTGAAATAAAAACTCTGTTGTACATCAAAATTGAGCCGTTATTCAATTCAAATGGCGGCATAAACTACGAGAATGTTTACGTCACTCATTTCTCGACTATACGAAAACAGATATCGTAAAACTATTAAGATTTCCGAACATGACATTTAAGAGACCTTCATTTAAAAGTAATCTATTTTTGACTAAGGTTTCCCTTTGATCTTATATATGATTGCTTTTAGGAAATGGTATGTTGGCACAGACCTCGTATTGCGACACTTGTAGAAGCTGGAGTACACTTCTTAGCAGTAGAAACCATTCCTTCATTGGTAAAATGAACTAAAAGATGCTTAAATGAGGACTAAGAGCAGACATTTTTATAGTTTAAATTGAAATTTTAAGCTCTATTATGTCTTTTGTTTCTTGTTTGATTCTTTTTTTAAAGCTTGAAGCTAAAGCGATATTACATGTTATAAAGGAATTTCCGAACATTTCATGTTGGGTGACGTTTTCATGCAAGGTATAACATTTCAAACTAATTCACCTTTTTAATATAATAATAATAATCCTACATATTTTTTACAGCTTGTGCTGCTTATAGGGACAAAAGTCGAATCCTTTTTATGCATCGCATTCTCAGACCAACTTGCGGCATTTTTTTAGCGACATCAAATGTTTACGGGTTTTTTTTTCTCCAAAATTTCATGTAACACGGTAGTTGTTTTTATACAATTAGCAAATGCTGTACTCTATAATAATTAAATCGCCATATTTTGTTCTTAGATGCTTTAGCGTATATCTAAGCGTATATCTACTGTATGACGTTCTACAGTAAAACCAAGGCTGATTCTGTGTTGAATGTCATCAAAACCTTTGTAAACAGTAGATATAATGTTGTGACTCTCATACAATATTACAAATCCCAAACATTTCGTTGTGAGTAGTGTTGTTTTCACGTGATACGAATGCATCTATATAAACATAGATAATGAAAGGGCCACTGGATAGGAACGAGGTCACTAAACCGGAAACGATGTTTGCACAACTTGCTATAGTAATTAACACTTATAAAGCCTAGTTCTCATATGTCGCCGATGATCGCCGATCAGATAGTTCTCATTTGTCGCAGATGGTCGGCGATAATCGGCGATGACGCTTCACATTTCCCGCCTAAAACATCAAAAATCAAAATGCCGGCGTTAAACCGAAGGTTAGTTATTGCTTGCCAATTTCATGCCCATACATATTTCTTTCAGAAAACCTTTTGACCTGGTTTATTGCTGGCTGTAATTTTTAAGAAAATGTAATTTCGTTTTGAATTGTGTAAAATTGCGTGCGTGCGTTTTTTATTTGTAGGACATTAAACATCTTTGTCATGGGGAGACATTTTACGATGCCATCACAGCAGTTCAAGCATACAAGCAGGTAACAGTTTTCCTGTCTTATCATATTGTATAATTCTTGATTTAATTAAATTAAATTTAATTAACCCCAGAAAGGGTTTTGCGTCAACTGAAAGCACCTGTAGAAAAATGAACACTGTCCTTAAAAGAGGTAATATATAATATGCAAATAAGGCATGTGATGACATTGTCACGCAACAATGATTTTGTGGCAAGTTGAAAATTTTTTTTGAAAAAAGTAGACTCCAGTTCTACTTGCTGCAACATGCTGATGACGTAAGATATAAGGAAAGCAGAATTGTGGAACATTTACTATCGTGTATATCATCAAATTAAAACTTTGCACGTATATACAGACCACCAAACCGAACTGAGCCGCAAGCGAGGTTCGCCGTATGCAAAACAGACCGAGGTCTGATATTATTAGTCGCCCAGTCAAATAAATTAGCGGGGTTTGCTGAGCCTGAATGGACCTTTTCACCAATAGCGGCGCCATCTTGAATTCGCAATGCACTGTGGTCTATCCAGGGTAATAAGCTCGATTAAAAGGGTGATTGCTTAGTATAGATCGTTTTCACTCACGTGATCGGTGGCCCCATTGGGATGGTGAAACAATACGAAATATTTGAATAAGAAAGAGCTAATTCCCATACCGTACACCAATATGGCCGCCATTTCATTGTTTTGGTACACCAATATGGCCGCCGTGACGTCAGATGAAAACGATCTATTGAGACACAATGCGGTAATTTTTTCTTGATAAACACTTTCATGGCAACAATGTCTATATGATCATTGTCATATTGGTAAAAGCAATAATTCTCGTACGTATAAGGATACATTTGTCATAAATCTATCCTTACACGTCCGAGAATTGTTGCTTTTACCAATATGACGATTATTATATTTAGATATTGTTGCCACGAAAGTATTTATAAAGAAAAAATACCTCATTGTGTCTCCACACTTCGCAAACGCCCCTTTAATGGAGCTTGTTACCCTGGATAGACCATAATGCATTGCGAATTCAAGATGGCGCCGCTATTGGTGAAAAGGTCTATTAGCATAACAGTTTCCACGCTGTACTATATAAATTAAGCCAGTCGTCTGTTGTGTTATAATTCGTGTTAAGCGTTAATAATTTGGGGAGCTTTTGTATAGGTGGAAGCTGTTGGAGTAAATTGTTGTTCTCCTGAAGACGTACAGGTTTGTCTTCCATGTTTTCTTTTTGTTCATATAAATGTTAATTTTTGATTGGATATAGAAGGTGCATTTTAAACCATTATTTTATGTTGATATTTTAATTACCTTGGCAAAGCTACAAAATATTTTTTGCACTGAGGTTAAAGTTTCACAATATTGCTTGGTTTTGGCGCAAGCAAACCGTGGGTTGCACAAGCGTGCAACCATGCTTCCAAGGAAACCAAAGTATATATTACGAATACGTATATATATATATATATATATATATATATATATATATATATATATATATATATATATATATATATATATATATATATATATATGAATGACTCACATTGTACCGGGGGGGGTCGGTGCAGTCACTGATTAACAGAGTAATTGGCTTGCATACGCAAAACTGTTTAGCGAACTATCTAAGCAACCAAAAATAGCGAAAACCGTACAAATAAGGGGCCGTTTACATGAATCCGGATTGAACTCATACCGCTTCTGATCAAACCCCTTTATCTGTTTACATGCATCCGGATTGAGATTAGCTCATTCCAGATTGAGTTCAATCCGCTTCTCATTCCGGATTGAAATCTCATTCTGGATTGAAGTTTCGTTCCAGAATCATGCATGTAAACGCGGTGGGAGTTTCATTCCGGAATGAAAAACGTGACAGAGAGGACTGGAACAAACAATGCATGCCTGTTTTCTAATATTTACTGATTTCAGGCGGATTTCAATCCAACCGTCTGCTTCGCAGGCTAGGATTGACTTCGCTTTTCAATCCGGATTGAAACTCAATCCGGATTCATGTAAACGGCCCCTAATAAAGACATTCTCTTGACAAATTTATCAAATCAGTTAATGACCATCTTTAGTTAGTAACGTCTCTTTATCACTATTAAAAGTACAACCTCGACGAGGACAGGAGATTCGAGTATGCTGTTTGAATATAAAATCGACGAATTACAACAGCAATTAAATTACCACACATCCCAAACGTGTGGACCCGAGAAGAAACATGAATGCGGGTTTCAGTTTCATGATCGTTCGTCGCCTTGACTTCGGCTTCATTTCTGACGAATGACGGCAAGAAATATGAAATATCCAGCAAATATCGTAAATCAACTTAGTTTTTTTAAGTATATCACAAATAAATGTTCATCAATAGTTTAAATTCTGATTTACCGTTCGAATTTACCTTTAATACAAGACTTGATTCGATCCTCAGGACGGGCTAAGAATCTTGGAGTATTTTGGAATCATGTGACCAGCTATTTTGAAAGCTGAGAAGACCCTGGGTACGAGGTTGTGGCGCAGGCTGCCAAAAATGCGCCATTTTCGTATAATGGCGCATTTTTTACTCGGACCTAGTGAGTCTTCACTAAGTTTATTGCGCTTAGTCTGGCTCAATTTTTTCTGAATAGTTCAGAACTAAATAGTTTAGCTTGACTGACCCAAACTGAAAACAATTAAAACATTCACTTCCAAATACGTTGTAGAATTATTAAAATAAATAGACTTTTAAAAAATATCCGTAAATGCTTAGTATTTATCATTTGCTACACCATCAAGAAACTGTTCAAACTGGATTGCCATTGTCCGGCCGGGGTCGCCTTCTTTTCGGCGGATTCAATTCAGCGTTTTGAAAAACATTTAGGCTTCGTTTAGTCGAGAATTCTGGAGCTTTCTTGAAGAAAGCCTGCAGTGGCGTAATTTCCTTTCGCAGCCAAAATACTTTTTGACTTCGTTCACCAAGTCTTTTGTTTGCCAGATTTAGAAAACATGATTTGGTGACGCCATGGACTTCTCTGTATGGCAGAGCACAGAGACGACACGACCCATTATTACATATTCTTCCGACGATTTTATGGATGTTCCGCCAGCTTTTCTCACATTTTCATTCATTTTGAAGTTGTTTTTAACTGCCGGAAATTCTGGCCATCACTTATTTATAAGTTGAGGCCTATAAACAATATCCCCGCGAGTTAGCCTGTGTGCCTGCCTTATTTGCACCAATCAGAATGCCTAAAACATTCAATATTATCTCGACCACTGAGATGTGGTGATAGCTCAGCCTGTGCCAGGGCCATTTGTTCTTGGTCGTCATCTTGGCCCAGCCTCCAGAAACGTCGGACACCGACGCCGAGTGTTAATGTTTCTAACATGACTAATATGATATATTAGCTAATTGATATTAGCCTTGGTGTTTTTTAGGGATTGTTATCAAGCATTGATGAAAATGTACTACAAAAAGCTTTCGTCGTTTATCCGAATAGTGGAAAGAACCGGGAAACTGAAAGGTATATCGCGTAAAGCTTCTTTTCCACTATGGCACATGTGCAGTATGCAACTTTACTCGCTACGAAGACTGGCAAACTCCCGTATTAATAATTTCCAACAAGTCTTTTTATTGAGACAATGATGGCTGCAATAGATCGTTGTCTTCTGTTGATACTCTAAATTTACGACGGCGTATAGAGGAAGACGCTGGAAGATATGGTTTTATAACGATCAACTTTTGTAGGAACGAAGTTCTTGCTTACTTAATCCATTTTAGCATGATAAACAATGTTTAGTTGTTATTTGAGTAGATTTGAGGTCGCAAAGCATTGTGGTTAAATGTACGGCCGCCACCCTTTTCGGTACCGTCAATTGATAATTGACAATTGGTTACTATATACAGCCAATCAGAAACCTCGTTTATATCATGTAGGTCTTTACCGCTATTGGACGATTGCTTCATTGGTCATACTATTATCATTTATAGACCTGGGCGAGGGGAATTCGATGAAATATTACCCCGAGGTATGATATATCATCCCGAGGGGTAATATTTCATCGAATTCCCCGAGCGAAAGGTCTATAAATGATATATTATATCGAAACATATTAACCTTTCCAAAGAAAGCTTAAATAATGATAATAAAATTCGCTTAGCTTAACTTTTGTCCGCTTTTCATTGTCTGTTTCCATTCTATTGTCGTCTCAAGGCTTCTGGATGCATTGTTGCTTTCTTTGTATTCCCTGAATCCTTATTTTCTTGTAACCTAACAATCTTCTTGTCAACATCTGAATGTTCGGGCGAAACGTTTTCTTGTCTCGCCAAACTCCGCCATTGTTGACAGCTTCGTGAATCGTGCGTGACATTCACGCGTGGTACACGAACTCGAATACCCTGATCACGTGGTACAAATCAAGCTCTCTGACTGGACAATTTACAGTTGAGATATAATATTTGTGCTTATACCATTGTGCTCATACACCAAGCAAGCAATAAATAGACAGAACAAAGACTTCGCCAAGTCTTCAGACCATATCTCCGGATTGACTATTCAAATACTTTCTGGCTCAGATAATCGGTTTGAAATGTCTGGTCTTTTTTGTTATAGATTAGACAAAAATCCTAATTTTGCATCCTACGTTCCAGGATGGCTGAAACAAGGAGCGACGATTGTAGGTCAGTTGAGTGCTTTAATTTACTATGTTGTTATAAAAACTACAAATAGCTGATTTAAATGTTTGCGTCGGTCAAATGTAAGTTTTTGCGATTCCATCATGTAAAGATAGAAACGTTCTTTATGTTTTTGAATATTTTTATATCTATATACTATTGCGTGCATGGCGGGCCTACTTTTTTAACGTTCAGTTTGACCATTTTATTGTATTTAGGAGGTTGCTGTGGAGTAACCCCAACGGATATACAAGATGTGAGGAAAGTTGTAGTGGAATGGACACAAGGCGGACGATGATTTTGTCATCAAGTCATTTGATGTTTTATGTATCGGTCACCAAATTATTAAGGTTGTGGTTAGGGGTTGAGGGTGGGGATGTGTTTAGGTTAGGGGTTCTTTATTTGGTGACCGATACATGATACACCAACCACCAATGCCCAGGAGATCCGGGTGTTCCTGTGTCGCGATGTCATCGACACTGACTTATCTTGGCGAGAATAATCTTTATGGCAAAACCCGTTGTCATACGTATGGAAATTAGTAATTCTTTGTGAATGGTTGCTTGGTGAAAATTAATAGTAAACAATATTTATGGAACGCCACGTTTATTTTTATTCGCTGAACTTTTGACCTGTTTACTCAGGTCTTCAGCAGAACAGTAATGCTAACAGGATGTTGACTCACGCCGCATAAACAAAATCAACCGAACAATTTTATAACAATACGCGACAACAATACGAGCGCCATTTTGTAATTGAGAGCCAGGCCTTAACTACACTGCGTTTTAATATCCTGAGTTCTGATTGCATGCATGGTCAATGCATGGCCGTAAAATGCGTATTCGGACCACGTATGTCTTTTTCCTTATCCACGGCGAACCTTTAAAGGTTTTCACACTAATTTTGAGACAATAAAAAACTTGAAATGGCCTTATAATAAACTTATTAACCTCCTTTACTCGATCTGTACGGGAAAATATCAGTACCTTGGTCTCATATTTATCTCGTACAAACCTTGCTCCCAGTTAATAATCTCTCACTAATAGAAGACTATATGCTGTTAAAGATATTCTTCTGTTTTATTCTGAGCATCCAACATGTTATGGTCAAAGCTATATAAAGTCTGTTTCTCGTGCGTTTTTTTGCCAATAAACTTCTGTCGTCAAGTTCTAACAAAACTTCACGGTGTTCTTTTATCATATTTTTAAGTGACTGACTGAACTGTTTGTCTAATATAAACTTTTGTATACAATTTTTTAAACTAAAGCTATAAACAATACCAGTGGTACAGTATATTTTTCAGTAATATATATATTCTATACTCGAATTTTCCTTCTCCCAAAATCCTTAGAACATGCTATGCAATCGAGTGAAATGCCCAATATTACTTATAGTATATTATTCAGTTGGCTAACTTTGTCTTTCGTTTTCTTAAAAGTGCTTATGCATCAAAACAGGTATTTCGAAATTAATTACTCTCTAACTCGAAAGTACTATACAAATTATAAAGATTGGCGTTTACAACATTTCCATATCTTCGTTCTTGCATGATATTAACCCATTTGTTTGATATGTAAATGTCTTCACTTTGACGTCACATTGCAGTGGATAATGACATGTCCACTTTGGGATTATCAAATTATGGTACTCGAAACGTAAACTGATGTTTAGTATTATGGGAGACACTCCCATACACATTTTTCGTATATCAAGGAAGCCGATAGCACAACTCTCTTCTTTTTCATATTTACGTTGTCGATGGGTCTTAAAGTGTCTATAAAGTGAAAAACCTTTTAAGGGTTTTGAGCCGATCATCATCACAGGAACATTCACTGAAAATTTCAAGCAAATCTGCTGCATAGTCTTTGAGCTATAAACAATCAAAGTTTGCCATAGCCTTTGAAGAAATTAATTGCTTGTTTTGAGTGCTTGATGACGTTCAGTTGGACAACTATAACTATGCATAGCAACAAAGGATTTTAATATTAATAATCCAACGGCATACGTCTTCCCTATATATTCAATCCCATGCAGTCTTTCCTTATTTTGTAACATCAGGAAGGCAGCTTTGTCTTCAAAAGTACATAAGTCATGCTATATACATGCATTTCATTACTTTGGACTTAGTCATTTAGATTATGCGCTTTAAATTTGTTCAATCGGAAATTTTCACTTCACAGACACTTTAAGATAACTATCCTCTCCAAAGGCCATGAATTCCATCTTTGGGTTAATGTTGGGGCCTACCTCTTGCAGCTTCCCCTACTCTTTCCAACCGTATCTGAGCGTCCATACGTATATCAGACAATACTTATAGCGCGATGTTGTCTGATTATAAATGGGAATATAGTTTTGAGTACTGGAGTACTGAAAAATAAGGTTTGAGTACTGTACATGTCGAAATTATTGAACGTATAGTTTCTAACGTCTTGCGTTAGACGTTAGACGTTAGACGTTAGAAACTACATTCAATATTTTCGGCAGTACTCAAACCGTACTATATTTTGATTTGTATTTCAACACTGCCTACGCAGCACACTGCTTTAATTTCCTTGTCTGTCTATAGTCTGTGATTGAAATCTTCACTACTAGATGCTCAGGTCTGAATTTGCATCAGTAGCTGTTTATCAGAAACGGATAATTAGTCGGTGAAATTGTTTCCAATTAATTTACGGAAAGAAAACACGATAATTATATGACGTTTTCTCTGACAACCAGTTATCATAATATCACGTGGTTATATTATTTTGATTTTATAGAAGTAAAATTTTCTATTGATTTCTTAACAGAAATCTTTTATCGTTGATTCTAGCGACGAAGATGCAAGACTCGGCATGGCGCAACAATGCAACATCCTCAGGTTAATAAAAATGTTCGGCTGAAGAGTAGTCTGAATTGAGTTATGGTACGTACATACCACCTCGCTTATTGCACTTACAAAGCTGGTCGTGGCACCATACCAACTTTGACAAGGTTACACAGCATCCACCCCACGTGAACAGGGTATCATTTGCCAAGGTAACCCAGCCAGGTATGTTTCTTGTGAAACCACCACCTCCCATTAGGAGGGTGCCCTTCAAGAGCGTGGATGACCTTTGTCTCAGACCTTCCCAAGGGCGAATGGCAGGAATTACTAAATTCCACGGTTGTAGCCCTTTAAGCGAGCATTTCACCCGAACACTATTGTGGGTTTCATGAATTCATTTAAGATGCAAGTAAGCAAATTTTTTTGAAAATGTGGGACTACCAGTGTTCACAGAGCATGCGCGTGTAGCAAATAAAGTAGAAAAGTTGATATGATTGTTAAAAGTTGTACGTTGATTCTACGGGATTTAAAAATTTAAAGATAAGAGAGATCCCAGTTCTAAGACTGTTTTTTCGTATTTTAGCGTTCCAAAGCGCCTAATAATATATTAATACAATTGCAAAAAGTAGCATGTTATATTTGTAATGTGAATGTATATGTTTTATCCCTAAAGATGCGTTTAATTGTTTATAAAGTCGCAAGCACATGCACAGATTGAAATCTTTATTCGCATTTCAGACAAATAGTTGCTTGAGAAATGTAATACACTATATTGGCTTCGGTTCAATGCATGTTTCAGTTGATTATGTAAATGTACATGGCAGCTTTAAATTGACGTGTTTCAAATTTAAAAGAACTTTGCCAGCAGAATGAATTATTTTAAACTTTAGAGCCAACCACATACTTGCTCTCTAATGGGTTACAGGGTTAGATTGTCTGGTTGGAACGACATGCAAGAATTAATCGAGGACTAATAATATATAACTCGCTTGTTTTGAGTTCTGTTGTCCAAACGTTGTCGTCAAAGCCACCCTTATACGCCTTATACCCCCCTGTGAAATTAGTTTAACTTAGAACCTTGTTGACTTCCGGTCGGTTAATCGTTCCCAGTGCCCTCGGCCGACGTTGCTACGCAACGAGAACTACGTTATCAGAACGTTTTGCTTTCTTTTTGACGAACAGTTATAGTAGGACCGTTTTTGTGTACAGCTGAGCTCCTAGAGAGTATAGACGTAAGTTATCACCAGGGCGCTTATATACTGGGCGGCGCAACGCCAGTCAATTCGCTGATCGACGTGTGATGCGGAAGTAGACTGGCACGAGCGAGTTTTGAAGAAAAATCGAGGAAAAGCAGCAATTCGTGTATCGGAAGATTATCACTATTTTTTCTTTAAGTTTTTCATGCAAGAAGAAATTGATTGGATTTACAGATAAAATATTACTTCTATTAATGCATCAGTATGTATTTTGTGTAGAAACTAGTGTCAAAGAGAATTTATTTTGGATAATGTCCATGCCTTTCAATGCCTTTCATAGAGGCTAAACATCACCACGAGCGCATTGTATGTTCTTCTACTACCAACGGCTAGAGATTCAGGTATGTTGAAGTTCATTATCTTACCCTTGTTTGTTAAAATTCTTGTTAAAATCGGAGATGATTATTTTGAGATATCATGGCTGAAATTCGACCCTTATCAATGCTTGACTTCGAGCAGTTAACCTTTCAAATTTTGTAAGAAATATGAACAAGACGTGTTGTTTTGACATACGGCGATTCTCTTTAACCGTGTCATTGTATTCCTTAAGTTTCCAGACTGTTGAAACAAAATGATTCAGAATTTGCTGGAGGATAGTTTTTTAGTGAAAAACAGCCAGTTCTAAAGAATTTCTGGTATTGGTGGAAAAATTATTTGTTCCCATGAGTGGTTTGTTTTTGCAAAAGTTTTCTTCAAGTCAACTGCTTTTTTCCTCACCTTCAACTTCATGAAAACAAACTTGAAAGTCTTGAAATAACTCTGAGATATAATTCAGAAATTCTTATTTTAGACCAAATCAGTAGTGGAATCCAATACTGGTGCTAGTGCCAATGTAATAATTTTTTCTTCATTTGTCTGCTTTGTATAAAAAATAGTTGCCAGAGTTTGTAAATAGTTATTAAATTTTTAATAAAAATACTTGAACCAGTTGGTACTCTTAATGTTGAATGCTTTGATACCTTATCTTCACTATTAGTGTCAACCTACTCAAACTTGAAATATTTTTTAAATCCACTTTGCTGGCCATATTAATGTTTTTGTTTTAATTTTACGTTAATGTTACCGCTTTATGTCGATTTATACCTAGTTAGTTTAATAACCCTCTGATATCCAAGCAAAAAATTGTTGATAAGGAAGAGTCATGTTATCAACCATTGTAACAGCCGCTGGCCGGTGAATATCAATTACTCGTTGCCAGGCCCCGCATCACACGTCGATCAGCTCTCCCATTGCCGTTGCGCCGCCCAGTATATAAGCGCCCTGGTTATCACTCACCTTTATTGTTTCCTATTTGTTTTTTGTATTTTAAGTCAAACCAAACCGTGGTTATTACAATTTGTTAATGTAATTATTTGATATAGTTTCACCGCATTACCTGAGGTTTATTAAATCACGTTTAAAAACACTTCAGTCTCGTGTGGTTGACACTTGCGAACTCCGGCTCTACGTTTCCCCGAGACAACGGAGCTGGGAACGCGACAGTGAAAGTCTGTACTGCTTATTCGAGGAGCCATTGGAGAAAGAAAGGTACGATATTTTAATTGTTCGTTCAGCGATATATGTCAAGCCTTTAATTAATTTGATGTTGTAATGAATTCGGGGAGCGATAGATCGACAATTGGAGATTCTAAGGAGCCTAGCTCTGCCAGTCTAGTGGTATCTACTAATACTAAAACTATGGAGACGTCTGTAAACCCGCCGGTTCATGGACAGGAAGAAACTCAGCCAGTTTCTTCAAACAAAGAAACACTAGACGACGAGAAGCGACAGCGAACCTTGTCACAAAAGGCAATCCAGAATGCTATCCAGACCAAAGATGTTGAGCTCAACGCAGAAGAAAAAGCGCTAAAAATTGCTTCAGACACCGTTTACACTGCATTAAAGAGGAGAGTCTGTTAAAGAAATTCGAACTGTCTTAATTCCATTGCAAGAAGCTTACATGAAGTACAGAGAAACATTGAACGAAGGAGAGTCTTTACAAACAAGATAAATGGGGCGAGTTCACCAAACAGGCGCAGCTAGCCGCCGAATCTAGTCATGTGACATTGCATTACGCCCATACTGCTATTAAGGATGCAACAGAGAGGCAACATGACATAATTCAAGAAACAAAATCACTAAGTTCTAGACATACACGTCACACCTCATCATCGCACACCTCCACATCTTCTAATAGAGCGAGGAGAATGGCCTTGGTTGAAGCCGCAGCAGCAAAACAACAAGCCGAGTTTGACCGAATAATAGCAGAAAAGGAGAATGAGAGAAGGCAATTTGAAGGCGAGGAAAAATTCCGTCTCGAACGCATACGCGGACAACATGAACGTGATATGGCCATCCTAGCAGCAGAAAGAGCGACAGCGGTTGCAGATGCCAAACTACGAGCCATAGATCAGTCAATTATCGAAGAAGAGAATCTTTCTGCACTAAGAGAGGAGGATGAACCAGAAGATGCCAGGTCGCGCACCCAAACTTGGATCAACACTCAGGGCCAGTTTAAACAGCATCCCAACCACAATGCGGAATGGAGCCGGTGAGAATACAACATCACCAATTTACATGGCAGACAGGAGAAACACCACTGTTCCATCAGTGGGTCACGACATAATCCACACAGAAACTCAAGATAATATTGGTATTGGAACCTTCAAGCCATTGACCCCAAAAGGATTTGCCGGAAACCAACCTATCTACAAACCACCAACACCGATACCAGCAGTAGTCGCCACGAACCAATGCATGGAAGGAATCGCAGAGACAAACCAACAATTAGTAGCAAGCCTGGCAAGGCAAATCTTCCTAAGTGCCATCCTGATGTATTCGACGGGGATGCCATCTTGTTCCACCCTTGGAAAAACACTTTCAAGGCGATGATCCAAGACACAAATTTAAACCCTTCGCAAGAGATTGCCTACCTACGTACCTATACAACGGGAAAAGTTCAAGAATTAGTCGACAACTTCAGAAAAAGACAACAAGATGATTCTACACTCACTCTACAGGAACTCTGGACCGAACTGGAAAGAAGGTATGGTAACACCGCTGTTATAACTAATGCCCTGCTTGAAAAGTTACGAGAGTCAGCGAAGTTCAGTGGAAGGGACAAAAATTTGCGGATGTCTGTAGTGACGTAGATAACCAAATGACGCGCCTCTCAGGACTTGCTTGTCTCAATTATGCGAATGCCATTCGTCCCATAGTGGATAACTTGCCGAATTTTCTCAGGTTCAAGTGGGAGAAAGATGTTGTTAACTACGCAGAAAAAAACAACGATGCTTATCCTGGATTGCACAAGTTTGCAACAATGATCCAAAAACAAGCAAGATTTAGAAATCATCCGAATGTCTTGGCTGGTGAATCATCCAACCACGAGAACACGCTAAAGAAAAATGAAAGGAAATGGAACCCTGAAACCACTAACAAATTCTAAGTAGAGCGCAAAAGAGTATTGAAGTCGGAAACTAGAAGCCTGGACAATGAAGATAGAGAAAGAAAGGATCACGAGAAGGAAAAATACTGCTTGTTCTACGAGCGGAAGGGACACGAACTGAATGAATGCAAGGCCTTTGGCGAGCAGAGCTTGGAAGAAAGAACGGAGTGGATAAAGAAAGCAGGCCTTTGTTTCCGCTACCTGGTCGCGAAGCATCGAGCGAAACAGTGCAGAGCGAGCGTGAAATGTAGCAAATGCAACAGCAGTCGGCACCCAACAATACTGCACAAAGAAAAGGAGGTAAGAGAGGAGGGAGAAGAAGTAAAAGAAGAAGATCACTCTGATCAGGGCGAGGAGCTGCGACCGCGTTGTACCTCAGTTTGCCAAGGGAAGACCGGAGGACTGTCTTGCAGCAAAATAGTGCTTGTGGATGTCTTTGCCGAAGACAAACCAAACAAGGTCCGTCGTGTGTATGCAATAATGGACGACCAGAGCAACGCTTCAATGATAACTCCAAGCCTCGCAGAATAACTGGAAGTAGACGGCCCCACAGAAAGGTATCAGCTCTCCACTTGCAGCAGTACCAAAGAAACAAAGTACGGTCGCCGAATATCTGGATTGGTCGTGAGGTCATTGAATGGTAGAATCGTCAAATTACCGAAGTTAATCGAGTGCGATCACATTCCACAAGATAAGTGCGAGATACCGACGCCGACTATGACTGGACAACATCCCCACCTCCAGGAAATTACCGATGAGATTCCACCTTTAGACCAGGATGCCAAGATTGAGATTCTCATCGGAAGAGATGCACCGGAATTGTTGAAAGTACGAGCATTCAAAAATGGCCCAAAGGGAGCGCCATGGGCTCAGAAACTCATCCTGGGTTGGACAGTATCTGGCCAAATGTGTCTGGGTCGAGTTGGAGGGCCAGTCCACACCTCAGCGCGTCGTACAGCGGTGGAGACTACGCATGACAAACTACCTGTGCCTCTGGAACCAGAATTAGAATGCAAGAAAGAACACTCCTCTACCTTAAGAGGCCTTCCAGAATTTGAAACCATTCCTTGCCCAAAATATTTCAAAGTTAAAGAGAAATATAGCGAGTGTTCTGCAAGAGAAGAGATAACAAATGACGTCTACCACACAACCCCAGAAGACAATGAAGCCAGTACATCATGGGAGGACCGTCGCTTCCTCGAAATTATGGAAAAAGGGATTCACAAGAATGAATCTGGCAATTGGGAGATGCCATTACCCTTTCGCGCCAAGAACGTGGTCATGCCAGACAATCGGAAGCAAGCCCTCAACCGTCTTCATGGTCTACTACGTTCTTTAAAAAAGAAACCACAGATGGAGCAAGACTACTTCGAGTTTTTGGCTAAAGTCTTCGAGCGCGGACACGCCGTCCCAGTTCCCTACGATGCACTGTCGGAGAGTCATGATTTAAGAAAGACGGGAGAGCAAACGGAAGAAGTCCGTCCTGGAAGAGTATGGTATCTTCCCCATTTTGGAGTTTATCACCCCAAAAAACTAGACCAGATTCGTGTGGTGTTTGACTCTTCCTGTGAGTACAAGGGCGTATCTTTAAACGAACAACTATTGGCTGGCCCAGACCTTATGAATAGCCTACTTGGTGTCCTGATGCGCTTCAGACAAGAGAACGTCGGTGTAATGTGCGACGTGGAACAAATGTTTCACTCCTTTCATGTCGACCCAAAGCACAGGGACTTCTTACGTTTCCTATGGTTCAAGAACAACGATCCTTCGCAGGAAATAGTAGAGTACAGAATGACCGTTCATCTTTTTGGTAACGGTCCCAGCCCGGCGGTGGCTACCTTTGGAATGCGAAAAACAGCAGACGACGGCGAGGAGAGGTATGGCACCGATGTCAAGAAGTTTATCTGCAAGAATTTCTACCTCCACGATGGGCTGACGTCCCGATCCACAGACAAAGATGTAATTGATTTGGTAAAAGGAGCACAGGCCACACTGGCCACGGCCAATTTACGCCTACACAAGGTAGCGTCAAATTCAGTCACCGTGATGGAAGCTCTCCCAGGTAAAGATCGAGCAAAGACATCCGAGACCTCGACCTGCGACAAGACATTCTCCCAGCCCAACGCTCTCTTGGTGTACAATGGAACTTGCACGAAGACACTTTCACCTTCAACGTCTCTCTACAAGAGAAACCATTTACACGTAGAGGAGTTCTCTCTGTGGTAAACTCGGTGTATGATCCTCTAGGACTAGCAGCTCCGGTCATCCTAGTTGGAAAGCTATTGTTACAGCAACTCGTTATCCTTGGAAAGGAAAAGCAGCATGACGATCCTCTTGGTTGGGACGACCCTCTTCCTGATAATTTGATGCATAAGTGGCAGTGCTGGAGGAACGAGCTTGTAGACCTGGAGAACGTCTCAGTACGTCGATGTTACCACCCAAAGAGTTTTGGTATTGTCGTGCGAACCGAAGTTCACGCATTCTCGGACGCTAGTAAAGACGCCATCGGAACGGCTATTTACTTCAGACAAGCTGATCGAGAGGGAGTGGTGAGTGTGTCTCTTGCCTTCGGCCAAGCAAAAGTGGCACCAATCCAACCAACAAGTATCCCCCGCCTCGAGCTATGTGCGGCAGTGTTGTCAACGCAAGCTGTAAAAAGGCTGCAGAAAGAACTCGAGTTAGAAATCCACGACGTAATTTTCTACACAGATTCTAAAGTGGTCCTGGGATATATTGAGAATGAAGCCCGAAGATTCCACGTATACGTCGCAAATCGAGTACAGTTGATTCGAGACGTCTCGGAACCGCGCCAATGGAGATACATCAACACTTCAAAGAATCCAGCCGACATAGCCACTCGTGGCATTACAGCTAAAGCACTGATGGAATCAGAGTGGCTGATTGGACCCTCATTTTTGAAGCAAACTTCGTTGAGTCCCCCATCTGCCGATGATCACGGGATTGGTATCGATGAGAATGATCCGGAAGTCAAGAAACAAATTAACATCCGCGTCACAAATTCCAAGAAAATTCCTGAACTGGGATCAAAAAGATTTAATCGGTTTTCTGACTGGTCTACTCTTCAACGCGCTGTGGCAAACGTCGTCATGAGAGCAAAACGTTGCACGATTAAGTCTGATCTACGAGTCCAACGAGATAATCGACCAACTAACGGCAAAAATCAACGTTTACCTACAGGAGCGGAAGTTAAACAAGCTACGACAGCAATCATTAGGGCCGTGCAAAGAGAAAGTTTTGCAGCTGAGATCAACGTCTTGGAAAAAAGAAGCAATGACAAGCCCGAAAGCCGTTGTCTTCTGGAAAAAAGAAGAAAAGTACTTCGAAGATCAAGTCTCTATCGCTTGGACCCCTTTATCGATGAAGACGGAATTCTCAGGGTCGGAAGCTGAGAGGAAGAACACTCACACAGCACATGTCCGACCTACCGACGGACCGCATGGAGACCAGCGCGCCATTTACAAACGTCGGTCTAGACTTGTTTGGTCCGTGGACAGTACGAACAAGAAAACTAAGAGGTGGTGCAGTCAATGCAAAACGCTGGGGGCTCGTGTTTACATGTCTTAGTAGCCGGGCAATCCACATCGAAGTACTGCAGTGCATGGACGCTAGTGCATTCATCTGTGCTCTACGCCGCTTCTTTGCGATTCGTGGTCCGGCAGCCAGACTTAGATGCGATTGCGGCACAAACTTCATTGGAGGGAAATCGGAGCTCAATGATGCGCTCATGGAGTTGGATCAAGAGAAAGTAGAGAGATACGTAATGGAACAAGGATGTGAGTGGGTATTCAATCCGCCACATGCCTCCCATTTTGGTGGTGCGTGGGAGCGACAGATAGGAACAATCCGCCGCGTCTTGAATGCAATGTTGTTAGGCATCGGAAGCTCCCAACTCGACGACGAATTATTGGCTACTCTCATGGCAGAAGTAACAGGTATTGTGAACAGCCGTCCCATCGCTACCATTACATCGGACATTGACGAGCCAAACCCTCTAACACCAGCCATGTTACTTACAATGAAGAAGCGTCCACTCGCTCCTCCACCGGCAAATTCGTCGCCCAAGATCTGTATGCTCGTCGGCGTTGGCGTAGAGCTCAATACCTCGCTGATCAATTTTGGCTTCGTTGGAGACGGGAATACTTACAGAACCTGCAAGTTAGACCGAAATGGTGCGAGAAGAATCGGAACCTCACCGTTGGAGACGTTGTCATTGTAAAGGACAAAGACGTTCCCGAAATGACTGGCCTATGGGAAGAGTCGTAGAGTCTATAGAAAGCGAAGATGGAAAGGTCAGGAAAGCCAAGGTTATAGTTGTTAAAGATGGAAAGAAGAAAACAGTCTTCCGTCCCATTACTGAGTTCATCCTACTACTACCAAGCGAAGCCTGAATTAAAAGACAAGGATGATATCCTTGGGCGAGGAGTGTGAAGTTAGTTTAACTTAGAACCTTGTTGACTTCCGGTTGGTTAATCGTTCCCAGTGCCCTCGGCCGACGTTGCTACGCAACGAGAACTACGTTATCAGAACGTTTTGCTTTCTTTTTGGCGAACAGTTATAGTAGGAGCAAACGAACAATTTATTTACCTTTTTCGTACCGTTTTTGTGTACAGCTGAGCTCCTAGAGAGTATAGACGTAAGTTATCACTCACCTTTATTGTTTCCTATTTGTTTTTTGTATTTTAAGTCAAACCAAACGGTGGTTATTACAATTTGTTAATGTAATTATTTGATATAGTTTCACCGCATTACCTGAGGTTTATTAAATCACGTTTAAAAACACTTCAGTCTCGTGTGGTTGACACTTGCGAACTCCGGCTCTACGTTTCCCCGAGACAACGGAGCTGGGAACGCGACACCCACACCCACACCCCCCCCCCCCCACCACCACCACCACCACCACCACCACCAGCACCACCACCAGCACCACCACCAGCACCAGCAAAAAAAAAGGTCGCTTCATCATTGAAGCAAAATAGACCTGACCAGGAAACCTTGACAAGTCAAGTTTACGGCTGAAAATGCTAAAAATAATAAATTAGCTTTTTGAGTTATTTGGAGCCGTTTCTAATGATTGACCTTCTGACCTGTGTGCAGGTTTTAATTTCTATGCACACGGCTTCATGCATGTTTCTAGGGCCTTGTTACGCGGTGCGATGTTTCATACAACTTGTGTTACAAGTCTTACAACTACCATTGTAATGCTACAATCGTTGCACAAGGCAGACTGAAGTCATTCTAACGCTGCGTTTCAAGTGTGCAGTCTATACAACATGATGAGAAACGATCAACAGGCTAATTCTGGCATTCTTGCTGCCTTGCTAAAAAGTAAAGTTCAATTCCTGGCATCGACTATAAATTGTATGATTGTTTCATGAAAAAGCCCTAGCTCATGGAGGTCTCCGCCAAAGGAGTTAGCCAACAGTTGCAAAAATGTTGGAACGATGACCTTTCAAAAGGACTCAGCCATACGCATCCCCCCATTCCCCCTAAACAAAGTTGTCAACTGCGAAATTTCGGAATGTTCAGTAAATATTTGCCTTATCTTTTCCAGTGTTTAAAGCAACATTGAATGGGGGGATGGGGGATCAAATTCAAACTCAAAATATTTGGTTTCGCGTAATCATTATAAAGGCGTGCCTTCAGGTTTATGTGTTCCAACTAATTTTGAAACTGATCATAGATGTTATTGGCAAAAAGAAAAGCAAACTAGAGAGTTCTCGGATAGTAGGAGTCTGTGAACGAGTAGTTTTACATCCGGGTTTCCAATTTCGCCCCCCTCCCCTCCCCCAAATGATCCAAGATGGCAGCCTTCAAATTGTTACCTAATTTTGGCCACAATGCCCCCTCTAGTTTTATTTGGGGTCTCTGTGATTTCCCATTATATGTTTGGGACAATTGGCAAACAAATTATAAACGCTTGTAACTAAGCAGGACATATTCTACATATATAGACGCGTTATTAAAAGTTGAAAAATGAAGCGAAAGAAAAATATATTACGTGACAAATTAACCTTCAAAATATAATACACACAAAATGCAAAGATTGATCCTAGAAAATGCATGAAGCAAATATAAAGTAGAAAAATCAGTAATGCTTCTTCAAACTAATTAATACAAACTAAAGATCAATCATTTCAATTTTTTCTTTCTTTGAATGTTTTTCTCCGCTTTCCCTCTTTTCTTCTTCCTCGTCAGCATCTACTAAAATTGTTTTCGGGTTCGAATCACCTCTCTGTTTGGTCTTGCTTTTATCTGTGTACCCATTGCTGTCATCCTCTTTGTCTTTTGATTTCTGAATAGTGGCGTAAACTGGAGCATCGATTTTATCGTTGTCTTTATATGCCAAGTTCTTCCTCTTTGTTATGGTTCCTTGCTTTGGTTCTTCTGGGACGTAAGTGTCATCAGCAGAACGATCCATTTTGAACATCCTATCTCCATCGACACTATCTCGAAGAGCGATACCAACTCGCACCTTCTCAACTACTCGTCTATAAAAAACAATGATTATATGGATCGTTTCCACTCGCGTGATCAAGGTCCCCATTGGGGTGGTGAAACAATACGAAATTTTTGAATAAGAATAGAGCTAAATTCCCATAGGATAAAGATGGTACACCAATATGGCCGCCATCTCACTGTTTCGATACACCAATATGGCCGCCGTGACATCAGATGAAAACGATCTGTATATAGAGCAATTTCGAGAAGTATGTTAATGATTCTACTTGAAAGTACTAGAAGTTTGATGAACATACACTGCTGCATGCAATGTATTGACCGAACTACATACATCCACCCGATAACAGTTATCAGTTATATTATATGTATTTTGGAGTTCTAAAATACAATATAGATGTGTTGGATTATTTTACTATAATGTTTTGTATCATTCCAATCTCGTTCCCCACCAAGAAACGAGAGACTCTGGGATAATCCGTTTCACATCGATATTTCATTGGCTGATGAACACAGTGAACTCTATATAACTCTTCTTCCGGATAACAAGAATCCTGTGATGGCGTGAACGGATTATCCCAGGGTCTCTCTTTTCTGGGTAAGAGGAACGTGGGCTCTGGGAACGAGATTTGAAAACACCGAGAATTGTGTTGAAAAAACGAGGCGATAGCCGAGTTTTTTAACTCACTTCGATGTGTTTTTAAACTCAGATAATAAACGACTTGTCGTGTATGGTATATTACTAAGACCCCATCCACAAGTGTGGACATGGCCTTACACACACACAAGAGGACAATGAAAATCACGAGTCTGTTAACCGAGCAATTTTCACTGATTGTTCTCGAGTCTTTGTAAAACATGAGAGAATAATAATTTTCGGGTGTTTGCAACCCCTGCTAAAACACGATACACGAGTTTATGATATTTCATAAACCCGTATATCGTGTATCGTCTATTATAGTAAAATTCGGGAGGGACTTGGTAATATTAAATTGGTCATATCAGATTAGATTAGTCAATGGTGTATATTATAGTATGCGGTAATAAACGGTTCTTTGTTTGTGTCGTTTATTATCTGATTTCTTAATTATGAATTCAGTTTGCGCAACCTTTACTGGGTTTCAAAACTCATGCACATGACAAATATTTTTCTCTGATTGGCTAATTAGCTCATGAATTATTAATGATTTGAGAATAATATATTCAATGAGCGGGGGGCAATAACTTCTTTACCGCCTGATGTACTGCATGCATATTATTGTTTCTTGAATGATACCAATCTCGTTCCCAGAGCCCACGTTCCCAGTGTATGATATAGCTTCTCGGGTAAAACTTGTCTTAATTTATGGGCGTTTATTACCACATTTCACAACGTCTCCGTAACTGATTTCATTTTATTTTTTTTCGGTCCGTATCCTACCAAATCCTGCTTTCTGATTGGTTAACGAGCGGTCCGTATGAGCCCGTACGGACCGCTCGGGATAATTTTTTTAATGTGTTTTATAGGCCGTAAAATTGATCGATTTTCATAACTATTTCGCTTGCCACAGAAAAAATACATTCGACAGAGAGCTACGGGGATACAAATGAGTTTTATTATCCAAATGGCTTTGATAACTTCGTGTGAAAACAGCGAATATTAAAAGAAAGCGAGAATGCCGTGAAAAAGCAAAATTTCAGCCAGCGACATTTATAAAGTTTTAAAGTATTATTGCTCAACGACGTATGAAAACAGTTTAAAACAATAGGCAAAACATACATAAACTTGTGAACACAGTATTTTGAATCACCAAATGAAACTATATAGAAGTATATATTAAAAAAACATACCACGAGAGGACAAAAGCTGATCAGTGAAACCTTTTGATACTAAACTGTCATTCTTCTGTTGTCCAACTATACTCAACAAAACTCGCTACAAGTCTTTACCCTTTAGTCAAATATTTTCCACACGCCAACCTCGTATCATGTCATGTCTTTGAAAAGTTTCAAATGGCTTCTTACAAGCATTTTTGTCTTCAAACTCGAACGACCCACTTTCAATTTCCATGCAGTCAGCCGAGTATTGAAAGCGATTTTCCAAACGAACACCCAAAAATGAGCAAGCGACGAGGAAGGACGAAGAATCTTTATCAACTAAACTTTAAAAGCACTAGATCTTCAAGTTTTGACTGTTTTTTTATCACAAAAGACGTTCCAAGCTTCCCTGTCAGACTGCATGTCGGCAGTTGTTTACTGTCGAACGATAAACTTTGGACTTTTGAATATCACGTGAATGTCATCCCGATTACGCAATTAAATTATGTTAATTTACTTAATTATGTAAATTATAAATCATACGATTAATAAAAAAAATAAATATGTTATTTACCGTTTTGGTCGGTCTGTATAGAGAAATATTTCCCTCGGTCTCAAAAACAACCCTCGGCCTGCGGCCTCGGGCAGTTTTTGAGACCTCGGGAAATATTTCTCTATACGGACCTCCCAGCCGGTAAATAACATATATATATTTTCCTCATGAATTATTAATGAGTTTCATGAGAACCCCTGGAAAACACTCCCACTCGTTTATGAAAAATTTCACATTAAATTTTATTCAGCACGGTATTCAGATGGTTGGGAAAAATTTCGAGGCAAGGTACTAAACGCAATTCTCAATATTGTTGCAATTGACCATACCGAAAAGATGGCCATTTGTATCTTTAACCACAATCCTTTGCGCGTAGTAAATAGTGTTTCTTGCACAATTATCAAAAGATCGGTCTTTAAAAAGATGAACTTTATAGGAATGAAGTATTTGCTTACTTAATCCATGTTAACACGATTAACAATGTTTAATTGTTATTTAAGCTGATTTGAGGTCGCAAAGCATTGTGGTTAAATGTACCGCCGCCATCTTTTTCGGTATCGTCATTGTATGGATCGTTTTCACTCACGTGATCGGTAGCTCCGTTGGGGTGGTGAAACAATATGAAATGTTTGAATAAGAATAGCTTTAAATTCCTATAGGATAAAGATGTGCACCAATATGGCCACCAATATGGCTTCAGTTTAGAATATGATTGAACCGAGTTTTGTAACGATTATAACGATTTTGACCATTGTACTTAAGAAATAAAAAACGTGTCGCGTGCGATTATAGAGTTATAATGCACGAGAGATGCGTGTAAAGCACGAGGCGATAGCCGAGTGTTTTACTAGCTTCTCGAGTGCATTATAACTCGATAATCGCACAGCGACTAAGTTTTTTATTTCTTTTATAAAATGATGATTTTAAATTGTCAATAAACCCAATAAAAGTAAGCAGAAAAACAGATTACCTGTCTCAGGACAGGACTGTCTCAGGACAGGACTGTCAGGACTGTCTCTACCGTACAACACGTCGGGGATTTTAGTGATGAAAATGCACTTAAAGTTGCACTGAAAACATTCTGCTGTGTTAATTACGTGATTAGACATATATCCAAGTAATTTTTGACTTTCGTTGATGATTAAATCCACATAAAAGTCATCAAAAACAACAAAATCGTCGCGAAGTATCTCGTGTGCCGTGCCGTTATGGAGTTATGGCACGCGTGTTTGACCCAATAGCCAATCAGAGGGCGCGTTGTCGTTCATTTACTTCCGGTTATTTTATAAAGTATATTATTCACTGACGCCGTGCAATGATTAGTGATAAAAAATTGCATTAATAAATTTAGAGGTACAGCTTAGAGGTCTTAAATTCCACGGCTTAACTGACGTAAGTGCACTCAGTTTAAAATAATAACTGCACCAATTACCTTTCAAGGAGCTTAAGAAAACGTCGCATTGTAAGCAAGAGCAGTAACAGGAGTAATATGAAACAGAAAACAAGAGCTAACAGGATGATGAACATGATAAGCAAATCTAAAAAAACAAAACAAATATAAATATGTGCAGTAAATTAATGTTTATTACGCCGTGGAAATATATATTATTGAATGGTTTGATCAATGATATGGCTGGGTATTTTAACGGTTTTGGATGTATATTTTGCGATAAACGCGTAAAAAGTCATATTTTCCACTTACAAATATAGAAGGTAGTTTTTTGTTGCAAGGGCGAAATGTGCGATTTCAGCGTCACTGTCAGATTTTTCGTTTTGACGAGTAAAATCGTTTAGCTTTAGCTATATATGGTAAAATAATGAAATTCGACTGTGGCAGTACAAGATTTAATCTGACTTGAATGTGATTCTTTTGTAAAGTTTCCTTGTATTAGCTGTTGATTCAAATAATTAAGTTCCAATTAATATATAACTTACCATCATCGTCAATTACCAGCTTTTTTCCTGTAGAAAAAATTATGCTATCAATATTGCTATCACAGTTGCATTTATTTAATTTTTTCATGCGTTATTTATAATAGTAATATACCTGAATAACATAAAACTTAGTCGCCTATCTGTATAATTCATAAATTTTTGCGTATGTTTGAAACGATTAGAAACATAATAAAAACTTAATTCGTACAATTAATATATATAAGTTATTATAGTACTTTACAAAAAAATATTGCTTACCCAGACATCCGTAAAGTTCTACTCGCATACAAATTTGGATGTTCCACTCCACAGGATGAATTCTGATATATCTAGCTTTGATTGTTCGGTTAAATGAACGAAATACCGACGTAGAGGCATCTGTGTTGGCCGCAAAAACCTACCATACAAATAAACAGCAGTTAAATATAGTTCATATGAACAAAGATAATAAGAATAAAGCATTTAGGCCTGTGCTAAACGTCCCACAATAGACGTATTTAATTCAGACGAATTTATTAATTATTTGAATTTTATTCGACGAAACTGCGACGTATAAATAACTCGGTTAAATTCGACACACGAATTTAATTCATCTCGGCAATTAAATTCGTCTGAGTCAGACCGACGAAGTTAATTCGAATTAAATTCGTCTGAGTTAAATATGTCTATTGTGCAACGTTTAACGCAGGCTTTACATTTTGCTTTACATTATTCTGAATAAATTGATGTCCTGTTTTAAAGTGCACCTATTAAACCTCTGAAGTGAGTTTTGTTCTGATCTGATCGTCTCTGCTCTGTTTTGTTTTGTTTTGTTTTGTTTTGTTTTGTTTTGTTTTGTTTTGTTTTGTTTTGTTTTGTTTTGCTTTGTTTCGTTTTGGGTTTTTTTCTTTTGTTTTGGTTTTTTTTTGTTTTGTTTTGTTTTTGTTTTTGTTTTGTTTTGTTTTGTTTTGTTTTGTTTTGTTTTGTTTTGTTTTGTTTTGTTTTGTTTTGCTTTGCTTTGCTTTGCTTTGCTTTGCTTTGCTTTGCTTTGCTTTGCTTTGCTTTGCTTTGCTTTGCTTTGTTTTGTTTTGTTTTGTTTTGTTTTGTTTTGTTTTGTTTTGTTTTGTTTTGTTTCAAAAGGGCGTTAAAAGTAAGGAAAGATAACACTATAACTGTTTAAGTTTGGTATCGATTTTCTTTTTTCAGTTATGTTTGACATTTTTTTTAAAATGCAATTTGAAATTAATCAACAAAAATAATTTGAAATTTTGCATTATCTATACTACAACATTTAAGAAGAAATGTTTTACGTTCAAAGTTTGATTGCCATGGTAACAGATTAATATTCAGACATCTTAACTGTAGCAATAGTGTGGAAAACGCCTAATTATGAAGAAATTTCGTTATTTCAATTTTGTAACAAGTAAATCATTTTCCATCAGTGCGAAAATATTCAACTGGTCTTCTTTGAAATGTTTCTTTGCAACGTGAAAAATATGATTTTTAAGGGAAATTTCTTTAATGTATCATCAAATGAAAAACTTTCAGGTCATTTTTCCCAGATTAACTTTTTCCTAAAATGGTGTTAGAGTATTTTTCGGAAAATCATAACTTTGCAGTGTAATATTCATGTTTGCTAAATCGTTTGTGTGAATTTCTAACTACATGCACTAGTTACACAACAAAAAATCCTATATATTTTGGTATTCAGTTTCCACTATTGCTACATTAGATATTCAGTGCTACAAGAAAATTATTTGTCCTCTCTGATCTGACAACCACATTAACGATTTTAAAACTGCGGTAGACGTCTCTAACATGCAGAGCCCTTCATAAGGTGTATTGCGTATTATCTCTTGTTTTTGTGACTAAAACTGAACTGGGTGTTCCATGAAACTGATATAAACTTTTATAGACAAAAAATGTACAAACATCTACAGTACCTCTGGCTGGGCTTGGTTGGGTCTCGAAAAATTAAACCAGGGTCCTTCTTCAGTTTGGAATGAAACGTAATATTTGGTAACCCAATGTTTGTATGGCTCTCTTCCACGTCCTTGGGTTGCGATTCCCGTTATCTCACTATCAGCTTCTGTAACATATACAAATTACATAACAGCCAATCATAAGTTTGATGGTTTGTGCTTTTTTGAGCCTCAGGCCTGACGAGAGGGGGCGGTCAGCCTAGTCATGGGCAAAAGGGCCCCATTTTTAAGAAAACAAAGATATATTACACATTAACGTAACTCTGGAAAAATACAATTGATTTTATAAAATCAGCAACTCACGTTTAAGCCTTATAATCACTACGTTGCATTGTGTTCTTTATGGTTTTATCACTGTTATGCATGCCATGGGGCGGTTGGCATGGGACTCCTTTATGGCTTTGTCACTTGCAGAGGGACTTTGTTATATGGTTTATTATACTGGCAATCAAAATCTGAACATGTTCAAATTTTCGTTCAACACGCGTTCAACAGTGTTGAACGATGTTGAATGAAATGTTGAAAGTGTTTGGCCACGAGTCGCGATTTGTTCAAAAACGCCGTGTAAATGAGTTAGTTCGCGTTTTATGTAAGTCGCGTCTTATGTAATTATAACTTTATAAGTCGCGTCTTATCAGCTCTTGTAGAAACAGCCCTAATGTTACCTAAATCAACTTCAAGATATTGTTCTTGGTTGTTATCTCTGGCGCACCATCCAGATTTCTTTGGTGGTTGGTACTTGATGTTCAAACGACCACGAGCACCCTGAGATAAATCATCGTAAGACGAAGAAGCCGATATTTTATCATCTGGGATTTCACCTCGTTCAATTCCAATTGAATCTGTACATTCTGTAAGAATAAACAAAGCGTACATAAATATTCAATTATCCTATTTTTTAATGTAAAAGCACCTTTCCTATTGTTTCAGAAAAGGTGATTTTCCCCCGAACTTACGTGCTTACATATATGTACAAGAGGTGAAACTCAAACTCATTAATAATTCATGAGGAAAACACAAAGGAAATCAGTACCGTGTTGGTGGTTTGGATATTACATAAATTAAACAAACTTTTACCACGATTTTCTCTTAAAATACTGATTTGTTTGAGATGCTATATCATACACTCGGAGGAGTGTTTCATCAGGATATCTCAGTGTTTGAATATCCTGATGAAACATTCCACCTCGTGTATGATGTAATATATCAACAACGAGTTTGAGTGTTTCATCAGGGGATCCAAACATGAGAAAACATGATGAAATTGTTTTCGAGTGTTTGGATTCCCCTGATGAAACACGATAAACGAGTTGTTGATATGGCATCTCAATCGAGTGATTTCAATTACAAAATACAATTAAAATAAACCCTCAAGAGATTTTATTCTTGAGTGTGTGTAAAATTTATTCATACAGCAACTTGTTTATTTTGCATAGATAATTAAGATCTTAAGAATTAGATGAACACCGGTTTCCATCTAATATCTTGGGCTTTCCTGGCGTATCCAACGTCAATCAGGTGATTGAATGGACTATTGTAATTGGCTGATTATTCATGAATTATTAATGAGTTTAAGATATATTACATGAAAGGTCCAAACTTACCTCTGATGCACTTAAGGAGTGGGATACAAACCAAACACACTTTCATCCATCCAGTATTAACGCACTTTGGGAGCACTGGAAGCTCCCCACGAACCCACGCTCCCCATGAATCCACTTTCTCCACAAATCCCAATCTCGTACCCAGAGGACTATATACTGTAGAGACCATTTTCACAATAGCGAATAATTTGAATATTCTTTTATGTGTATCTTAGGCCCCGTTTACACTATTACGGTACGGTGGTGGTCCGGATTGAGGTGAGCGTTCCGTAGCAAAAAAATCGTCTGTTTACACTATTTTTTATAGGTTGAAATGTAGTTAATGGGAACCACAAAGGAGTTTTAGTCGTGTATGTTGAAAACCGAGGGAGAGATTAGGAGGGAATTTGAATAAAAAGCGCAATTAGCCTCTGGCTATTTTGCGTATGAAAAAGTGACGCGGAACCGCTGTTGGACATGCAGTGTAGATATCATGCTTAAGAATCATGTGAAAACATCAGAGAAAGAAAAAGATTTGTAACGTATAAGTAAAGTGCAATCAGGATCTTAGGACACAACCCTGGACGCACGTTTCGACCTTCTGAATTGGTCTCATCAGCAGGGATTTTGGGAATCTTTGCTTCATGAGTAGGCCAGAAAGGCATTTAGATACACATAAAAGAATATTTAAAGTGAAGACCTTTTTATGAAAGTGGTCTCAGTTTTAATGTTTAGTAACTAACTATACGTACCCAAGAATTTCGTTATACAACATATACCTGTATACAATCTTATAGCGGTACTCATTTGAGTTTTTCAAACAGACTTTACAGACTTTAGTTTATCCCTGTCCGAGGGCTTTTTCAGAACCCAAAGGGCCAAAGGTAATTAATAAAATAAATCTTCTGGCAGTTAATTGCCATAAGAATAATACTAAAGCCAAATTTGGACACTCACAGGAAAGAATTGGGATGCAGACACAGTTTTTTTCACTCGTCCCTGTCCACGAGAGTTTCCCAGAGATCATGGTGTTAGCAAAAAATAGAATGTTCTGGAATTAACCAGAATAAAATGCTAAGAAGAAAAAACCTGATCAAAAGTAGTAGAATATTTTAATTTTTACCTTTACTGTAGATTATTTGCGCCATTAAGAAGATCACCATGACACACCAGAGACAACAACTTGAGTTATTAGATTTCATGACTTAATCTTTGGTTCACAAATTGAGGTTTCTGTACGTGTATGAAAGTTAAATTTAAATAAAACTAATAGCAGTGTTACTGAATTATACCCAGGTCAGACTCGAACAAGTACTCGTTAAGTCCTAACATATATGGCCTCATGGCAAGAGTTAACCGTCTCAATATAGACAAAATGGTACAGTCCAATTGTTCTGCATGTTAATCTTCTAATACTCTCATTCATATTATATTGTATTGTCCTCCATAAACTCTGAAATACTATACAAAGTCATCCTAACAGAATTGGTCCTTACCCACAGTGAATAGATTAGAGAATTAACGACTATAGATTGGTTTATTAGTAAAGTAAGTTACGTCCATCGTGTTCATAACTGTCTATATAAAGTTGACTAGTGACACTCTACTGAAAATCCGTCAAACACAGTGTCTTAATTAGTTCTCGTCAAACTTCCAAATTTCTTCAAAGTAAACAATGTGACAACGGTCCAATATTTGCTTCTTTGTTCGAAGTATGACTTAATATATTGCTAACATAGATAGATCGATAAGAATTAGTTACGATAAGTGAATTACTTGGATGACATAATGAGTTGAAAAATAATCATGTAGTTTCAACTCAAGATAGTGAAGGATTCTAATGTCAACCATTCATTGTCGACTTTGGTATTGTTTAATTTCGCTTTCGAAACTAAAGAGAATCGAAATTAAACAGTAAATTAAACATTAAACATTAAAAGTAAAGGAAGTCGCGGAACAAGAGAAGCTGTCGGATATCATCAAGACAAAATAACCGGAAACTGTATTCTCTTGTGGTGAATAGAACATATATTACAACGTTAAACTTAAAGTCAACCCAATAAAATTTGCTCAAATTTGCATCATCGAATTTCAGAAATTAAAACTATTTGCAATTTTTCACCGAGTTATACAATATAAAAGCACGATTAAACTAAAAAAACACGGCGGTAAAAGACGATCATTCGACTGACTCATACTTTGAGTCTATGGGGGTGTTCATTTTGAGAGATGACCAAAGTGGCTAGCTAGCTCTATATGTACGACTATGGGGACTATATACCTAGCATTTACATGGAGAATTGTATAACCCTTTGCAGGAAATTCTTTAAGACGGTGGGCCGTACATGCGTACAACATGAGGGCCAGGTTTATATAGACCTTATTCAAAAATTGCCGCCGAATTAGAATTCTTTTATGTGCATATAAATTAGCCCTTATGACCTCGTTTTAAAGTAAAAATTCTTTTGAATTTCACACATGAAAACGAGTTTATAAGGGCTAATTTATATGTATATAAAAGAATTTTAATTCGGCGGCCATTTTTGAAGGTCTATTAGCTAGCTCAATTCATTCTTTTGCAAATCAGCCCTCGAACGAGATTTTACTTAAGAGAGCTGGTCAGGATGTTTTCACTAAATTACCAGGAGAACAAGATGCGTTATTTCTATAAACTTTGTACCCAGACTCTTGCTTCCTATTTGAGTTGGTAAATTGATACATTCTATAAATTAATCCCCGAGCCGGGCGACGGGCCGAAGGCCCGGAGCCCGGTGAGGGTGCTAATCTCGACACGCGTGGATTCCACTTACATGCGAAATTACACGCGAGTAGGAAAGAAATTCTGCGAGATGTTTATTGCTGCCGTAGGCAGCACACTAATCTTGACCATGTCTCGTGTCCAGACCTCTTTGCGCACCTATGTATAGTCGACGAGATCTCGATATGTGAAAATTCGTGTACGGATTTCTGTCCAGTTTTATGACGTTTTGTGACGTATTGCTGCCAATTTACATCCATACTCCAGAGGGTTATTCGTTTGCACGGAAGTTGTACGGAATTAATGTTCGGAACTTGTCAACGCCACCACGAATGATCTGTTCTGCTGTCGCGAATTTCAATTCATTTGAGGAAGGAGATATTCTTTTGTCAAGGTATTTGAGGAAGGAGATATTCTTTTGTCAAGGTAGGACAACTAAGATAGTTCTGTGTACTTAATGTTTCTTGTTTGTCCTTAAAGGCTCACTTAAAACGGCAAATATACGGTTGAGTGAGGTAGAAATTTATAAGATGTCATCTGCGATTTCTTGCCATCACTATCATCAATTATCAAATTGCTTTGTTTGTGAATAAAATGTACTTTCTATTTTAGGTGTATATTGTTGTGACATTATCTGCGTGTGGGTATAACGCAACTCAAATCAAACGAAGCCATTGTGCTCGTTAAAATCAAACCTAGAAACAGTACAAACGAAGGCAAAATTTGTGCCTGTAGACTCAACAAACTTACATCTGTACAGATAAAAACCTTGTTGTTAAAATATAACTGAACATTTTGCCTAAATGGGAGTGACAATTGAGCAATATCGTGCCCGAATTGGTTCACACAATAATGTAAGAGTCAAACAGTATTCAACACCACTCGAACATATAAACTGTTGTGGAACAATCTTGATGTTATTTCAGCTGGTATTCACAATTATGGTATTACTAATATTGGTGCGAATATTTTACCTCGGTATATTTTCATATTTATCAAAGAGGTTGAGAGAACAGTGTAAAAGTTTTAGTCAAGTGATAGTGTCGTTCACTCGAATGTCATGTTACAATGTGTATGTTCCACTGTTATTGAGAATGGCAAATGATGTTGAAGAAAATCCTGGACCCACAATATACGATGTTGTGGACCCAAGTAAAACAATATGTGCTGATTTTAGCCAAGGCAATACCAGAAAGTTTAAACAAAATGCTGGTAAACAGTGCGTGGCCATGTCTTTGACTGCAATAATACATAATCAAATGACAAATATTAATGCATGGGATTCATCATTCCTAAATGTCATATGTATGCACAATTAATAAAATACCTTATGTCCTTTATAACATATATTACTATTACTATTATATTCCTATATTACAAGTAAATTAAAAATACAGGCATGAATATTTATCATTTATAGACCTAAAGCCAGGGGAATTCCACAAAATATTACCCCGAGGGATGATATTATATCACCGGAGGGGCTGTAAATGATATATATTATTATACTGAAACAACTTTGAATATATTGATACTCAATGTAGTGTCGAGACATTCTTGATTTGTTTCCGACGCTTCAACACCATGTATACTGCCTTTAAATATTTTGAATGCATTCTTGTCCCTTTTTGGTATTTTTTTAGTCTTTCTTCTCCAACAATCTGTGTATTTTTTCATCTGAATCTTCATGACTTCAAAATTCATCGTGTCTTCCCACCATTGTTTTATACAACTTCGTTAAAGTTCACACGTGGACGGTGTGGTACTCATGTGTGTGACACGAAATATATTTCGTGCTGCACCCCCCACCCATCCAGGGGTGAGGGAGGCGTTAGAGTCAGTCCATACAAGAATATGGTCAGCTCACAATCAATAGTTTGGTTGGGCGCTAAATACTATTCTCAAAAACATTCTCTGCATAACTTGCAAAATTATGATCACGTTCTCCTTCGTCCAACACCACAGTCATATGAGCCCATGGATTATTTTACGAATTTGCTCCAATATCAACCATCTTCCTTTTGGTATTTAATAATAATTGTAGGGATTCGTAGCCAGGCAGCATTCCCCTTGTGATAATAATTGCTAGTATGTATGTATATATATATCCATCAAATTGCCAACTTTCGCGGCTCAAGCGAAACAAAATCTTTGTCAGAAAAATTGGTTTACAAATGACTGAAAAAGGAAAGCGAAGAAGAGATGTTGCAGTGGAATGAACCAAACAATATTAAACACGACTAGAAACCATTGAAAAAGCATGAAAAATTGCGATAAAGATCGAAAAGATGCCGCCAAATAAGATGTTTCTTCGTGTGTCTGTTCAAAGCCAACAAAAGACTTACGCACTGGTATATCTTGGCTCGAGAGAAAACAGTGAATTGAAAGGAACATCACAAACAGCTTTTCACATTTTGAAGAGAATTGATTGCTTTTTGCTAAGAACCGAACGAAAAAACCACGGAAACCAAACGCCGTAGCCGTATGGCAGTGTTTGCAGCATCTGAGAAGAGCCAAAAGAAAATTTAACGGTAAGCAGTGATTCGTATTTAACTAACCAGCCGTTTCTTTAGCTGATTAGAGTCGGTATATATCCGAAACCTTTTCAGTATTAATTAAACTCACTGACAGTTAAAACAGCAAAAATCTTGTCAAAAAATGTACATTTTCCCAGGCGTTTTTTTCCATGGTTCGAGTAAAACTTTGCATTAAGTTATAGTTCTTCCCTGGTTAGTTTTTCCTCTCTTATACCTATAGTTTTCAGGCTGTTACCCACGTTTTTTTCTGTTCTGATGTTTTTCTTTGAGGTTCAACATTATATTTGGAACATGAGGAATCATATTATTAAAACAGTTTAATAGGCACCTTGATATAAGCGTCTGTAATTATTGTTTGTTTTTGCTATCAGTTTCTGGTGCTATTAAGTTAGGTCGTGTCACAAGTTTTTCCTCAGCCACTGCTTTATTATTTTGGAATAAAACATTGCTTTGGAAATTGGTCAATAACAGAAAAACTACATTCATAAAAGTGATAAAACAGGATGTAAAGGAGGCCAGGAGGGCAAGGGTGTTTGTATTTGTATAAAAAAAACAGATCAGGTGCTTATTTTAATCGAGGGGGATTATGTATATTTAATGTGTTAAAAGCGGGCGAGGGGGTTGCGTTTATGTATTTCTAGTACGATGAGAATTTAGAACAATATCTGTTTTAAACTGTACATGCATGATCTGCTTTACACTGTAGATATTGAAATAAAGTAAAGATAATTTGCACGAAGCATTGCTAGTGTCTTTCTTGTTCTTTGATATAACGATTCCAAGTTTTACTGACGAATTTCACTTGAGCTGACAATTCCCTTGGTGCACACTCAAGAGAGACTGTTCATGTCCGTACAAAGGCTACATAGCAAAGGTGTAACACCAGGGGCAACTGCCCCCAGGAAAATATTTATTTGTATAATTATCTATTGCAAGTTTGTAAAATTTAAAAAGTTTCCGGGGAGAATGAAAATTACCGTCCTACAGCCCATCAGTGAAAAGATCCTGTGTGCGGCCATGAACGTGTTTTCTGATTGCCAATCAGTAACCATACAGTGTGTAGCAAAAAAACGGAACCCTTATAAAACAACCTATTGTGGTAGTTTGAAAGCCCTAAAAGCGCTGCGTTATAAATTAATCAGCACATAAGTTAAACAGGAAGAGAAAAAGCTTTTAAACACTTTCACCATGCATACACTTCAAGTTATCTTAATTTCCCAGGTGTATAAGACCGTGTGTTTTACGCATCTGTGGGTTCAGCGAAGTGCTTAGGGCTTTCAAACTACTACAATAGGTTGTTTTCTAAGGGTTCAGGGTTTTTTTATACATACTGTATATAACCAATCATATTAATTGAATTGACTATTAAGAATTCTCCCTGAAACTAAGTTGTTCGGATTGGTGACCTCAGCCAATCAGAAACTTCACTAACTTTACTGACCACTAATCTTTGAAATAAGTTGCGTTATGAACGCTGCATGTCTGTGATTGGTCAGTTCCTGGAACTATATAGTGCTTGATGGCTTGGCAAACACGTTAATGGGTCGGCACCTATACCTATACAGTATAGTAAGAAGGTTTCTAATTGGTTTAGGTCACCTAATCCAAACGAAAACCCTAACCCTAGTTAGTAAACATGGGAACAAATTTGCAATTGATAATGTGATTGAATATACATTTATCGAATCACAAAACAATTCATATTAGATAGGTCTTTTTTTGGTGGGGGCCAGAATATGTTTGGGCCCCCCACTTTTTAACAAGGCCAGTAATAAACAAGGCCAGTAATAAAGTTATGATTAACAAAATCACTAACCCTAGCTAACCCACGACTTTGAATAAAGATATAATAAAGAAATTTGAATGCAGATATTCAATGTCCGGAAGAGTGTTGTCTTTTGAGTATTTTGTGACGTTTTTGGACCTTAGAATTCTGTAAATCCTTGTCCTAAAATGCAGGAAATGGCATTTCAGAGACTCTAGATTTCAAAATTTCCCAGGGGAGCATGCCCCCGGACCCCCCCACTTTTAGTGTCGCTCCGACGCCACTGATCTTACTTTATAAACAACATTTAAAAATTGTTATTTTTGAGAGTAATCTAAACTTACAACCTACGACATTATATGTTTAATTCTTACAAGCTCACGTACTGGTATATTTGCATTAAGCCATATAAACACGAGCGGTCATTTTTCTTGTATATTTAGGTGTTATTTATGGATTAAAGCACTCAACCTCGCAACTTTGTTATCGATATTTATAAAATAAGGGGCCCTCTACGCACGCTCTGATTGGTTGGGCTCCGTGCATTTATAAGAGAACATAGATCAGTTGGCCAGAAAAGCCCGCCAAATTCCAAAACTACCTTACTTTTAGCTTGACTTTTCTTATTATTATTTTATAAAACAAATAAAACATCCCGCTCCTGTGCATATGTACTCCTATAAAGGTACGTTTGACGTGATTTGAACACGAAAAAACTCGGCTATCGCCTCGTGCCTCTACTCAACTTCTTTCGTGTTCACGTGTCTTTAGAAGAGTACATGGAGCTTTATGTTTTATTTGTTAATTACAGCCACAAATTCACTAACAAGAAACGAAAAATTAAAATATTAATATAGGTATAACTAATAATATGGGTATGAGATAAAACTTGTGTTGACAATAAAAAGTCACGTATCAGCTTAGATTAATAAATATGTCATGCAAATTTAATTTTTGAAAACCTTGAGCTTGTTTTTGTGCAGGTATTTAAACATTTCCTTTAGTTGTAGGCGCATCCACCTAGAAAGCAAAATATTATTCACTGATTTATCTTTTCTAATATATTTTTATAAATCAAAGTGTCTACACTGTATGTACCAATGTTATCAATCTTCGAAATATCATCTTTGTTATCAAGACTTAATCAAATTTCTTTGTAACATAAACTTTATATTATATCACAACTGTCTTTGTAACTTCAGTAACCTTAATTATAATTAGTGACCTGGGGCCAGTTGTATATACAATTCTTAACGACAATTTAACTATCCGTCGCGTAATTAAATCGCAGTTAACTTCTAAAATGCTGCAGGTCCTGATTGGCTAAAATTAATCTCTAACCGTACAGTTGTCAAATTCATTAATAATTCATAAGGTAAATTAAAAAAAAGGAATGTTTAATCAATATTTGTAAATACTGTTAAAACATTGATTAATAAAACATTCAATGTTTTATCAAAGTTATAAGACACTAGCAACTTAAAGTCAGCTTTTCTCGGCGAGCAATTGTAGATGCCCATAAAGATCGGAGGCGAATATTTTAGCTACCACAAAGTGCCTATGAAACGAAAATTAAGTTTGTCTTATTTGAAAGAACACTTAAAATGATAGAGTAACATCTTTTCCAGTTTTTGGTTTCCTTGCTTCATTCGTGAGATGTTTTAGATTGTTTCATATGCAAATTAAAGATTTTCACGTCACACATGCGTAATGAGTCATCGAAAAAGTTATGTATCTTTGCTTTAGTTTGCTATTATCAAATATAATAATCACTTGAAGATCTACACGTTTAGTGTTGTGGCGAAACACATCCAGCATGCTTCATTCAAATTAATTTGGTTTGATAGGTTTAATTTGATATGGTTTAATTTTCGTTTCATAGGCACTTTAAAGTTAACCACCTTTTTATACAACCGGCCCCTGATTTGTAATATTTAATTGTAAGACTAGGGGTCTTTTACAAAAAGTTTATTAAGGTTTCCTATAGGCCTCTAGCCTTATAAGGGCAAATTATCTAAATAAAAAGAATGCGGCAAGTTGTAAATTGGCAGTGCTTCGTGAATTTATAATGAAGAGTATTAAAATCTTGCATCGCGTCATTTTTTAAGCAATATGCCATCATGAAATTGGAATAGATTGTGCTCTATCCAGAGCAACACGTTCAATTACTTAAAACGATGACTGTGTACTTTGGAGCCACAACACCTTTATTGCAACTGATCGTTGTGCTGTTGGTAAAAGCACTGTGATTGAACGTATAAATAACAAATTCCTCACGAATCCATATAGACAAGTATTTTTGGTAAATTAGACCTACCTAATATAAGCAAGTTTTCTGATTGACTTTAAGTAACCAATCACATTGTCAATTAGGCCTACCCGATTTGTTCTCATACTCGTTATTAATTAGGGTTAGAGTTTTTGCTTTGGTTAAGTTATCTAAACCAACAGGAAACCTTCTTAATATAGGTATAGGATGACCCAGTATGTTTGCTTTTACCAACAGTACAACAATCACAATTTCCCATTGTTGACATGAAAGTGCTTGTATTTATCACATGCTTTAGAGCCAGTGCAGCAACCGGGGAGAAGGGCGGATGTTTTGGCAGGAAGCAGTTTCATACCCCTAACGTTTATCCACATCAAGTTCTTTAAAGTTGATTCATTTGGCTTAAATATAACACATAGAATTCAGAATTCCGTAAAATAATTTTTCCCAAAATGCATGCAAGAAATAGCATTCCAGGCACTTTAAATTTCACTCTCGAGAATGCCCCTACGGCGCTGCATTGCCTTCATTGTCAACAAAATCGTTAGATTGCAATTTCAAAATGTGCGCATCGCTATAAAATAGATCATTACCTACATAGGACTTACTATCTCAATAGCTGTCCAAGGAGCAGGAATATATCGAGTGTTGAATCCTTGGTTTATTGTGGTTACAATTGTTCCAAAAAACCTGTCGTTGGGTGATATAGATGTCGTTAACAATGCTTTACAAACTTCCGATTAGTACATATCCAAGGCATGCGTTTTTCGATACCAATATCTCGATAATCCCAACTTCCAAATTTTTCCACAAGCTCAACGTTAACCTGACTGTTATTTGTTGCAAAAAAAGAATAAGATTTTGGAGCACGCCAAATTCCACCGTAACGGCCAAACTGTTGAGCCTCTAGACGATACTGGAAACAATCCTCCTCTGTTTGATCTCTGATTTCATTGGATACGTTCAGGATAGAATGATCTGTGGATATAGACGGCATGTCTGTAGCATATGACAATAACTGAGACAAAGTCCATCCCGCTGTCTTGCTAGTTAAAAGTAGAGTCCATCCTCCCCCGTTACGAATCATGTCACAGTATGCTTTAACACCAACCAAAGGATGTCCTGGATAAATTGTGTAAATTCCATCGCCATTTGATAAACCAAATTCTAAAATTTGTTTACAAGAACCAGGACGGGCTGCAATGTTAATTTAGAAACCAGTTAAACATATCTAACATATATATTGTAACTGATTAATTTTTTAATGTTTGTATGGTGACTATATTATAATAGAAGCAAGAATTTGTGGTAATATCACGTTTATTGTTTATTGCTTAGCATTCTACCTTTTGACTCAGGCCTTCATTATAGCCTGCCATCATCATTTCCATTTTGAAAAAATGAGCCAACACGATGTTGGTATTTGCTCTGATATAAACAATAAAATGAGCGACTTTATTGAGGGTAACATATAACAGTATTTAGATACTGACAACTCAATAGCCATCACTCCTTGATGGAACAAGTTAATTAACAAATAAAACATAAAGCTGCGTGCATATGTACTCTTATAAAGGCACGTTTGACGTCATTTGAACATGAAATAAGTTGAGTAGAGGCACGAGGCGATAGCCGAGTGCCTTTACACTTCTTTCTCAAATCATTAATAATTCATGAGATAATCAATCAATCAGAAGCGCTGAATTGCACCACGTGAAGGGACTTGAAATACCAGGAAAGTACTGGGCAGAGGACTTGAAATATTATTTCCAGTCCAAGGACTGGAAATAATATTTCAAGTCCTTGGACTTGAAATATTACTTCACACAATCGGTTATTCATCCATACACTAATTACTAATGCATTAATTCATTTTGGGAATACACTAAGTGATTTTGAGAAGTCATGTAAAGGCCTCCAATTCGGACTAGACCGGGTTTTCAAGTACTCGGAATTCATTCCAGTCCTCGGCTTCGCCTCGGACTGGAACGAATTCCTCGTACTTGAAAACCCGGTCTAGTCCTCATTGTCGGCCTTTACATATTACTTCGTGTTCAAATCACGTCAAACGTACCTTTATAAGAGTACACTTGCACAGGAGCGGTATGTTTTATTTGTTTTATAAAATATGAAGAAAAAAATACAAACTAAAAGTGGGATAGTTTTGAAAGTTCGCAAGCTTCTCCCGCCAGGTGCATGACGCCACCCTACGCCATTTTGCGTCATTCATGATCTTCATACTCTTATAAATGCACGGGGTCCAGCCAATCAGAGCGTGCGTAGAGGACACCTTATTTTATAAGTAGAATTAAAGCCACTGTTACACGATACAATATTTCGTGAAGCCTGTGCTAAACAGGTTTCAAGACAGATTGCAACGTGTAACACCCCCTTGTTTATGAACCTGTGTGGCTTTGCATTGCGAGACAGGTTTCACCAAAGTAGGATGCACTTCAACTATGAAACCTCGCAATGGAAAGCGACACAGGTTCATAAACAAGGAGGTGTTACACGTTGCAATCTGTCTTGAAACCTCGGTCTCGCAATATAGTGTTGCGATACAGGTTTCACAAATCGTTGCATCGTGTAACCCGAGTTAGCTCGGGGAAACTGTGGTGTTGATTTTACGAAGAGAGGAAAATAACAGAACGCGGTGAAATACCCTTGTGGAACAAGAGAAAACCAACAACTCTACTCCCAACCCATCCGAGTATTAACCATTTTTGACCGGCTTATAACTTCAGCGGTAAGAAGTAGCGCGTCAGCCGCTTGTGCCATGGTGTTACCACAAATTCTTACTTCTGTTATATATATATATATATATATATATATATATATATATATATATATATATATATATATATATATATATATATATATATATTTGTGAAATTCATTACTAATTCATGAGTTTTGCAGCCAATCCAATTTCAGAAATTACGTCACATGTTACCCCTGTAAACCCCATACAAACTAAAACCAATGATGCTAATTAGTTACAACCACTAGTTGATGTATACTCTTCTGATACAACCACTAGTGCTTGTAACTAATTAGCACCTCAATATCCCAAAGGGATTTTTACTATTCAATACAAGTTGTATATTCAATACAACACGGCCGCTCGTGTTGTAAACATTACATATATATATATATATATATATATATATATATATATATATATATATATATATATATATATATATATATATTAACGTAAGAATCCTAGTCATTTTATATATTAACGTAAGATTACTAGTCATTTTAGAAACTGGTCATAACGTACCTACGACCGAAGAGCGGAAATATTTTGAAAATGTATGAAAATTTCCCCCTCCCATCAGTAAAATAATTTAATAACATATTGAGAAAGAATAAAATATTAAAAATTCAAAATCTACTTTTACTGTACAAAAGTTAATCAAAAATTGTTTGTGTCACACTGATACAATTTATTCCCCTTCACTCCTTCAGTCAAACTTCAACCAAAGAATGAACATTTCAGTAATAGGCCCTGTGATCCTTTTTCCTTTCTTTTTTTAAACATATTACAGTTGCTTGACAGATTAATTTCAAATTATGTCTTATTATTACAGGAAAGGTTCACATGATACGCAGAATTTTGGGTGTGTTTCAATCCATGCTATATCTTTGTTCTTTTCCCTTTGTTTACAAAAAATTTCACACAACATTTGACGAAGGCGTTCCGAAGTTTGTTCGTTATTTCTGAAGTTGGCCACGAACTTGGTAAAAGCCAATCAGGTTCGAACTTCGAAACGAAGTTGCGAGATTGCGAAGTTCGTTGTTTCATCATTTCGAAGTTCCCTGTTGGACGTAGAGTAAATATGGAAGAATTGTCGACATGGATATCAACATTCAAAGTTGATGAAAAAACGTATTAATTTAATACTTGATTAGTTGATACTCTCGCGGCAAATTAATTTATAGTATAGTCAAACGTTATGTGACATCCTCGGTAATTTATTGACATATTTTAATATACAAATCAGAAATATTTATAAAGTTCTGCCCGACTTGTACCCTGCGAGTCAGAGCCCCTTTCCGACCTACGCAAGCTTCGGGGGAAAGTGGGCTCTGCCTACAAACTTGATATTTCTTTTTGAGCATGCGTGAACGGTTGCCAAGATACTATTTTGGGCCCAGGCTCTAACGCGTCACTTCCTATATTTTCCTGCTTACGCGTGTTCGTAAACTAGAACTTGTTTGACCAGTTTAAAACCTGACTGACTCGCCCCAAACTTGAGGCGACGATCGAGTTTGTTGGGAGAGCCTACATTCCCCCGAAGCTGCGTAGGTCGGAAAGGGGCTCTGACTCGCAGGGTACCCGACTTGTTATATATGTAAACGTTTTTCCTAACTAGCCTAACAACTCTACAAGCATATAATTATCTAAGATGGTTCTTGACTTTAACCTGAACCAAAGCTACAATTTCAAATTTTAAAAAAATAAACAATTCTATCACTCAGATTTTGATGACTAGAATATGCTCTAGCTAAATTAATTGAATTTAAACGTATAAAATCTATAAAATAACGTATAAAATTGATAAACGTATAAAATTTTATACGAGTATAAAATCTACCGGCCGGTGCTATATAGGACATTTTTGCCGTGACCTTTTGATATTCTGAAAACGAGGTGGAGTTACAATAAAGTATTCAAATAAGGACAATTACAGACCAATTCCTCACCATAACGTGTTCCAAGTTTACTCCACGACAAAACCAAATTCCATTTATTATCTACATATGAATGAATACCAGCAGATGACGCTATAAAGGTAATTATATGATATTTATTATGATGATCATGCTACATGCAGCATTAAAAAAACCTTTTGCAGGTATAACATTAAAATATTCCCCAATTGTCACCTTGGTGATTGATTGATTGTTAAATAAGTAGAAATAAACATTATAGGTCGATCACTATGACCACATTTTTCTTTTGAAATTAAGATTTTATGGCATTCAACCCAAACAAAGTTTTGATGGCTTTAATACGGCAAAATTATCATGCCATCAGGCCCGCGGTCTTTCAGTAGACCGAGCGACGGAGGAGTGCATGAGCTTTGTGCGAAAAGGCCAAGAACAGTAATTTTGCCGTAAAGACCAACCAAGTGAGGTTAATAAGCTTTTTATCATATAGCCCAAATTTTTTAGTCTTAATTAAATGTCTAGAGTGCAAGCAGCAAAGACCAAAGTTATCAGCTTTCAACGAAAACTGTAAACAACCAAAACACTTTCAGTTACCGTAAAACATTGTTGTCTTTATTTTTTTAACAGTAAATTCATTTTCACGGTATTTAAATACTACTAGAGCTTGACTTGCTTAATTTTCTTAATTTTTTTTTCAATTTTTGTATGAATAATGACCAGCAGACGCATAACTAAAGAAGAAAACACGTAAACTTGGAGTTGGAGCATAGACAAGCCAGAGGATAGATAGAATATCTTCTGGAATATATATGCTTGAAGCAAATCTACTGTGGGCGCAGAAGTGTGATTGTCAAAAAATGGCGGTAAAAATGTTTGAGTTTGAGGATGATGCATTCCAAAAGTCGGAAAAATGCCGTGCTCATTGCGTGCTGTCTTTGTAACGAATACTGAAATATCGGATGTAGAACTTCTGCAAGAGGTAATTGTCCTTTTTATGTTGTTGTTGTTGTTGTTGTTGTTGTTGTTGTTGTTGTTGTTTTTATTGCGTTTTCTATTTTGTTCACTCTCTATTGTTAGATGATTTGGGCCACAAAACGTCGAGTGTCGTTACCAAGTCCTTACCTTATTAAGTAACCGATTATCTCAATGTGATAGAATATTTTTATGGTGGTTGTTAATTTGGCATAAAAGAGGGAATTTTTGTTGGCTTATTGCTACTATTTTCTATCGGTAGAGAAAAAATGGAGAAAGAAAAAATACGTACTGAAGATTCACGAACTTGTGATATAGAACGACCCGACAAAATGTTTTTGGCTGCACAAGTTTGTCTAGAATACTTATAAGATTTAATAAACGGTCAAATAATCAAATTTAAATGAGAAGGGCTGTAACATTTAAGTTTACACTGTGTGAAATTACAAAAACGGTTGGAAAGAAACCAGACCACTGATCTAACCAGATCAAAGAAACGTAGCGTTTTTTGAACGAAACATCTTTATATACTCGTAATTAAACGGGATCCTGAGAACGAGAATACATTTTCCGCTAGTCCTCTCTCGCTTAATTTTCTCATTCTGTAACGTCACCAAAATAAGTATCAAGAAAGAAGAGGACTAGGAACTAGTCAGGAGGAGAGATTTCTCTATACACGATTTTCGAATCTCAACTGCGCATCAGAATGACGCGTTCTTAGTCGGGATAAAACTCATTTCATTTCATAACATCTACAATGGGGAGCAAAAAGACTTGAGACAGCTTCCCAAAGTGAGATAATATTGGCGCGCTCAGGTTCGAGTTGGTCATGTGACTTAACCCCCCTCCCCTCCCCCCAAATAATGTTGATCAACAAAACAAATGATATATTGTCAGTATACAGTTATAATAGCGGCACAACATGTAAGGGGGGGGGGGACGATAAGCACAAGTCCGTTTTTTCTTAAGATTTTCTCTGGATATTATAGATTTTACGCAAAATTGTTTAAGTGCATGTCTCAATCATTTTGCACGCGATTGTAGCTGAGGTCGCCGTATAATTGAGTTTGGAGAATTAAATGCAAATGAATACTATCATGCAGTCTTTGCCTGATGTTATGAATTGAAATGAGTTTTATCCAATTCAGAACTGAGATTCGAAAATCGTGTATACTTGTTAGGGGGTCTGTGATTCAGGTCCCTTTCTCCCAGAAAATGTTTAAGTTATTAGCTCTCTGAGGGGCTATTTCCTGCATTTTGAGAAAGCTATTCTCGTATTTTCGTCTGCGGTACCAAGTTAGATTTGATTTTTTTTTTATTTCTGAGGTCCGGCCCAAAGACCTAGGACAAATTGCTCCTGCCTCGCCCCTTCTTGGCAGCCTTGGCATGGGACATAGCAGATTGCTAAAATACAATGTTTATATAACAAAAATAATTAAACAGTACCATTTTCGGTAGATTTTACTAATCATGAATACTTAAGTTTCCATACCTCCCCATCGAGGAATTCCTTCAGAACTTATTGTTAGTTCATCTGTGGGTTGTTCAGAGTCTGGCGCGTTTGCTCCAAAGGGAATAAATGGAATATTTACAGGATAATGCGTGGATGAACTGTTATTGATCGTCTCCCATTCTGATTTCAAAATTCTTTTTACCAGAACAAAAGAATAGTGATACATTTTCAGCACAGTCTTTTGCCCAAATAATGATCCATAAAGATAGGCAGACTCGATTGGAATACCCAAAAGATTAAAAAGTTGAAGATCTAAATCTGCAAACAAATGCACTTTTCTAATTCAATCAACATTAAAACATTAAATTTAAAATAAATTATCCTCCTGTTATATTACTTTAAAGGGCAAATATACTGTACGCTTCCAAATTATTCTATTTTCCGTTAAAGTCGGAAAAGCAACCTCGTCCCCAGGGCATTTTGCCTCCACGTTGGGAGGTCGGCGAAAATGGCCCTGGCATCGGCTGGTCGATTCTATAATCGGATTGGCCGGTTTAAAAACTTGATTAATTCAGATACAGTGTAATTTATTCATCAAAATATGAATTGCAATAAATCCACTCTGCGAAGTTCATCCAAAGAATTGTAACGATAGCTTTGGTTAAAGTCAAGAACAACATTAGATATATGTTTCTTCCCGACATTTAAATGTATCCTGGATAATCGTGGGGAGTATCATGATGAATAATGCTAGCCAGTTGCATTTATGATAAAGGTTCACATGAGTGATTCGGCAGAGCGTTAAATATTTATTATTTATTATTCAGGTATACGTATTATACAAAAACGAAACACAAAAACCGCATAAATTTTCTTGCCAAAACACCCCAAAATTCTGGATGTCACGTGACCAACCGATGCCAGGGCCATTTTCGCCGACTCCCAACGTGGAGGCAAAATGCCCTGGGGACGAGGTTGGTCGGAAAAGCTCAATCTAAAACCGAAGAAGTAATTGAAACCAGTCACTCGGTTCCACTTTTATGAACTGTCTAAGTTTGAGTTTTTGCTCTTTTTGCTGAACTCGTGTGAACGACGACCGCGTCAAAAGAAAGGCTGGTAACAAACAACAAGGTGATTGGTGGGTTTTACCGGTATGATATCAAAGACAATGGAGTACCCATTTTCCGAGAAACGTGGTCATGCTTCAAGAGGACCTAAGAAGGCTTCGCTGATAAATTATTTTCTTTACCTCGAAATTGATATATCTTTACTTTTGCTAAGTTAGATGATAATCCTTTCAGAAGAAAATATAACTTGAAAAGGTTTAGTTGACCTTTAACTAACTGACTAAATAATAACTATGTACATTTTATCATCGTAGGCAGGATTTTAATTCACAATCAAAGTGCCTATGAAACAAAAATTAAGTCTGTGTTATTTAAAAGAACACTTGAAATAACATAGTAAGATCTTTTGCAGTTTTAATTTTCGTTTTCTTGCTTTGATTTTGAGATATTATAGGTTGTATGATATGAATATATATATATATATATATATACCTGTAACTCAGTCTGAAAACTCGCACGATAGCTCGTCGATCCGCCACTGAGCTTCTGATCTGGGTGACTTAATATTCATGATTCATAATTGTTTATTTGATTGGATTATTTGATCTCACGAGAATTCCTATAGAACAAACTGTAACTGGAATAAGGCCCCATTTACACTAGAGCAAAAGTATCCAGATTCACATTGTTTTTCATCCTCATGGAAATAAAAATGTGAATTCGGATACTTTTGCTCTAGTGTAAAGGGGGTCTAAGACAGCTCAGATCTGAAAAGCTCAGCGAGGCGTCGACAAGCTACGCGAGTTTTCACGGACTGAATTATATAGGTGTATATATTCAGGCTGTATACAAGCTAATCAATTTGACAACACATGCATGTGCTGTGCATAACTCAGTGACGTACATACAAGGCTGTATATTATTGATATATTATCAAACATAATCACTTGAAAATCTATATGTTTGGTGTTGTGGAAGAAACACACTCACACACTTCTTTCTAATTCAATTTGTTTTATAATAGTAAAGATAAATATAACTTTCTCCGATAACTCATATAATGTTGACGTCAAAATATTTAAACTGCACTTCAAAAACTCATTAATAATTCATTATTTTTGAGGTGGGGGTTGGGCAATTTTCCTGTGCAAGAATTCTATTTTGCGGTAGAAACCTTTGGAAGAATCATTTTTACAATTTATGACATATTTACAATTTACCGTTTGGCTGTGCACGAATTAATTTTTCTCTCCCAAACCTCGAATTTTCTTTTTTGCCCAAATTGAAATGTCCTTATATAAGATACATTGTCTTTCAACATGTCATTAGGCCCGTTTCAAACGTCGAATTATCATGTGTCGAATATAATGTAAACGAGCTTGAACAAAGGAATAGAAAGTAGAATAGAAAGTCTATGTTTCGGCTCGGTTTCTCGATTGATGGGTGTCACGATTTTGCATTATTGCACTTGTGACGGAGTGAGGCCGTGAGGCATGTTGTAAGCTCTTTGCTCCTTTCGCTTTTGGAGTTGGACAAAAAGTTCAACAGCTTTGCCTTATGATCAAGGTGTTCTTTGGTAGATTTCAAAAGTGACTGCCTGCCTTTGTAGTTTAATTAACAGTGATGTGGCTGACAACTCTCTTGATCGTAAATATATTCACCTGTGGAAAGTATGCACCATATTCACCCTCCGATTCAGGCTCCGCGCACTTACGGCAAGTGCGCGATCTTGAATCGAAGGGTGAATGTGGTGCACTTCACACAGGTGAACATAGCTTGCCAGTATATCACGATCGGAAATGGCGGCTGTCGAGGCTCGCGAAATACGGGCTGACCCGTATTAGCTACGCATGCGTAGAACGAATATCTTGCGTGTAAACGTCGTCAATACACGGCCGACAACTCACTTGAGCCAGCACGCACGTGGATTGCGAACTGCCCCATGAAAGTGGCCGACTTTCTATGCGATTTCCGATCGTGACGTATACGTAGCCCGAGTGAACGCCTGATTCAGGCGTTTTATTTGCATTAATTAAATTCGACAATAAAGCTTCCATAAGTTCTATTAACTATTCACCTGTGGGCAAAACAAAATGGCGGCCAGCTTTGCTTTATTTCCTGAAGCAAGAAGTTTTGTTGATAAACAAAGCTGATGTAGTAGAATAACAAGAAAATTAAGTCAACAAAATTAAGTAGAAGAATGCCCACAGGCATGTTTCTTTAAACTTTTCTAGCCGCCAATATATCCTAAAGTTGTAGAACTATTTTGTCGACAAATATCGAGTGCGCCATTTTGTTGCAAGCAGCCCTGTCTTGCTTGAAAGTACCAAAAAATATAAGAATGATTAACTTATTATTTCGTTATGGGGCATATGTTAAAACAATTATTTACCGAGGTGGAAGTGAATAGTGCTGGATATTTTCTGAGCCGAAAACCGGCGGGTGCCAAAACACACGTGTACCAAATATTTCATAAAATTCCTACCATATAACTCTACGATTTTAATATATATTTATATACCTTGCCAAGTCTCGCCTCTGTCGTCCGTAAAATGACAATGACTGACTGTTATTTCACTAACAAAACAAAATATAGATAAGTCAGTCGCATTACTAACCCAAGTATCCCTAACAGGCGGCGATCTTCACTTAAAACGTGTGTTGAAAACTAAACCCTTTGGTGTTGTCTATGACCAAAACCTAAATAGACATTGTCGCGATGACGTACGATGGCGTTGGGTGACTACAACTGCCATTATGTTTTTGCAGTCTTCTAGCGGTAATAAATAGAGTAAACTATAGCAAAGCATTCTGGTAGTCACCCAACATGCACCATAAACGTCATACTCGACATACTGTAAATGACTTATTGGCGAAAGCATGTCGATCACACTTCCAAAGACACAGTAATGATTCGATTATGAAAGAAAAACAAAATAACTGTTTAATGGGTGTATGGTGCTAGAGACCCACTTGCCGTTTTCAATAAATTTCTTGCCAGATTTTTCAGTTCACACAAGGTCAATCTTCAAAATCAAGTTTTTGAAGTCTTCAATGAAGTCTCCAAAACCCTAGTCAGTAACGTGCGAGTTTAGGAACAATTCTTAATTAACAACTAAACAATGTGGTTACTTATAGCCAATCAGGTGTACGCAGTGAACTCGATGTAAGTTAAAATGTGATAACTGGAACGCTAACGCGTAAACCAAAAGGTGTGGCAAAAAGGCCCCTACGCGGTTTGCAGGTAGGTTTCAGTCTCCCACAAAATGTTTTTACACGGACGCCCCTCTTGAGCGAACTGCGAAGGCTCGAAAAAAGGTTTGAAAAAATTATTTTGTCAGACTAAGCGTGAACGAAAAGTTTGATTTAAATTTTTGACTGACAAACTTCCTGCACATTTTGTAAAGACAATGACTTTTACTATAGCAACAAATAAACAATTACTGCATAATTAGTTCGGCAGCATAGCACAACCAATCAAAATTTAAAATGCACGTTTAGCAAAGCGTGATAAAATGATTCAAAATCATTTTCGAACCTTTTCGAGTCTTCGCCAGTTCGCTCAACACCTGTGACCGTGTAAAAAAACATTTTGTGGGATACTGAAACCTTACCTGCAAACCGCACAGGGGCCTAGAACTTTGCCTCACTTTTTGCCCCACAAATGACTGGACGTTAGCGTTCCAGGTATCAGATTTTAACTTACATCGAGTTCACTGGGTGTACGGCATTGCCGTTCAATAAACTCGCAGTTGGTGTTTTATAAAGTATTATTTAAAGACCCGAGGCAATATTCTTGCTCTTTCTCAAACAGTGCACCAAACAATAACAAAAATCAGCAGTTCAGTTTCGTACCACCTTTTCACTTTGCTATATCTAACACTACCTAAAATATACGCAGCATTCCGGCTAGCTTTTTACACTCTGTGTAAACTATAGTTAGACGATTCTATAAGACTTAGTAGCTAATTAGTTAGTACTTTTTAGTACTAACAAACTGTTTACTTCCCAGTTGGGGTCGTCAAAAAACATTTCTCTACGACAGTGAATCGATCTTAACCTTATTCATATTATTTCTCTATTAGATTCAACCCCATTTTGAATGGATCGTTTTCGCTTATGAGATCGGTGGTCCCAGTGATGAGATGGCGAAACAATACAAAATATTAAAGACTTATTAACCGAGTGCGAGGTCTGTACGGGAAAGTATTCGCCTGAGGTTTTCGTACAGACCGAGCGACGAAGGAGCGAGGTTTGTGCGATAAAACCGAGGAATTTATTATATGGCTATTGGTTCATTCTATTTCTAAGCTTCAAGCGTTGTTTTCGTCTTCGGAGTATGCTGTTTACCTTACCTGTTAACTTTTTCGTGTCGCTTCTTGGCCTTCTTTATTTACACCAGTTCGCCTTTTATTTGTCATGTTTTTAGATAAACAGCTTTAAAGAAAACATTTTCAGTGATGTTCCAACACATTTTATTGTTCAGAATATTTGAATGAAGATACCTATTTCTCTTTTATTGTATTCAAATCAACTCAGAAATGTTCCCGCAAAAACTTACAAGGCTGAGAAAAAAGCGTATTGACTGGTCGGTCAATATCGCAAAATCCGATTTTTACAAACTATCCTAGATTGCTCTGATGATGTCCTGAGCAACACAGGATGAAAGCTCAGCAGAATAAATATATTTTATATGGTTGTATCCGCAAACATTTTATTATAATATAAAATATGTTTGAATAAGAACAGAGCTAAACTTCCATAGGATAAGGATGGTCCACCCATCTATATGGGAGTACCAATATGGCCGCCGACGTCAGATGAAATCTATACTCTAGCACTGACCTCTAAAAAAAGACTGGATCGAGTAATTCACTGTTCGCCAGGGTTCAGAAAATAAAGCTCTAAAAATGTCGATTTGGTCCCTTTACAATGGCGCCTATTGTGTATAGGTAGGTCAATTCAAAAATAGAAAATTAGGGACACAATGCTGTATTTTTAATTGTAAAAAGCGAGAGAGAAAAAAGGAGAACAAATTCTTGCTTCATTTTTTAAACCGATAGTCTACTCTGTGCATTGGATAGTTGTGGCAATAGTTTGTGTGATAAACTTCTGAAATGCTGAGAGAACAATTACACAGCCCACTAACGAAGTAAGATTTGTGGATTTTTAGAAAAACTTATTTAATAACTGCTCAACTTTAGAACAATGGCGGTCTAAACAGAAAGCTTGCCTGCGTGATTACACGCCTGGGAACAAGGATGACCTGATATAAGGCTGATGTATAAGTACATATCTAGCGGCTAAACATCCTGTAACTAATCAAGTATACTAAATTTATTTCTTTTATCAGTTCATGTACATTAGTAAATTATTTTGTATTAATAGTTAGTTTTCACGCCCCCCCCCCCCCCCCCCCCAATTGGAAATCAACATTATTTTGTTGAAGGGGTAAGCGTGACTAAATGAAGTGTACCTTACCTTACCTTACCTTACCTTACCTTACCTTACCTTACCTTACCTTACCTTACCTTACCTTACCTTACCTTACCTTACCTTACCTTACCTTACCTTACCTTACCTTACCTTACCTTACCTTACCTTACCTTACCTTACCTTACCTTACCTTACCTTACCTTACCTTACCTTACCTTACCTTACCTTACCTTACCTTACCTTACCTTACCTTACCTTACCTTACCTTACCTTACCTTACCTTACCTTACCTTACCTTACCTTACCTTACCTTACCTTACCTTACCTTACCTTACCTTACCTTACCTTACCTTACCTTACCTTACCTTACCTTACCTTACCTTACCTTACCTTACCTTACCTTACCTTACCTACCTTACCTTACCTCCTCCTCACCTCCCTCACCTCACCTCACCTCACCTCGCCTCGCCTCGCCTCGCCTCGCATCGCATCGCCTCGCATCGCCTCGCATCGCCTCGCCTCGCCTCGCCTCGCCTCGCCTCGCCTCGCCTCGCCTCGCCTCGCCTCGCCTCGCCTCGCCTCGCCTCGCCTCGCCTCGCCTCGCCTCGCCTCACCTCACCTCACCTCACCTCACCTCACCTTACTTATATAAATATATGGTGAAAAAAAATTTCTTTACTGATCTCTAACTTGAGTTGTCCAAAACTTTAGCACGTGTTTCTGTATATTATGGCAAAGCGAAAAGGTGGTGAACTTCCGATATTTTTTGAACGAAATACTGACGTACGTTTCGAATGGAGCCTTATAATTTGACTCTCATCAGAATGTCATCAAATGTCATTATTTCCCCAAACAAATGGGAAATGGCATGCAGTTCACCACAGTTTTAGCTTCGTTATATCCAATAAACTTCCTAGAGTGGTTTCAATATATAACTGAATGAGTACTAGGCAAATATCTTCTATTTCTTTAATAATAACGTATAAGTATATCCAAAGTTTCACTTACCTTCTTGAATTTAAGTCACAGACAAACAATGTGTCAGATTTTTTGTGCCAAAGCATTTGCCTTTTTGCAAGAGCTGGCATACCTAAAACAAAACATGGCATACAATATATCCATATATATCAGAATATAATAAGGTTTGAGTGCTGCCGAAATTATTGAACATAGTTTCTAAGATTTCTTTGGCTAATAAGCATAACAGAAAAATTAACCTTGGAGTTCAAAGATTATTTTCGTCTTCATATAATGAGTTAATCATATAAAAACAAAATGCAACAATTCAACACCAAGGTTGCACATTAGCGCTTACTCGATCGCTCGTGTGGTTGTAAAACCAAAGCGGCAAATTGACGGTACTTTCCCAGTGAATAATACTTTCATAAATTCCTTTTAATAACAAATTAAATTTACCAATAAACATAAATCTATAGCAAAATGCAATAATTTTATATTAACTAAAATATTTTGCAATAAATCATTTATATCCATGCCTGTAGAGTTAATATATTTATCAAGTTTCCTGAGTACACACACATGCATGGTGAAAAACGAAATGGCGCCGTCACGTTTAGATTGCACTACGGTAAGATCGCGTTGATTCACCGCTAAATCCCACCTGCGGTTGAATAAAGTGTTCTCCATTTGCACGGTGTAGTTCGTTACTAACCAATTAAAAGGAAGATAAAAATAAATCAAATAATAATATTATTATTATTTGATTTATTTTTATCTTCCTTTTAATTGGTTGAAAGATCTCTACTTCACCTGCAAATAACTACCAGCAAATAACACTCTACTCATGCGCATTAGCGGAAAATGTTGTTTTGTAGCAATAACATTTTGCTCACGCGCGTTACACTCAACTTCGACAAACGTAAATCGCTCGTTCAGCCAAGCTGCCAAGAAATGAGACTGAGTTGATATATTACAGCTAAACATTGTCAAGTAAAAAAACAAATTGAATAATAAAACAAGTACTGAACTCGGTTTTCACAAAATGTCGTGATTTGTCAGTGTCTCGCAGTTCAGTTAGTTGCCTTTGCCTTCGCCATCGGCAAATAATTGATCTGCTCACCACTGACAAATCAAGATATTTAGCTGAACCTCGTCCAATAATGTTAAATATATCTTCATGTTTAAACGTATTTTAAAGGCAAGACAATAGCTATAGTTTCTGACTTCAGCAGAAAATGATAGCTATACTTTAGGCAAGCAAACATACTGAGCATGCGTATGACTTCAGAATTGATAGTCGCATTCAGGTACGTACACTTGTACTCAAAGTAATATCAAAATTCTCTCTATTACCTTTTTCACTGCAGATTGAATTTTTGTTGGAATATATCTTGATTATTTTATCGTCGACGTTGCTCCCATTCAGCGGAGACATTCTGACCGCATGATTTGTTAACTGACTTAATGATTTGCTTCCTGTTTTGGATGCGACAACGTAGTCCTCATAACAATGCCACTTCTGTGTCACCAGTGACGAATTGCACACCTCCAGGCTTACAGCATTGCTATAAGAGTTCGCTGCATAATGACCGTGTAGACATTTCCCTGTTTTCAAGTGCCGTAGTTGTTCATTATCTGTCCAAACCCACCGCTGTAAGTTCATATCACATGCCACAAGATATACGCCATTATCTTGACCATTACTGCCAATACAACGATTTTCTTTCGTGCCCAGCATCTGAAACGCTTTAGAACACCTCATTGTAAACGCTAGTGACTATGGCAACTATACAGCACAACTGTTATATAGGGCATCAGTTAACTACCATGCTCTGATAATGTGTATTACGCACATGTATGAGTGAATGTGAGTGACAGCATGATCTACTAACAAAAATACGACCATGCTAACAGTAACTATGGCAACTGACTGACTCGTTATAGGCCAGTTGCACGATATTGCGCGCGCATAATTATGGCGGGCCACATGCATAAAAACATGCCCAGTACTAAACGAAATTTAACTATTTTTAAAGATAGAAATAATTCCTGATGCTATTATCTTCAGAAATTGTCGAATTTCATTCATTTACCACATTTGTTATGCATATAGCCCGCCAAAATTATGCCTGTGGCCCGCCAAAAGTATGCGTGTGCATGATCGTGCAACTCGCGTATAGCAACTACAACTGTGATGACAATGATTTTGAAAAATACGAATATAATGACAGTCATAATGGCAACCACGACTGTGATAATAATGACTTGTAATTGCCTATACGACTATGATGACAGTGACTACTACAACCATTTGTAGCAAGTACAACTGTGCAGTGACCACGGCAACTACGACCATAACGATAGTGCTATGGCAACGACGGCAGTGATGACATTAATTATATCAAATACGACTATGATGACAGTGACTACTACAACCATTTATGATGGTCGTTGTGGCAAGTACAAATGTGCAGTGACCACGGCAACTACGAGCATAACGATAGTGCTATGGCAACTACGGCAGTGAAAGCCAGTGATGACATTAATTATATCAAATACGACTATGATGACAGTGAATACTATAACCATTTATGATGGCCGATGTGGCAAGTACAGCTGTGCAGTGACTACGCCAACCACGAGCATAACGATAGTGCTATGGCAACTATATGGCAGTGATGACATTAATTATATCAAATACGACTATGATGACAGTGACCGTATGGCTACTACAACCATAATGATAGTTGCTACGGCAACTACAACTGTGATGACAGTAACTATGACAAATACAACCATGACAGTCACTATGGCAACTACGACTGTAATTGTCGATGACAGTGACTATAGCACCTATGACTACGACGATAATGGATGCGGCAACTATACAACCATAATGATATTATCAATGACAACTACAAACGATACCATGAAAAAAAATCAAATTTTTACCTTCTATTTGATCAGACCAGAACTCCACTCTAAGCGCAGCTCGTTTGTACCACGACAGAGGAACTATTCTCACAAATCGTGCATTAGTAACTGGCTTAATACTTTGAACTACTTTATCATTCGGGCTAACATTACCATCATAGATATAGAAAGAATGAAAGAAAAATAACATAAGACGAACTGCTACTGCAACCGACAAAGTCAATTATTTATGGTCTATATGCATGTTAAGTAAGAAATATAAAAAACGTAAGCCAAGTTGTCAATGCGACAGACGAGGAAATTAACAATTTCAAAATGCTGTTCCTAAAATAAGAAAATGTGTATTTATACAATTATACTAAAACAATTATTCGTCTCAGGCTCAGTGAATATCGGTGAATAACCTTGACTTTGTCTTGGTTATTATTCACCGATATTCACCTCGCCTTCGGCGAATAATTGTTAAATACTATTGTTTATAATATTGTTTATAATACAAAAGCGCGTGCGGGTGTCCACGTGAATTTTGTCCAGGATTGTAGACCCACGGGTTATAAAGGGTTACCAATATTACGGCTTCAAAAACAAACCACTTGGTAAGTTCATTGGCGTAGTAAGTTTGAAAAATAACCTTGTCTAAGCCGAGAAAATCAAAGCTAAAGTTTATGTAAATCAGGAGGTATCTTTATCACATATAAAGACACTGATTAACCTTTCATTTCTTTTTAATTTTCCTCATGAATTATTAATGAGTTTTTGAAGTTGTTTGAAAAGATAAGTAAAGACCATCTTTGACAGTCCACTTTGCTCAAACCTTAGAACAGTCAATAATTACTCCGTTGATAACTTACTGTGATCATATCACCTACCGCAATCATGCTTAGCCAAATGAGAAACTGGAAAACCAAGCTAATAAAAAGGTCATTCTAGTCCGGGGAAAAAACAACGTTAGACTAAAGATTTGTGAGTTTTATCAACTCGTATCTTAATGCTTCGTTATCGATTTTCAAGTCAATAAATAAAGTAACGTGCAAATGTTTTAACAATTATTTTCAAACACTGAGTCACCAAAATTAACATACTAGCAACAACAATCACAACAGAATTAGGTTAATTTTACCTGTCGAATTAGAAGCAGCTAGAAAAAAGTCTTATTTTTAAGGAGCTGTAATTTACAATAATTTACCATCACATATTCACCAGACAAACTCAATAGTACTCTTTTAATCTAAGAAAGCCCCCCCCCCCCCCCCGAAGAATTTCTCAGACTGAAGCTCTTAGCCCCCATCCCTACGCCTATGTAGGAGATTTGTTTCCCTGTTCTATTAATCCACCAAAACACAAAACTCAAGTCTCACCAAAGTAAGCTTTGAATCTTCCACAGACCTTGTCAAAGATAAGTTGGGCCCTTTTATGAATTTTCATTCAGTTTTTAGTGCAGTAGTATAGCTCATAGTTACATGGTGTATTGGTATACAGCAATAAGCTAAATTGGAACCCAGTGTTCAAATTAATTTTGGAGTTAGATTTTCATTGACGTGAAGAACGGTACATTAAATTTCTATTAATTAATTTACCCACGAAAACTTGCTTTGATATCCTGGTGGTGTGCAATATTTCAGTACAATCCTTACGATAATCCCAAGAAAAAAATTATAAATAATTTTATAGAAAGAATAGTTTTAAAATAAAATAAAATAATATAAATTCAATACTAAACCTGCTTTCTACCACGGTAGATTTAAGTGGACCATCGTATGCCGTCATTACTAAACAGTAGTTTAAATGTTTTCACATAAGCATTTCCTTCGTTGCCACTTCCTTTTATAGAAATCTTTTTCAATAAGACGAATGTATAAAAATCAAACTCCAAAAATTGCAGCTTATCTTCAACTGGAAATGGAACCCAGTAAGAAGAAGAGTTGATATGTACATTACTTAGAGCACAACAGTTCCGAAAACCACATGATGAACATTTGATGAGCGGCTTTAAAAACGTAATTAGTGGTTTTTCTTCCAAAATAACTAGAAAAAATAAAAAATAGTTTAGTTTAGAGCAGCTAAGGTCTTTACTAATTTAAAAAGGAAAAAATACAAAACAATACAAAACAGAATACTATGTTTTAATAAATAAAAATTAATAAATGAATTCTGTAAATTATTATTCAGTGATGTGTAGTGTGGTGATAGTGCTGTATGTAGTGCTGGTGCTAGTGCTAAGGTGCTGTATAATGCTGGTGTTGATGATAGTGCCGGTGCTGGTGCTGTAGTGCTAGTGATGTAGTGCTAGTGCTACTAGTGCTGTAGTGCTAGTTCTGTAGTGATGGTGCTATACTAGTGATTTAGTGCTGGTGCTGTAGTGCTGGTGCTGTAGTGCTGTAGTATTAGTGCTGGTGCTGTAGTGCTAGTGATGTAGTGCTGGTGCTGTAGTGCCGTAGTGCTGGTGCTGTAGTGCCGTAGTGCTGGTGCTGTAGTGCTAGTGCTGTAGTGCTAGTGTTGTAGTGATAGTGCTGTAGTGCTAGTGATGTAGTGCTAGTGCTGTAGTGCTGGTGCTGTAGTGCTAGTGATGTAGTGCTGGTGCTAGTGCTGTAGTGCTGGTGCTGTAGTGCTGGTGCTGTAGTGCTAGTGATGTAGTTCTGGTGCTAGTGCTGTAGTGCTAGTGCTGTAGTGCTGGTGCTGTAGTGCTAGTGATGTCGTTCTGGTGCTAGTGCTGTAGTACTGGTGCTGTAGTGCTGGTGCTGTAGTGCTAGTGATGTAGTTCTGGTGCTAGTGCTGTAGTGCTAGTGCTGTAGTGCTGGTGCTGTAGTGCTGGTGCTGTAGCGCTGGTGCTGTAGTGCTAGTGATGTAGTTCTGGTGCTAGTGCTGTAGTGCTAGTGCTGTAGTGCTGGTGCTGTAGTGCTGGTGCTGTAGTGCTGGTGCTGTAGTGCTAGTGCTGGTGCTGTAGTGCTGGTGCTGTAGTGCTAGTGCTGTAGTGCTAGTGCTGTAGTGCTGGTGCTGTAGTGCTGGTGCTGTAGTGCTAGTGCTTGTGCTGTAGTGCTGGTGCTGTAGTGCTAGTGCTGTAGTGCTGGTGCTGTAGTGCTAGTGCTGGTGCCGTAGTGCTGGTGCTGTAGTGCTAGTGCTGTAGTGCTAGTGATGTAGTGCTAGTGCTGTAGTGCTAGTGCTGTAGTGCTGGTGCTGTAGTGCTGGTGCTGTAGTGCTGGTGCTGTAGTGCTAGTGCTGGTGCTGTAGTGCTGGTGCTGTAGTGCTGGTGATGTAGTGCTAGTGCTGTAGTGCTAGTGCTGTAGTGCTGGTGCTGTAGTGCTGGTGCTGTAGTGCTGGTGCTGTAGTGCTGGTGCTGTAGTGCTAGTGCTGGTGCTGTAGTGCTGGTGCTGTAGTGCTGGTGCTGTAGTGCTGGTGCTGTAGTGCTAGTGCTGTAGTGCTAGTGATGTAGTGCTGGTGCTGTAGTGCTGGTGCTGTAGTGATGGTGATGTAGTGCTAGTGCTGTAGTGCTGGTGCTGTAGCGCTGGTGCTGTAGTGCTAGTGATGTAGTTCTGGTGCTAGTGCTGTAGCGCTAGTGCTGTAGTGCTAGTGCTGTAGTGCTGGTGCTGTAGTGCTGGTGCTGTAGTGATGGTGATGTAGTGCTAGTGCTGTAGTGCTGGTGCTGTAGTGCTGGTGCTGTAGCGCTGGTGCTGTAGTGCTAGTGATGTAGTTCTGGTGCTAGTGCTGTAGTGCTAGTGCTGTAGTGCTGGTGCTGTAGTGCTGGTGCTGTAGTGCTGGTGCTGTAGTGCTGGTGCTGTAGTGATAGTGCTGGTGCTGTAGTGCTGGTGCTGTAGTGCTAGTGCTGTAGTGCTAGTGCTGTAGTGCTGGTGCTGTAGTGCTGGTGCTGTAGTGCTAGTGCTGGTGCTGTAGTGCTGGTGCTGTAGTGCTAGTGCTGTAGTGCTAGTGCTGTAGTGCTGGTGCTGTAGTGCTAGTGCTGGTGCTGTAGTGCTGGTGCTGTAGTGCTAGTGCTGTAGTGCTAGTGATGTAGTGCTAGTGCTGTAGTGCTAGTGCTGTAGTGCTGGTGCTGTAGTGCTGGTGCTGTAGTGCTGGTGCTGTAGTGCTGGTGCTGGTGCTGTAGTGCTGGTGCTGTAGTGCTGGTGATGTAGTGCTAGTGCTGTAGTGCTAGTGCTGTAGTGCTGGTGCTGTAGTGCTGGTGCTGTAGTGCTGGTGCTGTAGTGCTGGTGCTGTAGTGCTAGTGCTGGTGCTGTAGTGCTGGTGCTGTAGTGCTGGTGCTGTAGTGCTGGTGCTGTAGTGCTAGTGCTGTAGTGCTAGTGATGTAGTGCTAGTGCTGTAGTGCTGGTGCTGTAGTGCTGGTGCTGTAGTGCTGGTGCTGTAGTGCTGGTGCTGTAGTGCTGGTGCTGTAGTGCTGGTGCTGTAGTGCTGGTGCTGTAGTGCTGGTGCTGTAGTGCTAGTGCTGTAGTGCTAGTGATGTAGTGCTAGTGCTGTAGTGCTGGTGCTGTAGTGCTGGTGCTGTAGTGCTAGTGCTGTAGTGCTGGTGCTGTAGTGCTAGTGCTGTAGTGCTAGTGCTGTAGTGCTAGTGCTGTAGTGTGTAGTGTGTAGTGCTAGTGCTGTAGTGCTAGTGCTGTAGTGCTAGTGATGTAGCGCTAGTGCTGTAGTGCTAGTGATGTAGCGCTAGTGCTGTAGTGCTAGTGCTGTAGTGATGGTGTTGTAGTGATGGTGCTGTAGTGTTAGTGCTGGTGCTGTAGTGCTGGTGCTGTAGTGCTAGTGCTGTAGTGCTAGTGATGTAGTTCTGGTGCTAGTGCTGTAGCGCTAGTGCTGTAGCGCTAGTGCTGTAGTGCTAGTGCTGTAGTGCTGGTGCTGTAGTGCTGGTGCTGTAGTGCTAGTGCTGTAGTGCTAGTGATGTAGTTCTGGTGCTAGTGCTGTAGCGCTAGTGCTGTAGTGCTAGTGCTGTAGTGCTGGTGCTGTAGTGCTGGTGCTGTAGTGATGGTGATGTAGTGCTAGTGCTGTAGTGATGGTGCTGTAGTAATGGTGCTGTAGTGCTAGTGCTGTAGTGCTGGTGCTGGTGCTGTAGTGCTAGTGATGTAGTGCTGTAGTGCTAGTGCTGTAGTGCTTGTCCTGTAGTGCTGGTGCTGTAGTGCTGGTGCTGTAGTGCTAGTGCTGTAGTGCTAGTGCTGTAGTGCTAGTGCTGTAGTGCTGGTGCTGTAGTGATGGTGATGTAGTGCTAGTGCTGTAGTGATGGTGCTGTGGTGATGGTGCTGTAGTGCTAGTGCTGTAGTGCTGGTGCTGTAGTGCTAGTGATGTAGTGCTGTAGTGCTAGTGCTGTAGTGCTTGTCCTGTAGTGCTGATGCTGTAGTGCTGGTGCAGTAGTGCTAGTGCTGTAGTGATGGTGCGGTAGTGATGGTGCTGTAGTGATGGTGCTGTAGTGCTAGTCCTGTAGTGCTGGTGCTGTAGTGCTAGTGCTGTAGTGCTAGTGCTGTAGTGCTAGTGCTGTAGTGCTGGTGCTGTAGTGATGGTGCTGTAGTGCTAGTGCTGTAGTGCTGGTGCTGTAGTGCTGGTGCTGTAGTGCTAGTGCTGTAGTGCTGGTGCTGGTGCTGTAGTGCTAGTGATGTAGTGCTGTAGTGCTAGTGCTGTAGTGCTTGTCCTGTAGTGCTGATGCTGTAGTGATGGTGCTGTAGTGATGGTGCTGTAGTGATGGTGCTGTAGTGATGGTGCTGTAGTGCTAGTGCTGTAGTGCTTGTCCTGTAGTGCTGGTGCCGTAGTGCTGGTTCTAGTGCTATATAATGTTGGTGTTGGTGATAGTGCTGTGGTTCTGGTGTTGTATAGTGCTAGTGCTGTAGTGCTGGTCTTAGTGCTGTAGTGCTAGTGCTGTAGTGCTGGTGCTAGAGCTAGTACTAATGCTGGTGCTAATGGTAGTGCCAGTGTTGCAGTGCTGTAGTGTTGGTGCTAGTGCTAATAGTGCTAGTAGTGGTAGTAGCAGCATCAGTCATTATGTTGATTCCCCATCTACAACCAATAAAAGTAAATTAAGAACGCCGATCAAAACGTACCTTTACTCTTATTGACAAGTTGCAATTGGATCTGATAATCCAACGTCTTCACTTCATAAGTATTCTGAATCTCCTGTTGGCACTGCTCCACTGATATTTTTTTATATACTAGTTCTGCAATTAAACTGTGAGTTATACTCTTCCCAATGGCGTCCTTGTTTTTGAATGATTGGATTGACATAGAGACACTCAGTGACAAAGTTTGATACAATTCAAGGGGCGAAATCTGAAAAAAACAAACCAAAACAATTATGCATCTGCCACTCCATCTGGTTGCTACTGATTTCATTTCTTCGTTAAAGAAGTACCAAATGGTTTTCCGTGTTTGGATACTCTGATCCAAACACGGCAATTGACCAATCAGGGCTCGCGTAGTATGCATGTTATTTTATAATAAGTAATGTTTAATAAACGAGCAGCAGTATTTTATCAGGTTTAAAACCACGAGGGCGCACGTTTCGTTATTGGTTGTTATGTTAATTCATTAGTATTCTTTAATTTATATAAAATATTGTATGTTCATTGAGTATTCTTTACATAAAATTGTACGTTCATTAGTATTCTTTCTGACGTCAATACGTTTTATCAGGACATGGTACTGATTTCCTTTGTGTTTTCTTCATGAATTATTAATGAGTTTTTATCAATCTACAGTGTGTATCAAAAAAACCTGAACCCTTAGAAAACAACCTATTGTAGTAATTTGAAAGCCTTAAGCACTTCGCTGAACCCACAGATGCGTAAAACACCTGGGAAATTAAGATAACTTGAAGCGTATGCATGGTGAAAGTATTTAAAAGCTTTTTCTCTTCCTGTTTAACTTATGTGCTGATTAATTTATAACGCAGCGCGTTTAGGGCTTTCAAACTACTACAATAGGTTGTTTTCTAAGGGTCATTTTTTTTTATACACACTGTATATACAATGATTGGCGTGTGCTGTTAGCGCGCTGCCTCTCACCAAAAACTTAAGTCCGGTTAAACGGGTTAGTACTTGGATGGGTGACCGCTTGGGAATAACCCCGTTGTTGAGCTTGGAACTCATGTGAGTATAGAGTTGTAGTTGATCTCTCCTGTGCTTCGAGGGTATTTCGCCGGGTTCTCCGGTTTTCCTTTTCCTCCCCCCATAAAATCAACACCTAACGTCTTAGCTGCATGTAATCCGTGGTCTGAACTGTGTCGTATGGCGGCTGCCTGGAGCGCCTTTGATATGCCTCGACACGGCCACGTTGATCTGCGTCCTTCGCAATTCAGCCCCTAGCTGCAAGTAAGGATGATTAGCCCACAGTCCTTTATCCTTTACATGCATATATACATATATACCCAGCTAACAAATTTACGTTGTGACAACGTTGTACTGAACAACGTTAGACTTTCGTTGTGGCAACATTGCGTGTTAACATTGTGGCAACGAAAATTTGTAGACAGCAGGAAACGTGACAACGTTATAAATTACGAAACAGCGACGTTTTGACAACGTTGTGACAACGTTAAACAGTGACTTTTCGACAACGTTTTCACAAATGCTTTTATATTGATTGAATTTGCGTTCGTAATTAAGACCGTTTTCAATTTTGTATTATACAATATCACCGCCATTTCGATTTTCATTGTTTCCACACGCACATTTAATATCGAAATAACCTGATGCATAAGATGAGGTACGATTAGTAACTAATCATACCTAATGTTTATGCACAAGGTACGATTCCCGTGCGTGAATTTACAATAGGCAATATCATTGCCCAATGTAACGGGACCTTGCCTAAAACATTTCGAGTAGAGTACACTGGTAGCGCCCCCAATCGAGAAGTAGAGATAAGTGTTTACCTATCTCGAAGTAGGTTCGCTGAACCCGCTTGTAGCGGCAGCGCCCTAAACGAAAGGCATACTTTCATTGTGTAACTGGTTTGTTTTCTTAAGAATTTATTACAGTTTACCTGGAACATAAAATGTGGGACTAATACTAAATCAATGCGTATGTCTATACACTGTTGTTGTTTTTATAGACAACTATCTAATATTAATTCTGGTAAGAAATATTATTGCCCAGTAAATATTATTGCCCAGTATAATACTGCTTTAAACAAAACCATAACACAAAATAATTTACTAACGTTTCGTTACTACACGTAACATCAACAGAGTGATAAATATACATACATGAAGGTGACTTAAATAGCTTAACTACAATCATTGACAAAATTAGTTGAAACGACTTGAGTGAATCATGCCATGTTAATTGCTAGGCCTTTTTTTTTGCATGAATTGCTATCCCCCCATCCCCCCTTTTCAATGTTGATACTCTGAAGTTTTTAATGAATGCAACTGGTGAAAGAATTTTTTCCCCCTTGCTGCAAACAATTTGTTCTGTTCTTTTCGGCATTAACTTAAGACAATTTCGTCCCGACTTTTCTCTTTATATCAGCATGAATGGTCAAATATTTTAATGATTTGCGCAAGTGCAGGGTATACATTATCCTTCATGATAGGTCTGCAATAAAGTTATCGGCAGATTTTAATTTTACGTGCAGGTTTTGTGTCAGAATTATAAATTCATCATAGAAATACAGAGAGCGTGCGCAGCTTTTAAACCGACAATAATTTTGAACCTGATTTCCGCGTAGTGACAGTTAACATTAGGACGTCATGGTGACGTCATGTAATTAACCTTTAAAATTATCGTTTGTTGTTAGCGATCAATATATGTGTTAAATGTATGTGAGATCACTTTGCGCAGTCGTGGGTAAAATATGCCGTTTCTCTGCAACGAAAAATGTACGGAGAATTATTAACGTAAATTCAGACAATCATTGACAAAATTAGTTGAAACGACTTGAGTGAATCATGCCATGTTAATTGCTAGGCCTTTTTTTTTGCATGAATTGCTATCCCCCCGTCCCCCCTTTTCAATGTTGATACTCTGAAGATTTAAATGTAATGGCAGGTGACTGAGTGCAAATTGCAAACGTTTTGAGGTCCACAACATTGAAGTGGGGGCAAGGGGAAACATGAAACCATTTCATGTTAGCTTTGTTTCAAGAATTATGTCAATGATTGTCTGAGAACAAATTGGACGCAAACGCAACAGATTTAATTCATAAAAATCCATTTTCTCTGATGGATTGGCCATTAATGTTTTAAAATATGCTAAAGAAGAATATGTGGTTAGTTTATATGCATATTATATTGTCGAACGGGATTACAATAATTTTTTTGTAAGCATTTGAAGTTAAAGTTTTATGCGATGAGCAAGCGATTAATTACAGTTGTAGCCATTTAAAAGAAGTTGCGTATGCCACAACTCACAGGCATAATGACCTATGTGACAAAACAAGTCGAAGAAGCCACTCTAGTTAAGAAATTACCAAGTCATTTAGAAAAAGATTAGTAGTTTGATAAAGGAACTCTCGTCCTATTGAATTTCTATAGAACCGTGGCGAAGTCGAGTGGCTCATGTGCCGCTGGTTCCTCAATTACTTTGAATGATCATTTTTCGCGAAAGAACATAGTGGAATTAGTGTGGCAGCAAAACAGGAATTATTCGTAAATAAAATTTAAGCGTCAGGAAAAACATGGAATTTAGGCGGTTTCTGCAATCGATCGTATACGATTACGTTCAACCGGAGAAATGAGCCCGACATGTCTTGTTTTTTGAACAAATCTCCCAGGGGGTCTATCGCAACATGGCGCCTTGCTGCTTAGCATTCGCTATATTGGACAAATAAATAGTGTTATAGAATTATTTCGAGTGAAATGAACTGTTTATGGTAATTTCTTAGCTACATCGTTTTATATCAATTCAGTTTACCATATCAATTCTGTATTTTGCCACACTTTACCACACTTTACCACACTTTACCACACTTTACCATGCTTATGTTAATAAATTAGATTATGATTCTTTTATATATGCAGATTGTGGTAAAGTGTGGTAAAATCTACTAAATTTTAGTGTAAGTATATGGTAAAGTGTGATCAAATGCAACAATTATGTCCACTTAATGCTTAAATAGAGCTAAAGTTTAAAAATATCTTTGTGTAACGAATATTTCAGTTGAAATTGCACCGAATATTATGCGAAGTTTGTGGTAAAGTGTGGTAAACTGAGCTTAATTTTAGCAGTCTCGTACACACAGCAAAGTGCAATGATATCTTAGAAGTATATATGTGTTGTCAACTATTTGTCAACTATTTGTAATGACAAAAGTATAAGGAGAAATGTTTGGGTATCGATTATTTTTGTTGAAATCGAGCTGAACTCCTCGATTCGTTGTTTATTTATGTTCCTTGACATATGAGCTCTTTTATAACAGGGGTGCCAGTTGTAACTTGAGATGAATTTGAAGCCTTGGGTAATTATTCTATTGACAAGTTTTTAATGAATGCAACTGGTGAAAGAATTTTTCCCCCTTGCTGCAAACAATTTGTTCTGTTCTTTTCGGCATTAACTTAAGACAATTTCGTCCCGACTTTTCTCTTTATATCAGCATGAATGGTCAAATATTTTAATGATTTGCGCAAGTGCAGGGTATACATTATCCTTCATGATAGGTCTGCAATAAAGTTATCGGCAGATTTTAATTTTACGTGCAGGTTTTGTGTCAGAATTATAAATTCATCATAGAAATACAGAGAGCGTGCGCAGCTTTTTAAACCGACAATAATTTTGAACCTGATTTCCGCGTAGTGACAGTTAACATTAGGACGTCATGGTGACGTCATGTAATTAACCTTTAAAATTATCGTTTGTTGTTAGCGATCAATATATGTGTTAAATGTATGTGAGATCACTTTGCGCAGTCGTGGGTAAAATATGCCGTTTCTCTGCAACGAAAAATGTACGGAGAATTATTAACGTAAATTCAGACAATCATTGACAAAATTAGTTGAAACGACTTGAGTGAATCATGCCATATTAATTGCTAGGCCTCTTTTTTGCATGAATTGCTATCCCCCCGTCCCCCCTTTTCAATGTTGATACTCTGAACATTTAAATGTAATGGCAGGTGACTGAGTGCAAATTGCAAACGTTTTGAGGTCCACAACATTGAAGTGGGGGCAAGGGGAAACATGAAACCATTTCATGTTAGCTTTGTTTCAAGAATTATGTCAATGATTGTCTGAGAACAAATTGGACGCAAACGCAACAGATTTAATTCATAAAAATCCATTTTCTCTGATGGATTGACCATTAATGTTTTAAAATATGCTAAAGAAGAATATGTGGTTAGTTTATATATGCATATTATATTGTCGAACGGGATTACAATAATTTTTTTGTAAGCATTTGAAGTTAAGTTTATGATCGCTGATAACCAACGCGTAGAAACGCTATAATACGAAAGTTTCCTCAACTGAGGGGTGGCTGCGCCATTGTGGCAGACACGGGACGCGGCTGTTTGTCTATTTTTATAAGCAGAGACAAAACGCCTCGCTGTGTAGTGGGATACTGCGATAACAACAAACGCAGTCTATGTTGGGTGAAGAGGTATTATCTTAAAATTTTGGTCCTTAATAAGCGGCCAAATCACCAGATTTCGGCAGAAACTTGGCGTAAGCAAACATTTGTCTAGAATATCTGTATATCAGCCTTCAATACCAATGGTGTCAAATTTCCCAATTCAAAATAATTACACGTTTAATTCGACAAAAATACAATCGATATGTACGATTCTATCTTTATACTTAATAGTTAGACTTAAACTGTATTTAACTATCAGTTTTGCCCTGTATATGCCAGTTAAGAACGTGTATATAGAAGTAAACACGCATAACCCGAAACGTATCCCTTAACCCCTTTCCTGCGAGGAGATATACATTATATAAATACACTTCGTTTGATAACGAGAAAGAGGATATTTCAGACTTCAGATGACGAAGATGAACTCTGGTTACTTACGTTACCATATGCTTGAAGTTTGAGTGATTTACAAGAGAGTTGGAGATAAAGTTTTACAATGCGTTGCTGAAATCGTCAGTCAACGTGCCCGTCATAACAGCGCAGCCACCCCTCAGTTGAGAAGAAACTTTCGTATTATAGCGTTTCTACGCGTTGGTTATCAGCGATAATGGTCTAAAATCAAAGAACGAACATACCAGGCCACAGAAAAGCTATCCAAACGACGATTAAAGACGAATTCGACAAAAACCGAAGCGATATCCTTCTTGCTTCGCGAGTTTCGCCATGATTTTAACAAGGATATATAGGCATGGCCGCGCGCTCGCCCCAATGGTTTTGCACCCCTTGCAATATGGCGAAAAAAACCTTGAACTCCCCTATTGTCAAGTATGTTTCCAAGGGATCAGGCAAAACAATTATTAAAACCCAATGGCGATGCTGAGAACGACGGAATTCATCACGAAAACAGAAACTTCAATTAAAGTTTCAGTTGTTCTTGCTATAAAAGCTGTTGTATAAGTTAAACTTAGAGAACGACTCTGAGTTTAACTTACTTATTAAGCTCGTATAGCAAAAACAACTGAAACTTTAAAGGGCTTATGCAGGGAAAAATAAGTTCGGGAGAGACTCTCTTATTTCAAAGAACTTTTGAAGTTATAAAGATTGACGCTTGCAGCTCTTCCATATCTCACTTCGTTCTTTAGATAGAGATTTGCGTGACATGTAACTAATAACATCACTTAGACGTCACACTGTATAATGACTTGTTGGAAAATTAATTCTTTGAATGTTTTCATGGCGATAAAGTAATATTAGCAAAGAAATATTTTACGTGGTGTTTCCACAAAACTTATTTATATTGTTGGAAAATCTTGAATATCAATTTGAGATTATTTAACGAAATCACTTTAACTGTGCATGAAAAGTTTCAAGTGATTTACTTGAAATATTGCAAGAATAGATATGATTTTCCAACAAGGCATTATAGTGACGTCTATAAGTGATGTTAGCTATTTGCATATCACGCAAAGGGCAAATCTCAATGTCCAAAGAACGAAGTTCTTTTATTTCAAAGAACTTTTGAAGTTATGAAGATTGACATTTGCGGCTCTTCCATATCTCAATATGGAAGAGCCGCAAATGTCAATCTTCATAACTTCAAAAGTTCTTTGAAATAAGAGTTTCTCCCAAACTTCTTTTCGCTGCATAAGCCCTTTAAACTTGTACAGCAAAAACAACTGAAACTTTAACAAGTTCAAGCTGAAAACACTCTACCTACGTAGAAAACATCAATTCCTTTCATGCATGCATGCATGCAAGATAATTAAACAGACACATAAATCAGGCGAGTACACAAAATGAAACTTACCTTAGTTAAAAAAGTAAGAAGGAACAATACTCTCAAGGGAGAAGACATCTTTCACAATCTCATGAGTCCGCCTCATAGACGAAGTGAATGTTTGAAAACCATCCAGCGAGTGGAAAAGCCGCGAAAACAACAAACAAAAGCAGGTGGCGTAAAATACTTTGCTGTCAAGAGGCTAAAACGAAACAAAGAAAACAAAAGAAAAACGCGAATGAAGAGAACACCTTTTAGGTTTTAGGCATAGTTTAACTTTTAGGGTTTTGTCATTGAAGAACTTCCATGCTTATAGTCAGATAAGCGATAAGGAACCGAAAAATATGTTGATTTGCGTGGAATTTGAATAAGTAGCTTTAGGTTACCATTACACCGCAGACTATAACAGTTGGAAAGTGTCTGAGATATTGCGGCAACTTAATCTTATCCTTGAGAAATAGAAGCGTCCCAATATCTTTTTTGTCATTCAGTTGCTTTGTTGCTTCTACAAAGATACTCTAATTTAAGATCTAGGTGTCTTGAGTACATTACAAAGCTAACAAAAACACAGAAAATAGGATTATCTTTTGAATCATACATTTACAACAAATTAACATTACGGACAATTGAGCTTCATGAAATATTTATCAAGAAGGAACGCACCTGTTCGCTATGTTTAATATTTCATGAGTCGTCACACACTGGAACAAGCATGCAAGCGCCGAGTAAATAGTCTGGGCACGAGGCCTGCTTATCAGACGCGGTACAATGGTCCTAAACGACAAAAGGCTATTAGTTTGTTTTATTAAAATCAGGACGTCTAACAATAATGATTATAGTTACAGTCAATTGTCTTTTGACGTGAACATCGGAGCAGACGGTGATTTTAAGAAGTCTATAAAATTAAATATCTGAAAAAGCGGCAAACGCGAAAGCAGCTAACAAAAATGACCGCCGAATTAGAATTATTTTATTTATTTATTTATTTATTTATTTATTTATTTATTTATTTATTTATTTATTTATTTATTTATTTATTTATTTATTTATTAACTTTGCCTCAATACAAGACACACAATTAAGATATGAAACTACAAAGTTATACTATATGAGGCGGGGTAACCGCAACAGCTAAAGCCAATTACTGTGGACCCTTAACAAACGAGTTATAAAATATGAGATACTGGACAATCAATCAGACGAAACGGGACGACTAACACACTAGTAACAACACGAAGGTACAGTAACGAGATTACGACTACAGTTACACTTAACACACACGCCTTTTCAGGTGCGTGGATCGTTAGAGGAGTACGTGTCCTTTAAAGCTGTAAGGTAGTAGTTATAGAGTTGTGACTTAAAAGTTGTGAGTGATAGAGATTTCAAAATGAGACTTTTTGGTAGAGTTCCAGGTTCTTGTTTATGTGCATATAAATTAGCCCTTATGACTTCGTGTTCATAAGGGTAATTTATATGTATATAAAAGAATTTTAATTTGGCGGCCATTTTTGTGACTACCGCTGACCTGTCAGCGGTAGCCATAATGTCGGCGTGCTGCTTGCTTGCTTGCGCGATTGTCTTGGACCCACTGACCTATATATTTAACTGGACTGCGTGCTCCTATTACCTTTGAGTTAGGAAAGTGTCCGCATTTTCACTTTCAAAATGGCGGCATTTATGGGTCCTTTTGCTAATGGTGAAGGTCGCTGACCGATACCTAAGATCTCTAGTTCGTGTTGGACATGTTCGGTCTTTCGCTTTTTTTAAGAAAACTAAGCTATTTGGTCGAATAAACTGTATGTATGTTGTAGCCAGATTAATTATCTTTCTTCCAGTATATTTGATAGCTTCTACAGTGGTTTATTTCTCGAGAAAACATTCGGAGAAGACATTATAATACATACGGAAAAAAAATTCAAAATAGCGGCCGATATTATGATTTGGACATGTTCGGTATTTCTCTTTTTTTAGGGAAACTAAGCTATTTGGTCGGATGAACTGTGCGTATGTTGTAGCGAGGTGAATTATCTTTCTGCCAATATATTTTATAACTCCTACAGTGGATTATTTCTTGAGAAAACGTTCGGAGTAGACGGACTAGGTGAAACTTTGTCGAATTTTTGCCAAGTCAGCATAATATCGTCCTGGTCTCGAGTTTGTGTAAACAAACTATTTCTAGTATTTATGTTTGTTGCTGAGCCTGAGCGGCCCGGGATGTTTTCATGAGAAGGTCTTATTGTAGTTCTGAACTACAATAATATTCCTAGACAATTACTGTTGTAGCTTTCTAGCAGTCTGAATTAAAAAGACGCGCCGGCCGGCGGTAACCGCACGAACACTTGGCAATAAAATAAACAAGACTGTCAAACACATGGTCATGGAAATCTACAAACATTTCGTTTTATGAAGTCGCCAGCTCTATAAAGAACCGCTGAAGATCACGACAAAATCGTAAAGAAGCGAGGCGTACCGAGTCCTTCTTAGGGGCTATTTACATGGGAGGTGATATTCCTAGTATTTGGTCAGACAAATAATCCAGGAGGCCTCTTGAGTTGTTCCACAAAAAATTAACAATGACCAACCTGCATGCATTAACTCTTTCCTGTCCGAATTTATTGGTCTTTACTCTTTAGTATTTTATTCTGGCTAACGCCAGACGATTTTATTCACCTCTGGGGAAGCCCTCGCATAGGAACGATTTATTAATAAAGTAAGAAAATCGCTTTGTGTTTACAAAAATATTCTGTTTTCCTACGATAAGTACATGTCAGTGGTCGCTACCATTAGCAGAAGGACCCATAAATGCCGCCATTTTGAAAGTGAAAATGCGGACACATTTTTGACCAGCACCCGCAGTCCAGTTAAATATATAGGTCAGTGCTTGGACCGCACTTACGTCATACTCGTGCAGCCATCGCCGGATATTCGACGCGATCGCTAATAGTCAAGAAGATCGCCATTGATCGCCAAGTATTCGGGAAGTACTCGAGTTGTTTTCGTGGCCTCGCATTTTGGTTGCTTTCTCGATGACAGTTTTGATTTTTGAAAGTGTTAATTATTACTTTGCAAATCTTTTCTTCTTGGAACGGTTTCTGTCCATATTGATCAGTTTATACAAGGTAAGAAATAGTTTCAAAACTGTGACGTTGTTTATCTTATATACTATATACAAAATCTATAAGTACTTGATCGGAAACAGGGTACTGTACTGATAGCAGTACTGGAAATATTCAGCTTATAAAGTTTGCTAGAAGTTGGGCCTTCAACCTTCTTTTATCGAAGAAACTGATATATACCTAAATTATTTATAATGATAAAATTGCTTTATAAGTTTAAGTTTAATTTTGGTTGAATTGTGTGTTGTGCTCACTGGTCAGTGACTCATGTTTATACTGCATGTACAATACAGTACATGTATATATTATACACCAATGCATACACTAAGAGTGAGAAGTACGGTGGCCCACAACGGCAACTTCAAATGTGTGTGTTGGTGATACAAACATGTGTGTGTGTGAACACGAGTTGCTGCAAATATATGTGTGTGAACACTAGTTGCTGCAAATATATGTGTGTGAACACTAGTTGCTACAAATATGTGTGTCATACGAGTTGCTGCAAATATGTGTGTGATATGAGTTGCTGCAAATATGTGTGTGATACTAGTTGCTGCAAATATGTGTGTCATACGAGTTGCTGCAAATATGTGTGTGATATGAGTTGCTGCAAATATGTGTGTCATACGAGTTACTGCAAATATGTGTGTCATACGAGTTGCTGCAAATATGTGTGTCAAAGAGTTGCTGCAAATATGTGTGTCAAGAGTTGCGAAGTTATTTGCATATTCATCAGGTGGTCGCTATTACAAAAAATACAATTTACTCGCGCGCTATTCTATAGAAGTTTTTTTCAATTTAGATATCATACAGCATTTAATGCTCTTTCATGTAGTATAAGTTCCACTATTCCACAGTCACACAAACCCATGACCGACTCAGGCAAGCCTTAAACAAGTTGATTTTGCCTAAATTCTATATGTCGAGAGGGTGCACAGTTATTTTACTTTCCCGGTGAGTAGTTCTTTGGTATAGATTGGCATACTAAATACAATAACACTTCAATGTTACGTTATCAAATTAATTTATTTCAAAGGTGAAAGGCATTTTGTGGAGAGTTAATAAATATGGCAAACTCTTCGCGTTTAATCAAATGGTCAACAAACCTCGCAACATTTCGCTGCTTAAAAATTGCTCTCTCCTTACGTAAGCTACTAGTGTTGCATCCAACGTGACGGAGCAACATTCACAACCAATTTTAAAGAAGACTCTTCAGTCAAGATCGACTGTCGACAGATTACCATTTACCATCCGCACTCTCGACATATAGAATTTAGACAAAATCAACTTGTTTAAGGCTTGCTTGAGTCGTTCATGGGTTTATGCGACTGTGGAATAGTAGAACTTATACTACATGAAAGAGCATTAAATGCTGTACGATATATCTAAATTAAAAAAAAAACTTCTATAGAATAGCGTGCGAGTAAATTGTATTTTTTGTAATAGCGACCACCTGATGAATATGCAGATAACTTCGCAACTCTTGACACACATATTTGCAGCAACTCTTTGACACACATATTTGCAGCAACTCGTATGACACACATATTTGCAGCAACTCGTATGACACACATATTTGCAGCAACTCGTATGACACACATATTTGCAGCAACTCGTATGACACACATATTTGCAGCAACTCGTATGACACATGTATTTGCAGCAACTCGTGTTCACACACACACATTTGTATCGCCACCGTAGAGAAGTGTGTTTTAACCAACTTCAAGCTAGGTGTTTTGATATTAGATCAAACACAACTTTCATTGTTTCGTGATCAAACAAATCAGGAAATGAATTGTTTGATCACATACCAAACCTTTGTCTCGCTTATGATTTTCCTATCTGTTTGGTTTGTGAATTATTAATGAGTTCGAGAAGTATATATCACAGTGCCCTATATTTACACTATATACATTGTATATAAGAAATTTATGCTAGGTGGTGTTGGTGGCATAGTGGTTAGTGCACGTGCCTTTCACCTCTGTGAACTGGGTTCAATACCTGCACAGTGCACTTATCTGATTAAAATAATTCACCTTGGCCACATGCGAGAAGAGTGCTTCCAGTTTGACTCTACCAAACACCACAGGTTTCCTCCGGGTACTCAGGTTTCCTCCTGTAGTAACACTGGACCAGTGAGGATAGGCCTGTACTGGACCTCTGAGGATAACTGTTTAGATATAACTGATAGAGTTATCCAGTATAAATAAGGTTAGTTTAATTTAGTTTAAGCAAAATATGTTGGCTGTTACATAGACATTACAAAACCTTGACTTGGTGCTTTGTTTACTTGTTTTAGGTGTTGTTCAATATCTTGTATGAAATTAAGAAACCAACGTTTGTGGACACCAGAGCTGCTACAGTGATCTGTCCACAGAATAGTAGATACACCAGAAGTCTAACTCTTGTGAAAGTACGGAAATATTCTATAATCTACATGCCACCAATTGTATATTTTGATAAATTATTGTAAAGCTATTGTGAAGTGTTGGGAAACTTAAAGCCTTGAATATGTTGAAAGCCTTGAAATGAAGAAATATATCTGTTGAAACTACAATACTGAGTATTGTTGTACTGTGTTATTTAAAGTACTAGCAGAATCACAAAATATTAGTGATGTGCATTACACTTGAATGCCACTGACAGCATATTTATGGCAGGTAAAATGTTGTTTTGGAACACAATGTTGATTATATGGAGTGATTAATTCTTTGAAAGTTTTCAAGGCGATAATGTATATAGATTATTTTTGTGGAAACACCACAAAAATTATTTATTTGCTAACAGTTTCGGCCTGAGTCAACAGGCTGAAAGCTTAGCAACTAAATATTTTACGGTGTTTCCACAAAAGTAATCTACATGTATATGATCTGGGGTGAGTTGTACAAAGCCAAGATAGCTTATCTAGTTGATAAGTTCTAGCTAAAGAACAGCACTAATCATGCTTTGAACAACCTAATATAAAATTTTATCCACAGTGGATAAAAGTTAAATTGGGTTGTTCAAAGCACCACTAGAGTGGTTCTCTAGCTAGGATTTATCCACCATTTTTGTGTGTGTGTCTGTGCTTTTCACACATTTTCATGCATTTCAAGTCTATATCTCGTTCTGTACTTAACAGCGGTAGTCACATGTACGCATTGCGTACCTATTTTTGAATATGGTCTACGAGCTGCGCTTTATATTGCGGTGCCGTAACGAGTTAGCAGAATTTAAAAATTCTTCCGGTGAGTTCGTCCGTTCGTACTGAATCAATAGCAAATAACTTTAGCGCTATGTCTGGTTAACTTTAGGCTAGCCATTGGGTAATACGGGCAACATTTTTCTTCAACTTGCAACTTTGTTGCGTTGCGTTGTTGCACGTATTAATTGCTACGCAACAATGATTTTGTCACAAGTTGAAAAAATTTGTTGAAAAAAGTAGACTCCAGTTCTATTTGCTGCAACATGCTGATTCAACTTGCAACAAAATCATTGTTGCGTGACAATGTTTAAGGTGGGCGTTAAGCCTGGTTCTCACTTGTCGTAAGAATCGCAGCAATGATATGCTGGCCGATGTCATTGAGTGCTGCCAGTCTAGACTGCGTGATTTGCATATATACAGCAGTCAAGACACAATACAATATTATTCTATTGTTCTATTGTGTCTTGACTGCTGTATATATGCAAATCACACAGTCTAGACTGACAGCACTCTATGCCATCGGCCACGATAACATTGCTGCGATTCTTACGACAAGTGTGAACTAGGCTTAAATACGTACATTATTCAACTTGCAACGCAACTTCTTTGAACAGGTAATATCCAGTACAGCTCTCACACATAAATACTACTTTTATTCAGTTTAATTCACTATAGTACTATGCACACAGACCTAAACTTACGATTAAAAATATAGCTAAGACGTTAATCTGAGCTATTAAAATTCAGTTAAAACTAATTTATCATGTGAAATTACATTGATTCTAGAGTATTAGAAAACACTATATGGATACAGTAGAGAATTAGGGCTCTGTATCTTGTAGAGCTTGAGAAAATATTCTCTAATGACCGTCTTAGAGAATAGTTGCAACCACGAAGGGATTTAACTTTTACCATAAAAATTATTTTTTTCCTTGCATGTTCACTGGAGACATTGAAATCATAACAGCTCTATATAGAATCCACTACGATAAAACAATCTTTTCAGTGGACTGTGTATAGCGGAGGGTTCGCTAATATTGATAGAAAAGTGAAGTACAAGACTGCGTGTCTGGCTATAACTATAAGTAGATGCAACCATTCTCAACGCCTGAATCACATATAGTATTTATCGGTATTTGACGGTATTCAATTATTTGACATGCGTGTTATCATGGTTACGAAACTATCTTCAAATACTGGTTATTCCAAGGTGTTTTGGTTAGCCTAAAACATTCATTTACGGTGTTGTAAACAGAAAGAATTATTCGCATGCAACACCATCCAATGCCGATAAATATTATATTGAAACTAGGATTAGGCGATCTTTTATATATTATATAATTAACAGCTGTAAACATGCACGCAAGTTACAACGCGATTGCAGAGCGCAAATAGATTCTAGTGTTTTGTACATTTACACAAGCTTTTCGTAACGTGTGGTACATAATTTCAAAATTTTGTGATTGGTACATAAAAACAGAAATTAAAGTTGAATTTTTAAAAAAATGTTGAATAGTTATTAATATGTATTTTTAATTTTATTTATTTATTTTTTGTTATGACAAGCACATCAGCTCTACAGAAAATTATCATAGATAATTAATGGACGGGGAACTGGTTAAGAAACTGAAAACGATGTTACGAAACCGGAAACGATGTTTGCAAACTTGCTGTGGTAATTATAATCGAAATATAGTAAGGTTAGATATACTGCCGAAACAGAGAACGTAGGAGTCTAACGTTTCGAGCGAAGGCCCTTCGTCAGAGAGAAACGTAAGGCCCTCTCTGACGAAGGGCCTTCGCTCGAAACGTTGGACTCCTACGTTCTCTGTTTCGGCAGTATATCTAACATATTACTATATTTCGATTGTTGTTTCTACACTGCCTACGCAGCACGCTACTTTTATTACACTATATGGTAATTATACACTTAACATGCTTGTAACATTGTTTTCGGTTTTGGAAGATTATTTTCTGTGTTTCCCTCAATGTCTGCCATTTAGCACGACACGCACCAACTTCACTCATGCGTATCAAATCATTTTCAGGTCAAACCGTGTTTAGATGAATCAGATAGGAGACATTCAAGTCGATCCTTGCTTGAATCTCAAGTCAACCACTCCACTGCGTGGATTGACTTCAGCCATTCATTTCGATCAGATCGAAAACTTTCAATCTTCTTCACGTAAACACAACAAGGAGAAACAACATGCGAGATTTGACTTGAACACTGAATCCGCTTACTGTAAACAGGGCATAAGTGTATAATTACCATAGCAAGTTGTGCAAACATCGTTTCCAGTTTCGTAACATCGTTTTAAGTTTCCTATCCAGTCCCCCTTCCATTATCTGTGGTGTTATGTTCACTCGGATTGTGTTATCACCATCAGACCTCGCTATAACGTCAACAGAATATACAGTGCTAAAGGAAAAAACCTACGGTAATAATGTCTGACAACCACTATGTCAGCACTGAACCGTTTCTAACACATGATGATGATGACAAAATGACAATGATGACGACGATAATGGTGATAATAATAAAAATGATGATGAAAATAATGACAATGATGATGACCATAATGATAGTGATGGTGGCTATAATTATGATGGTGATGATAATCTGAAGTTCATGATGATAATCACAATGACGACGACGACAATGTTGACGACGACGACGATAACAATGATGATGAAATCAACTATATAAGATAATTTGTCCCTGTCAATAAGAGGGTTGGTAGCGATAACAGAAGCGAGACAACATAAATTGCCTTGTTAAAAGTTTAGTCGAAATAATACAAAGAGAGACATATTACGTGTAAGTATAGGAATACGAGAAACATCTCTAGCAAGTTAAAACACAACTAAAGTAAGTGTGTGCAGTAAGTTGCAGGAATTTGCTGCTCATATTACTTCACCTTTATCCAACATACGAGCTTCTCCTAACAATTAAAATAACCAAGAAAACTAAGTAGCAAGATCGCAGCAAGCTCAACACATAACAGAACTACAGGTTCATAAAAAATGATTTGCACTAAAAAGGTTCTAAGAAGTGCTAACAATAACCTAAAATATTTTATAAATATTGATGTAATAATTCCGTATAAGACAAAAATTAATTCTTTGAAAGTTTTCATGGCGATAATGTAATATAAACAAGTTTTGTGGAAACACCACGTAAAATATGAATGGCTGACGAAGGCCCGAGTCAACAGGCCGAAAGCTTAGCAAAGAAATATTTTACGTGGTGTTTCCACAAAACTTACTTATAAGACAAAAATTGCTAAGTTTACAGTCAGTCGGTCAGTCGGTCGGTCGGTCGGTCGGTCGGTCGGTCGGTCGGTCGGTCGGTCGGTCAGTCAGTCAGTCAGTCAGTCATTCATTTAGTCAATCAACGAATCAATCAATCAAAAAACCAGAGAACTGCGCACTGATAACGCAACACTTGGAGTGTTCATAGGTATGTTCCGGATGCTTGTCCTGCCGTATAAGCATAGTCAATCGAGATATGGTCTGGAAACTCAGCTAAAGTCTTTGGTCTATCTTTTTGTTCGCCTTTATGCATTTTTGTGCACGGTGCACGGTCACTGAACACATTGTATTTTAGTATAATGAACGAATTGTCCAATAGCAACGTTTCAGTTCAATCACTCAACCGTGTTATTTAAATATTAATAAACCTAAAACAAAGGATGTGCACGGTGTAAGGTACGGTTCAACATAAAATCACAGCTCATTATAGGCGCTTTGAAGTTTGCCGAGTTTCCAGACCATATCTCTATTGACTATGGTATAAGTCACGTTAGGATAAAGCCAATTTTAGAATTACAGTTTTGTGATTCTGTTAAAGAGGGGCTACAAAGAAAATTAAGTTTGCTTAATCTCCATGTCTCAGGTTCGTTCTTAATTTATTCAGATTTGCTTGATATGTAAATAAAATATACTATGACTTAAAGTTATTTACAAATTATTGTAACTTATTGGAAAAATCATGTTTATCTTCGGGATTGAACGAAATCTGGTCTGTTCAACTCCTCCCTGTCCGGGAGATTGAATAGAACACAAAAACCAGTTCGGACAAGAAAGAGGCAAAGTATAGTGTTTCGGGATACATTTAGGCTACATTTACACAGTAGCGGGCGAATTCGAGACCAGTCTCGAATTCGTCCTATTTCGTCGTGTAAACAGGCGAAACCGCACTAATTCGAGACAGGTTCCGACTTTTTTGCCCGTGTAAACAGGCGAAACCGTACGAATTCGGGACCGGTTCCGACTTTTTCTTCCGTGTAAACAGGGGGAACCGGACGAATTCGAGACCGGTTCCGACTTTTTCTTCCGTGTAAACAGGCGGAATCGTACGAATTCTAGACCGGTTCTGAATTCGTCCGGTACCGTGTAAACGGGGTTTTAGTTGCAAAGTTTAAAGTTTACTTTGTTCAATAATCCAGAAGGTATGTTTTTTTTAGATTTCCTAGTAACTTGCAATAACCTGTAAGAAAGTTTACGTTATATTACCTCATTTACACATCAAAGAAACCTAAATAACTCGAGAACGAAGTGAGATATGCATGAAAAAAGGTAACAAACATTATTTATCACTTTAAGGAGATCTTGGAGATGAACCAAGTAAACAACCTCAATTTTCATTCGATTTCCTCTGTAAGAATTCTATGCAAAGGCTAACGCAACATGACAAGCACTACAGGTCTTCATGCTTGTGGTTTTGTAGTGAAAACCACGCTCACACCACAAACAACAATAGGTGTCGTTTAAAACAATTGTCTACTAACTTTTAACACTAAGCTGTTTATTACAATACAAAAATATAAGATTTTGGTTTGATAATACTTATAAGTTGTTTATGTTGCATTACGTTTTTTAAAAGTAGTGTCGTTCTACATATCGGATCCTGCGATACGTTAGATTACTAGTTTAAAAGTAATTTAACACTACCACGACGTCTTTGAACATACGATTCTTAGAGATTTTATAGCTTCTCGTTAGATGGGATCCATATAACTGGACCAGACTGCTGTCGAATTATTTCCTTGACTTGTCCATATATTTCATTGTAGGTATCGCCTGTCACCAAAGCTATAATACAGAGAATTGTGTCAAAAAAGAACGTACTGACTAGAACTCATAAAGAAAATAAACATGGTTTATTTTAAAAACGAAAAAAACTTTGAAACTTTTTCTTTATTTCATAAAGAAAATAAACATAGTTTATTTATAAACTAACAAAATAAACATGGTTTGGAAACCTGGCAAACTTCGAAGTGGCAAAAGCCTAGGGTTACCCTAGCACCCGGGTCAGAGTTAGCCCGCGGGTTTACAAGCAAAATTTCACAGGTATATGGGCATCCTGCTGCCCGGGTCAACTTTATTAGACGTCCCGGCGGCCATGTTTGTTTTGCTCAAACCGCTGGCCAGCTCGCAAAAATTACGTCATAGCTACAGACAATTTTTGATATTTTGTAGGTGGCAAGACATCAAGAATTGTCTGTAGGTTTTTAGCCAATCACAATCGAGATTGTATCAGTATTGTATAATAAATAAACTTACAGGACCAAGCGCTTGTTGTTGCCACCTACTGTCTGTCTGTCTGTCTGTCTGTCTGTCTGTCTGTCTGTCTGCCTGCCTGCCTGCCTGCCTGCCTGCCTGCCTGCCTGCCTGCCTGTCTGTCTGTCTGTCTGTCTGTCTGTCTGTCTGTCTGTCTGTCTGTCTGTCTGTCTGTCTGTCTGTCTGTCTGTCTGTCTGTCTGTCTGTCTGTCTGTCTGTCTGTCTGTCTGTCTGTCTGTCTGTCTGTCTGTCTGTCTGTCTGTCTGTCTACTGAGGTCAGCTCAGGTCATAAAAGTAGGGTGCTGCGTAGAAACAACAATCGAAATATAGTAAGGTTAGATATACTACCGAAACAGAGAACGTAGGGGGCTAACGTTTCGAGCGAAGGCCCTTCGTCAGAGAGAAATGTAGAGAGTGTAAACAAACAATGAGCTTATATACGAAAGGTAATCACGTGACCAAAAATAGGCCAATCATAATAAATCAGCTCAGGTCAGTCCAGCTCAGCTTAGGTCACCAGATATATGTAATCATATTTGTACAAAATGATACAACAACATTTGTACTAGAATTTCGCTAATTTCGTGTACTAACTCGTGAATTACTCAACAAGGCAAATATTCAATGATATAACACTAATACAAACCTGTAAAGTATTCTCCAAACTCTTGCTCCAATTTTTGAGCTCGATCATACGTCTTCTGTGCTTGTTCTTCGGTAATACGTTTGTTAATTTCTCTTAACGTTTCCACGGATTTCGGTTTTAAAAATATTGCAATGGGATAAAGTTCAGCGACCTGTAGCCTTTTGATGGCAAATCCACTGACATCAAGAATACAATGCTTGTGCTAAGCAAAAACAAGATTTTCATAAAATTCTTAGAAAATATTTTTTCAGAGAAGACAGCCAAATTTTCCAATACAATAGAAAGTGATTCAAAAGTTACCCTGCGAGGAGAGACTTCTTTTCCTTATTTCTTCGCTGAGAGAGAGAGGAAGAAAAGAAGGCTGGTCTCCATTGCGTATGCATGTCAGTTGCTAAGTTACAATCTCGAACCCAGTCCAACTCAAGGCAGAAAACAAAACGAGAACCGGTTAAACGGGTCTTAAACGGGTTACTTCGTCCTAAATTTTAGACTAAGCCAAACACGAATACAGCAGAGCCATCTTTTCTTCCTCTCTCTCCCAGCAGAAGTAAGGAAAAGAAGGCTCTGCTCGCAGGGTACTCAAAAGTACGTACTTTGATAAAAAATAACCTAATATCAAAATATCCCCTTTCTGAAAAACAATTTACAAAGATTCCTACCATAGACTTTCATTCTTCCCTCATCTTTAGTATTTTCTTCTGGCTAACGCCTGACAATTTTAGTAAGCTCTGGGGGTGCCTTTGGTGGGGGATGAATTTATACAAAAACAGCATTTTTTGAGTATCTCTAAAACCGTTGCAACAAAATATTGAGAATTTCTGAGAAAAAAAAGAGTTATTTTTGAACTGGCATACCCCAAATGGTCAGCAGTTGCTTTAATAAACGAAAAAGTTAGTGTTTAAACCACTGACCTGTATATAACTGGACCGCTTGCTCTTGCCAAAAACGTGTGGCCATTTGAACATGGCGTCAAATGGCGAATTTGAGTCCTTCTGCTCATGGGAGAAGCCACTGACCAATGCTTGACACTGGTCTGTAGGCGTTTTATGCTATGTTATGTTCTTTTCGTAAAAAAACTTTTTTCTCTGTTTGAAAATTGATCTAAAATGGCCAGTTTAATATATTTTTACGCTCCGTTGTTGGCAACTAGTGACACCTGGAGAACACCAGCTTATAGTAAGTGCAGTTAAAACTTTCAATGTAGTCTGTCGGAATACAAAATAAATGTTTTACATCGTACGTTTTTCAGTATATGATTGATGTTTCGGGTTTAAGTTTTAATAATCTTAACAGTTATGTTTACTTCGTATCTGCTTGCCTTCACTGGCCCTTCTGGTTCAGATTTCAATCTCACTGGAACATTTCAACATAAGGACAGAATTTTTCGCAAGATTTGGTGATATGTTTTACAACGAGAAATACTGATGTTTTACAACAGTAAGCTCATTAAATCCTTTTCGAAAAGTACTAAAATGTGCCGAAGCCTACGAAAAGTAGTAAAATACAAGCCGTTGAATTGCCGACCGAGTATAACCGACAGGAATTAACAATGAAACTGCTTTGTGTATTTATTTCTGTACCTTTTTTAACCTTTCAAAAAAGATTTGTTGTGTTTATCTTTGAAAATATCAGCGAGTCAAGGATTTTTAATTTTTCTCTTCATTTTCACGGGATATTTTATAAAGCCTGCGTCTGTAATCCAGTCAATATCGCGGTCAGTGTTGTCTACCATGAGCAGAAGGACTCAAATTCGCCATTTGACGCCACGTTCAAATGGCCACACTTTTCATAACTCAAAGATAATAGGAGCAAGCGGTCCAGTTATATACAGGTCAGTGGTTTAAACCTGGTGTGAATAGAATAAAACCAGTGGAAGCTACTTAAAAGACAGTTTCCCACCCGACGAAATGTTTTCGTGTGCAGCAAAATTTTCTTCGTCTTTTCTAATGAGTTCCACCCGAGCGGTCACAAGACAAAAGAAATTCCGTTCAGCGTAAAAAAAATTCTTTAAAGCTGTTTCCCACTAGGCGATATTTTTCCAGCGAAGCGACTTTTTGCTTTTGTTTTGGCTGATTAGTTCCACCTTAAGGCGGTTTTCCACTAGGCGACATTTGTCGACAGACTCGACATTTTTCTTTTGTCTTGGCTAATTAGTTCCACTCGAGACCTTACGAGACAAAAGAAAATGTCGCTTCGCGCGACATTTTTCGCCTAGTGGAAAACCCCCTTAAGAGCTAACGAGACTAAAGAAAATGTTGCTTCGCGCGACATTTTTTTTTTTGCCAAGTGGAAATCCAGCCTTAGTTGTCTAGCCTACCTTCTCGGCGACTTCTCTAACCGACGATACACTTGTTCCATACAAGTTATCATTATACTGTCCAGCTTCAATGAAGTGGTGATCTTGAATAGCCCGTTCCATCTCTTCCCTAGAACTGACAAAGTGATAGTCTCTACCGTCCATTTCATATTCTCGTCTGGATCTTGTGGTATCTGAAAGTTCAACATTGGGCTCGTTACGTACAGTATCTAAACATTACCGCTCTTGCTGACAAACACTACAATAAGCACGCGGGAGGTTCTAAAAACCGGTATTATTTCATTTCATTTTCATATTTTTTTCCAGAAAACAACAAAACAACTACATAATTCAGATAAATCACGTGGATAAATTTACTACATTGCACCGTGATTGCACGTGCAATCATATTCAAGACTTTCAGAAACATTTTTGTAACGATTTTAGAAGTAAAAAATCCTAACCCACGAGTCGCCACTGCAGTACAAAAATCTCATTTAACAAATTACGAGACCCAAAACAAGCGTACGAAAATATATATGCAGGTGGGACTAAGATTGAAGATAGGATTGGGGTTAGAACTGGTACTGCTAAAATTGTTAGAACACCATCTCAACTCATTAATAATTCATGAAGAAAACACAAAGGAAATCATCAGTACCGTGTCGGTGTTTGGATATCGTAGGAAGAAATTACATAAATTAAGCAACATTTTATCTCGATTTTCTCTTAATATGCCGATTTCTTTGAGATACTATATCAAATACTCGGAAAAGTGCGATGTAACGCTCCTTCTCGTGTATGATACATTACATAGAAAATGTTATTCTTAGGCTAATAAAACGATCTCTTTCGTGTCAAGAGCAGCATCACAAAAACGAATACAGTTAAGGTGGCTCGATAGGAAAAAGCTATCTATAAATAATCAGATTTTCCCCTCTAAGACCCCGTTTACACGATGCCGGTACAATTTGAAAACGGAACAAAATCATGCCGGTATGCAAATACAGCATATAACATTTCATGTTATTTTTGTGCCGGTATCGTGTAAACGCAAGACCTAAACGGCATGATTTTGTTCCGTTTTCAAATTGTACCGGCATCGTGTAAACGGGGTCTAAAACACTTCACGATCTAGGACAGTGCTTCGTTCTAGTTCCTTGCACAGCCCTAGTGTTACTCTTGAGTATTGAAAAGTATTGTGAAATCATTACTAATTCATGAGTTTTGCAGCCAATCCAATTTCAGAAATTACGTCACATGTATACCTTTGTAAACCCCATACAAACTAAAACCAATGATGCTAATTAGTTACAACCACTAGTACTCTTCTGATACAACCACTAGTGCTTGTAACTAATTAGCATCTCAATATCCCAAAGGGATTTTTACTATTTATTATTTCACAAGTTGTTTAACAATGGTATTGTATATTCAATACAACACGGCCGCTCGTGTTGTAAACATTACTTAGACAGTGCATAGTTTTCAGGAGGGGGGAAATCTTTGTTCTATGAAGTTCAGAATTCCTAATTTGCATATTACAATAAATGTAATTTGTCCAGATGCACAAACGCTGCAAGTGTAAAACTTTTCAATTATCAGCACTGACACTAGAGCTATGCAAGGAACTAGAATGAGGCACAAATGCATACTGCAAAGTGTTTTATAGGAAATATGATTTTTAATAATTGTTAGTTGTTTGCTGTACAAGCTGTGTTAGTTAGTAATACTCAGAAAAAAAACTCTGAGCTCTAAGCGGGACTCGAACCCACAATCTTCTGAATGCTAGCTAGACGCTCTAACCATTGAGCCACTAGAACTCAGATAGCGGAGCAAGGTTAATTAAGGTACTTATACCTTAGACTGTGCCCAGTCCTCTAGGAACGAGTCTTAACTAACACAGCTTGTACAGCAAACAACTAACAATTATTACTAACATCAAGCTGCAATTTCTGAAACTAACTAATATGATCTTTTATAACTTAAATTTCCTATCAAGCCTCCTTAACAATTTTAACAGCTTGATGTACGTACGTGGAACGCAGCTTCCAAATTTGTCTGGAAATTCTGAGATTAGGTCATCGTTTATTCTGTCTTTGAGTGGTCCAAGAACTATGACTGGTCTAGCATATTCTAACTCGTGTTGTACCACTGGTTCATACGACATGATGGACTCTTCTCGAAGACCATAACTACTTTCACTGTCACTTGCATTCGATGTACAGCTCGGATCAATATCGCTTGTCTCGTTCTCGGATTCCTTTTTGCTTAAGAACGATAATTTCTTCAAGTTGAAACTACGTTTCTTGCTATCGCGGAATGAGCCCATCTAAAAAAAAACAAAGCTATAATATAAACTTAGAAATTCGCACAATTTACTACTCCAAGGTGGCGATGAAGACAATTATACACCATTGGAATGCTTTTGGAAAACGAAAACAAAAAGTAAAACCTCTGTCTCTTGCGCAACGTCTTTGAGAGATTTGGATCTGTGGTATCCCCAGCTAGTCCCCCCCCCCTTTCCGGCTGCATTCTAGTAAATCTATATATAGAATAGGTTGCGTCTTACGCACGCTGTGATGGGTCAGTTACCGTGTTTAGATTAGGCTATGCAAGCAGTTGTGACGTCACAGCACACTTCTTATTGAATTGAATTGAATTGAATTTGAATTTGAATTGAATTGAATTGAATTGAATTTTATTGTTTGCCAAGTTGAAATTATAATATGATAAAAAAATACAAGTTAGTAGTAAGTGGCGAGGAAGCCCAAATAGAAACCAAACGGCTTATAAAGACTTTGGGCTCCTCTTAATAACAAACTAAAAGCAAATATTATTACAGTGGGAGTGGCACGAAATCAAAAAAAAATAAAAAAATTAAATAACAAAAAGTATAGGAAATAAAAACTAGAAGTCCAGAACAGTTCTACGAATTATAAATTATGAGAACACAAATATATTTTAAGTTTTGTCTGAAACAAGGAAATAGATGTGGCGTCACGGATATCTGAACTTAGCGTATTAAAAAATAAAGGACCTTGATAGTTGGCCGAAAATTGCCTAATCTTTGTCCTACAAGTGGGCACATAGAATAGTTTAGACCTGCGTGTATTGTAACTGTGTATTTGGTTGATCCGTTGAAACAAATTGTCGAAACTTTGCGGAAGTAAATTATTTGTATATTTGTACATAAAGATTCCTAATTGGAAACAATGACAAACAAAACGTTATATTTTAGGAAGATGGTGGCTAGTTTTCCGTCACATATGTCGTTGGTGCTGTGGAGGCGAGAAACTATGGACCACAAAATATCCGCCCCAAACAATGTAATTATCCGCGCCTGAGCATCAACAAAACAAACAAACAATCCTATCATTCATTCTTAATCTATTGTATCTGTTGTTGTAAACTTTTTTACTAATTCAGTAAATTGGCAAAAAAAAGTAGCATTCACAGCTGAACACAACCAAACCTTACATTTAGACTTGCACCTTGTTCCCTTTTAAATTTCACAGACTTCTGTCTAGCACGCTCTCTTCTTTCCACTCTACAGTAAAAGAAAAAACAACACAAAATAAATGGAAAACTTTTCCAGCAGGCGACGTTGCCTGACGTGAAAACCAAAAGAATCATTAGGCTTTTTTTTTAAATCGTCACAAAAGAATGTAAATGTGTGCTGCGTAGGCAGTGATGAAACAACAATCGAAATAAGGTTTGATATACTGCCGAAACAAAGAACGTACGAGTCTAACGTTTAGAGCGAAGGCCCTTCGTCAGAGAGAAACGTAAAGAGTGTAAACAAAACAGCAAACTTATATAGGAAAGATAATCATGTGAAAACAGGCTACAACGTTCTCTGTTTCGGCAGTATATCAAACCTTACTATATCTCCATTGTTGTAAAATCAATATAGTCTTGTTAATGTAGTTCTTACGAGAAAAATAAAAATAAAACGACATTCAACCAACTAACCAAGTCAAAAAAAAATTGTTCAGAGCAGTTAAAAATCCTCTTTCCAGAAGATATATGAAGATTAGTAAGAAGATATACAATAATCAATCGCATCATAGTTATAGCGGAGGAAGCTGATTTGGAAACTCCAGTTTCTTTCAAAATGACGTAATGGAGATGGTTAGCGAAATAAATTCTGTGGACACGTGACAACGAAAGCCTACAGTACATAAATTAAAGCCAAACTGACTGCAAGAGAGCATAAAGGTAAGAGAGGGAATGTACACTAATGGGTCTTAGTCATATCCAAATTCCTCTTAAGTTATTTTTAGATCTCACGAGATAATCCTCACGCGTAACTCACGACATGTCGAGCAGTCGAGAATGGCTTTAGACGTTTATATTATTACATCATATATACTAACAAGCGTTTCAGAAAAGATAAAACTGGTTTTTTGTTTTGTTTTAGAGGAGTCTTTGACTGTCTTCAATTCTAGAGTAAAACCTTTAAAGAAACGTCCTTGTAATACAATTCTTCAGTACTTCACCCCTATAAGACTTTTGCCGCCATTTTGTTTTTACGAAAGGAGGTGTGTTTAAAAATATCTTAAGAGGAATTAGGATAGAACTAGACCTCCATTACTATAAATTTCTCTCTTACCTTTATGCTTTCTTGAGGATTGCCATATTATACAGAAAATACAATCTGTTCGGTAAATGCACAAACTGAAGAAACACATCGCCGAGTTTTCAGATCATATATAATCGAAACATGCGACATTAATGGCTTCAAAAAACGGCATGAGAACAAGACAGAAGCATGCATGCATGAAACAATACCCCAATAGCCACTTTACATAAAATACCTTTTCTTGCTCGGTACCACTCCTCTTGACTCTTCCTCGCCATCTAGACCAAGCCTTCGAGCTTGCCACCATTCATCATCACTGGCATTAGTAACATGAAGAATGTCACCATAGTTAAAGCTTAACCCTTGACTTGGTAAGCCACTATCTTTAGATCGATCGTAGTCGAATAATGCCCTAGAAATTATTGAATTTCCACATGAAAACGAATTCATAAGAATTAATTAGGGAGGCACGAGCTGTTAGCGCGCTGCCTCTTACCACTAGGGACTTTAAGATTCAGACAACGGACTACGGCTACGGTAGAAAGTTTAACAGTGGTATTAAATGGTGGTGTATTTATACATTCAAATTTCAAGATACATAATCACACGGACTCGTTTTGTTCTTAAATTCTTGAGGAAAAACACTTGTTCAATCTATGGTAGTCGCGAGAGTAATGTTAAGCTTCTCCAAGGCTCCTGTACTGACCAGGTTTCGCGTTGTCTTTACAACGCAAAAATGCTTTTTCTACGTTGTCAACAGAGTCACGACGGCATGAAAATTACTCTTGGGACCGTCATTTGCAAAAGCTCTTTGTGTATGACATAAAATTCTATTGTGCAAACACGTTGCCGTAGTCGCAGTCGTTGTGTTTTCTTAAAGTCCCTACTGAAGTTAGATGCGAGTAGAATAGGCGAGTTTCAGGGTGTTGCGCGCGCATCGTTTTGCAAAGGAATTGGCGGGCTCTCCACAAAGTAAGCAATGGTAAACAGACTTGCTAGCGAGACAACAACAGCAGAATAACAGTTTTAAACAACCAGAAACTGTATCTATACTTCGTTTATTTTAAACCGTAAATTTACTTTGAGGGGAGCTTGCCAGTTTTTTCGAAAACCGATGCGCGCGCAACACCCTGAAACTGTGCCTCGAGGGTTTTTCAACGGGTTTTTCTGATTTTCCTCCCTCCGCAAAATCAACACCATCAGGGATAGGAGCCCACCTATGCCCCAACGAAAGAGCAATCCGGTACCCAGAGCCTTCGCCGCGCACAAACGAGGGTACAAACCTTCGTTTGTGCGCGGCGAAGACTCTGGGTACGAGATTGACAAAAGAGGGGCCTTCTGGCTGCCTCCGACGGCGGTCGACTAATTCAACTCAAGAGCTAATTTATATGTATGTAAAAGAATTTTCATTCAGCAGCCATTTTTGGAATAAGGTCTATTCCTTGCGTTATTTTACCCATATTAGAACTAATGACATCACTGTTGTATACTATTCCTCTTACCTGACATACAACTGTCTTTTTGCGGACGTCTTAAGTGATCCTGTACTGTTTGTGCTGTTCATCAGTTTCTCTCGTAAGTCGTGAATCTTAGCTTCAAATTTGTTATACTCTGTGTTTCATAAAAAAAATATCCAACTTCAAAATGTAAAAACACATGCAGTAAAAAGATCAGTTGATCCCAGGTGCCCTTTTTATCTCTAGGTGTTAGGACATATCAGCTAACATACGTGTCGCAAGTACGGAGACGCAGGCAAAGTACTTAGTCTGAAGTAGTCGCATTAATTGCCTTTGGGCTTTCCCTTGGCCAAAATTATGAAAACATTAATATATAACCCATTTAATCTTTAGATTTTTTAGATTGAACGCTTTAATTTGATAAAAGAAGACATTATATTTATATTTCGTAAGCTTAAAATGTTGCAAAGCTTAAAATGTTACAAAGCACAAGGAATTTTGTTATACAAGTACGGTCAAAGTACGTTTTTCTAACTTTTTTATTGAATGACAACTGACAAAAAAAACAAATCTTGCATATATGGCGGTCTGAAAATCGTGATGTTTCCTGCGTCACCTATAGCATAGTCAATCGAGATATGGTCTGGACACTCGGCAAACTTCAAAGCGCCTATAATGAGCTGTGATTTTATGTTGAACCGTACCTTACACCGTGCACATCCTTTGTTTTAGGTTTATTAATATTTAAATAGCACGGTTGAGTGATTGAACTGAAACGTTGCTATTGGATAATTCGTTCATTATACTAAAATACAATGTGTTCAATGACCGTATACCGTGCACAAAAATGCATAAAGGCAAACAAAAAGATAGACAAAAAACTTTAGCGGAGTTTCCAGACCATATCTCGATTGACTATGCCTATAGCAATAGGGAACAATGCATTTCCCCCTAGAAAAATATAAAAACCAGAAGTAGCGGCAGAAGATGTTTTATATTCGAGGGGCCAATTCAGCAATAGAATGACAAAGAGTGTATTCCCCCCCCCCCCGAAAATTTTAGGTCTTTCTTAGTCCACCTTAAGAACTATTGCACGGGGGGGGGGTATAACCTCCTAGCCCCCCTGTTCCGCCGCTCTTGAGAAGTTGGAAGTAAAGCCAGGTCGGTCGTCTTTGTTTTTCCAGTTTGTCTCGGTTCTGTTAAATAATTTGCGCTATTTGACACCTTATCGAGGAATTCGACAGCAGAAGTAGAGCATTGAGTAATTCATAAAAATTGAATCATTTTGAAAAGGAACACTTGGCCCATGCAACGGGGGTCTCGAAGAAACACATTATTTCCAATATTATTCGAAAGAGGTTCTTACTAAAAATATGGGGTTTACAATGGTATTGCATAATTACTTCCTTTCTTCTTTCATAAATACTACCGTCAATATTGGTCTAGAGTTTCTACACTATATTGTTGTCATATTGGTCTTAATTCTACGACGTTCAGCTCATTACTTTATTTTCTGTGGGATTATCACCACACAACCAGCTGTATAAACATTTAAAAGCTGGAGCCACTTAAGTATATTTACACACTACAATTATTCGGGTCAACACCACTCGACAGGCACTGCCGAATTTTCGAGTACTTCGATGTGATTTCCCTCATTTAATGCAGATTGAGTTTGGTATCATCGCGAACTGCGCAACAATATATCATTGTTGGGACGAATAAACCGTAACAGCCTAGTATAGATCCATGGTATATATGTATAATAAAAATTGTATTCGTATACTTATGCTTGTATGTAATGGCAAAGCTAAATAAATCCTAAGTGTGTATGCAGTATATATATATATATATATATATATATATATATATATATATATATATATATATATATATATATATATATATATATATATATATATATATATATATATATATATATATATAAAGCATGAAGTATAGTTACCTTATATAGTCCGCTCTCATGCTCGTACAACATCAAATTTTATTTCTTTGTGTAAACTTTTATTATGAGGAGACCCCCAACGAATAAGCCTGATGGTTTCTGGAGGCCTCCTCGCCAACTTTCAAAATGTAAAATCTCTTACTTTTATGTTTGTAATGGCAAAGTTTAATAAATCAAATCAATCAATAGTACAAGTATAGAATTGTATATACATAAGTATAATATATGTAATATTTAAAACACGAGCAGCCGCCAGCCGTACTGTAGAATATTTTGAATAGAAGCAGTTCTGCGAATGTTTTGAATAGCTTGAAAAACGACTCATTTGCTAAGTCCATTGGCGTATAGTAATTTTAAGAAACAACGTTGGCTAAGTCGAGAAAATCAAAGCTAAAGTTTACGTAAATCAGGAGGATTAAAATATAGTGAAAATAAGTTATATGGATGTATCTGAATACGTCTCGATAACCGATTTGTTTATCTAAAAACATTTAAAAAAATAACACTTCTATTGGCATCACAGTTTAGGAATATAACTATAAGTTATAAGTTAGCATAAGCGCAATCATCCAAGCCAAAGACAATATTTTTATCGTTCTATACAATACACTGTATCGTATATATCGCATGCATGTTTGAATATATACCCATCTCGATAAACGATGCTACTTGGATATCTATAAGAACATATTGAAAAACGCCGTGGCAGCGTAAAGGACTAACAATAAATTAGCACAACTGTGGCCATCTATAGACAATATTTACCAATTAAAAAAATATTTTATCTTATAATTCTAAAATGTCTGTGCAACATTTCAGTTATCCAAAATATAATATCGGGTTCACTTACCTTCGGGTTTATATTGGGCGACGATAGTAACAATACTGCCCGATCCTTTCAAAGCTAAAGCTGCTTGTTCGTGAGTTGCTTTGCTTAGTTCAGTTTCGTTAACCTGAAGATAAAGATAAGGTGCATGAATTACATGCATGTACATACATCCGGTATATAAAAAACGTAGAGGAAATACTATATATTAGCGAGAACGGAACACTGTGTTGCAATGCAAATATCTCGAAATCGCATACTGTATATAATTAAAAATAATGTCTAGCAACAAGTGTATGTTAATACTAAAGTCAGTTTTCTACTATCGACGATTATTTTCGCAAATCCACTTAATTTTAATTCTTTGAAAGTTTTCATGGCGATAATGTAATATAAATAAGTTTCGTGGAAACACCACGTAAAACATTTCTTTGCTAAATATTTCTTTGTTGTCATTGCTCTCATGAAGGCCTGAGTCAACAGGCCGAAAGCTTAGCAAAGAAATATTTTACGACAAAACTTATTTATACCACTTAATTTTGTTGGTGTTGAATAGATTTCTAATTAGTTCCAGTCCATAGCTCATACCAAAGCCGGCTTCTATTAGGCGTAAAATGTCGTGTGCTCGACTCTTTTGTTTTGTTTTGTGAGTTTCCATGTAGAACGAGGTAGAAAACTATTCAATTTGTACAATAGAAAGTCGAGCGCGCGAAATTTTACGCCTAATTAAGGTCTTCGTTAAGGTTTGCAGGGTCATTTCTGTCATAGTCAATCGAGATATGGTCTAGAAACTTGGCAAACTTCAAAGCTCCTATAATGAGCTGTGATTTTATGTTGAACCGTACCTTATACCGTGCACAACCTTTGTTTTAGGTTTATTAATATTTAAATAGCACGGTTGAGTGATTGAACTGAAACGTTGCTATTGGACAATTCGTTCATTATACTAAAATACAATGTGATCAGTGACCGTGCACCGTGCACAAAAATGCATAAAGGCGAACAAAAAGATAGACCAAAGACTTTAGCTGAGTTTCCAGACCATATCTCGATTGACTATGTTTCTGTAAAGCGCTCACAATTCGAATTCGTCAGAATTTATGCCACAACAATAAAATAGACATCGTTAGAAAGCTATGAATTTGTAGAATACAATGGTGTCTTTGGTTTCGCGATAAACACAAACCGTTAATAGTTGTTAATTAAAACCAGAGGACTTCACTCGCGTTTTTTCATTTATTGCCTGGTTTCGAATTTATGACTTATTTTGTCCGAGTGTTGGTCGAAAAACAGCATTTTCAACTTTGGCCGACATATCAAAACTGCTGACACGGTTTTGTCGGAAATTTATCTCGGAATCAAAGTACAAAAAAAGACTTCGAACAAAATAAAACGCTTTTTACTCGAGTCGCCGCGAGTGAAGCCCTCTGGTTTTAATTAAAAAATTCACAACTATTAACGGTTTGCGTTTATCGCAAAACCAAAGACACCATCGTATTCTACAAATTCATAGCTTTCTAACGATATCTATTTTATTTTTGTGGCATAAATTCTGACGAATTGAGAGCGCTTTACAGAAATGACCCTGCAAACCTTATCGAAAACCTTAAACTGGATTTACACCACGCGTAAAAAACGGAGGAGACGTTATTTTCTGTACAGACTAAACAAACGAGGTTATTAAGGAATTTATTACAATGCAAAACCTCCAAATCTTGTCAAGATAAATTTTCTTATTTTACGATTCTATTTCTTGCTTTAAGATATTTAATCTTGTTTTAAGACAAAATATCTTAATATAAATAAGTTTTGTGGAAACACCACGTAAACTATTTCTTTGCTAAGCTTTCGGCCTGTTGACTCAGGCCTTCATCAGAGCAATGACAACAAGTTGTTGGCTCACGTCATTTATAAACTAAGCAACTGATCAATTAAATCACGTAAGAATACAATGGCGTATCACGTTAATTTTATTAATTAGAAAACAAAATCAAGAATGTTCTCCGAATAGGGCACGCCACGTGCTATTTAATGGCTGTCCCTCCTGAGAAATAGTGTGATGTTTGGCGATCTCAATGGATTCTCTAGTTCTTCGCGTGAAGTATTGCTTGTCGCTGGCTAAGAGTGATGACTCTTGTCTCTTAGCCAGCGACAAGCAATACTTCACGCGAAGAACTAGAGAATCCATTGAGATCGCCAAACATCACACTATTTCTCAGGAGGGACAGCCATTAAATAGCACGTGGCGTGCCCTATTCGGAGAACATTCTTGATTTTGTTTTCTAATTAATAAAATTAACGTGATACGCCATTGTATTCTTACGTGATTTAATTGATCAGTTGCTTAGTTTATAAATGACGTGAGCCAACAACTTGTTGTCATTGCTCTGATGAAGGCCTGAGTCAACAGGCCGAAAGCTTAGCAAAGAAATAGTTTACGTGGTGTTTCCACAAAACTTATTTATATTACTTTATCGCCATGAAAACGTTCAAAGAATTAACGAAATATCTTGTTAAGAAAACCCAGCAAGATTATTATCTCGCAGACGGGACAAGGAAATCTGAATAGATTTTCTTTCTGAAAAGATTTTTTTTCTTAATTTTTGATTTGCAATGATTTGCCTTTTGGCTTCGTTTCCTACCCTGTTTTTTGCTTGGTCTTCCGGTTATGGTGCCGCATTTACCTTACCTTTGAGCTTGTTCGTTTCGCAGAATGTTTACACTTGTTAGGCATTTATTTGAGATAAACAGTTTTCAAAAAGAGCAACACTAATGTCCCAGGACATATTATTGTTCAAAATGTTTCAACAAACATACGCCTATACCCTAGCTCTCTTATTTTTAATCACATCAACTCAGACACCTCCCCGCCAAATCTTAACAGGCCTTATAAAAAATAGCGTATATTAACCTCTCAAGGCCTGGGAAGGTAGTACGCTTTTTCCAGACCTTTCAGTGGCTCTCAGCAACACAACAGCGCAAATACGCTCAGCCGAATAAGTCGTTATATGAAACAAATGATAACACAAAATCTGAATGACTATTAAAACAAGTGGGCTCGACAACTCAACAAATACATGCATGAACGCTGACGTAATGCGCCGACGTCTTCAGTTGTTTGTCATTTTCGAGAAATTTAAGACAGTGGACTAAACTAAATCAATTTAGACCGGCTACTGCGAGTTAAAACTTTTATTGTTTTAGCTTTCGTCGATCATCTGCTAAAATGCTACTAAAGAGCAGCATTGCCAGATTTTAAGTAAGTCATGAAATACCAACTGTGTGCATGCATACGAATTTTACGTGCAGTGCATCGTGTTCTTTCGAGTTCGTGCTGCAGTTAATAGATCATATCAGCGACATATATTATATCGTAAACTTTATTTAAGTGTCAAATGCATTTACAGCTCGTAGAACTACTTGGGGAGAATAAATTGTGTACGCCGTAATACGTTTTTAACCTCAATTTCTTATAATGAAAATCACGATTGTTTTATTTATCATTTGACCGTTAAAAAAACCGTCACCCTAAAGACGACAGCTGCACAGACTGCTGATAAGTCATTAATTTAAATAAGTATCCCGGAATCTTGAGGAACAAACATATAGAACTTCATATATTATTTATTGAAGATAATGCTTCTAAAAATACCCCCATGCTTTCTTTGCGATAATAGCGAGGTTCAGATCACACTTCCACTACCGCTACTGCTACCGTAAATGTGGTTAAGCTGATGTAATGTTCGTTTTTTCGTTCTGTAGTCGTAGTTGGTTTTAATCCTAGTACGGTAAAACGCTTTCTTTTTGCACTAGGTTTGAGACCTGCGACCATTACTGAACGCAAAAACAATATTTGATATGCTTAATTATATTTACGGTAGCGGTAGTGGTAGTGGTAGTGGTAGTGGAAGTGTGATCTGAACCTCGCTAACGAAACATGCAACGATGTCCGTTTGCAAACTTTTGAATTCAAAACGCAAACCAAAAAAAAAGTCAAAACGGTCATAAACGTGATAAATTAAACAGAATAAAAAAGGGACGTGAAGGAGAATTGAACCGTTTACTTCCATTTCTAGTAATCACACCACGTTCTTTAATTGCGGTTGTATATTAACATATATTAGTTCACAACCCATTTCATTGTAAAGTGCACCCATGAGTTATACTTTTCGCATGTTTTTCGGTGTTCATCGCAGGTCGTGTTACGCAATTGTCTCTGTGTTACTGCTTGCAGCTGCATGCAACAAACCCAGTCCGTTGAACGTCAAAAGTTGAACAACGTGTGAAAAATATACCAGAGGTCGGGAGCACAAAACAATGAAATGTGTTGTAACGTCTGTATGCATGTACGTTTCTGATACGTGCTCAATATGATAGCCAAGAAATTATTTACATGTAGTTGTCTACATGCAGATACCATGATTTTTCAATAACGTGCAGTTCAAGAAAATAGACGAGATGAAAAAAAAAATCTTACCGAAAGGATCTGATCGCCTCTCTTCAACTCTCCACTAAGGTCAGCAACACCTCCAGCCAAGATGAAAGAAATAAATATACCTTCACCGTCTTCTCCACCCACGATATTAAATCCGAGTCCTGAGGGTCCTTTAGTAAGAATGACCGTTCTGGGTTCTCTAAAAGAATAAATACAAAAAGTCGCACAAAAATTTGAATAATGTAACTCTATAGTCACTTTTATCAGAAAGAACATGAATATAAATAAACACAGTTTGGATATTTGTTATTTGAAGTTGCATACAGAGCCTCAGCAAGACCTCAGGCGCAGAGTACGCAGATAGCACAGACGGAATGGTGTGTGCTATTAGCGAGCTGCCTCGCACCGCTGAGGACTGTAATTAATCCCAGTTAGACAGAGTTAAAGTACTTGGATAGTTGACCGCCTGTTCAATGACTCCAATCTACAATCATTGACAAAATTCTTGAAACAAAGCTAACATGAAATGGTTTCATGTCCCCCCTTCCCCCCACTTCAATGTTGTGGAACTCAAAACGTGTGCAATTTGCACTCAGTCACCTGCCATTACATTTAAATGTTCAGAGTAACAACATTGAAAAGGGGGGATGGGGGATAGCAATTTATACAAAAACGAGGCTTAGCAATTAACATGGCATGATTCACTCGAGTCGTTTCAACTAATTTTGTCAATCATTGTAGGAACTCGTGCGAGAAGAGCTTATATAGTTCTCTCCTTCGCTTTAAGTTTTTTTTTCCAGGTTCACTTGTTATCCTCCCTCCATAAAATCAACCTTAAGCTTAATGGGTCATTCCAGAAAACATCCACACCTCCCCCACGGAGGAAATGTGAAGTTGACCCCCTCCCCCCTTCGGACGTCCTAGTACATTTCACTATTATCATTAGTAGATTTACCCCCTCCCCTCCCCTCCCCGGATGGCACAAATTTCCTCTGTGGGGGAGGTATGGATCTTTTCTGGAATGACCCAGTCGATCTTATGGGTAAATTGTCGAACGCTTCTATAAATACGAGCCCTGGTTTGGATAACTGGGCAACTACTTTCGACGTTACGTAATTAAAGTTCATCAACTAAAACATTCGCAATTTTTTTCCGTTCTACAATCTAAAACTATCGAAATTTCTGACATTTTAGTTATAAGCTCATTAAGTTCAGAAAGCGCTCAGTTTTTAACTTCAAAGTAATTACGATCGTAGAACGTCAACACGGGAACGCAGTTTGATTCAATGTGTGACGCCACAGTTATAGGAGGAATCATTACAACGTGTATTATATATACAGAACTCGCGATCAAGCTCTCGGCAACGGCCTCCGTGGCTCAGTGGTCAGAGCATTGCACTAGAATCGCAAGGTCGTGGGTTCAATTCCTGCCGGAGGGCCTGTGTAGTTGCATTTTTCGCAACTGCTCCCGGTTTGGTCTTAAAATGTATATATTCTACACTCGAATTTTCCTCCACCCTAAATCCTTAGAACATGCTGTGTAATCGAGTGAAATGCCCATTATCATTTATAATATACCCAATTCTCTCCTGGCATTACCACCTTATTATATATACAGAACTCGCGATCAAGCTCTCGGCAACGGCCTCCGTGGCTCAGTGGTCAGAGCATTGCACTAGAATCGCAAGGTCGTGGGTTCAATTCCTGCCGGAGGGCCTGTGTAGTTGCATTTTTCGCAACTGCTCCCGGTTTGGTCTTAAAATGTATATATTCTACACTCGAATTTTCCTCCACCCTAAATCCTTAGAACATGCTGTGTAATCGAGTGAAATGCCCATTATCATTTATAATATACCCAATTCTCTCCTGGCATTACCACCTTATTATATATACAGAACTCGCGATCAAGCTCTCGGCAACGGCCTCCGTGGCTCAGTGGTCAGAGCATTGCACTAGAATCGCAAGGTCGTGGGTTCAATTCCTGCCGGAGGGCCTGTGTAGTTGCATTTTTCGCAACTGCTCCCGGTTTGGTCTTAAAATGTATATATTCTACACTCGAATTTTCCTCCACCCTAAATCCTTAGAACATGCTGTGTAATCGAGTGAAATGCCCATTATCATTTATAATATACCCAATTCTCTCCTGGCATTACCACCTTATTATATATACAGAACTCGCGATCAAGCTCTCGGCAACGGCCTCCGTGGCTCAGTGGTCAGAGCATTGCACTAGAATCGCAAGGTCGTGGGTTCAATTCCTGCCGGAGGGCCTGTGTAGTTGCATTTTTCGCAACTGCTCCCGGTTTGGTCTTAAAATGTATATATTCTACACTCGAATTTTCCTCCACCCTAAATCCTTAGAACATGCTGTGTAATCGAGTGAAATGCCCATTATCATTTATAATATACCCAATTCTCTCCTGGCATTACCACCTTATTATATATACAGAACTCGCGATCAAGCTCTCGGCAACGGCCTCCGTGGCTCAGTGGTCAGAGCATTGCACTAGAATCGCAAGGTCGTGGGTTCAATTCCTGCCGGAGGGCCTGTGTAGTTGCATTTTTCGCAACTGCTCCCGGTTTGGTCTTAAAATGTATATATTCTACACTCGAATTTTCCTCCACCCTAAATCCTTAGAACATGAACGTGTATATATATGTGTATACATATATATATATATATATATATATATATATATATATATATATATATATATATATATATGTATATTTATATCACGATTGAGTCGGTTTTCTTTGATGTACCGCGGTGTATATACAGGTTATATCCCATGCATAAATAATTAGATAAAACTTGCCGACAAAACTCGAAAAATCTTGATCGAAACTCTTCGAAATTGACGAAACCTTGTTCGAAAACCTCCTAAGTCGGTTATATACCTCGAACTTGGGATATAAGTCATATATTGACCCTCGGGACCTTCGGCCCCTCGGGTCAATATATGACTTATATCCCGCGTTCTCGGTATATAACCTATATATACATATATACATATATACATACATATATATATATATATATATATATATATATATATATATATATATATATATATATATATATATATATATATATATATATATTTATATATATATATATATATATATATATATATATAATTTATATATATATCCTAGGGGGTAACCTTAGGGGGTGAGGCAACTTTCCCTCATGTGAACAGTTTCACTCAGCTTCCTGAGACAACTCCAAAGGAACGCTTCAACGTGATTGGTTAAAAGTTGATTTGCCCTTCGGGATAATCGAAGGTCACAGGGACAACTTTTCCTAATATAAACACTCAGGGGGAGCACAGGTTGCGTGCGCTGCCTCTCACCAATAGTTAAGCCCGGTTAGACGGGGTTAGTACTTGGACGGGCGACCGTCTGAGAATGACCCCGTTCTCGAGCTTGGAACTCATGTGAGTAGAGTTTAGTTGGTCTTTCCTGTGCTCCGAGGGCTTTTCGCCGGGTTCTCCGGTCCCCCCCCCCCCTAAATAAAATCAACACCTAGGTCTCAGTTGTAATCCGTGGCTGTGCTGTGTTGTATGGCGGCTGCTTGAAGCGCCTTTGATAAACCATCTGTAGCTTTGTAATGCGCATTTGATCATATCCACATGCTAATTTGCGCAATAGAAATATTAAATCATTATAAATCATTATAAACTGTAGCACTGGGGGCAGGGTGACCCCCTTGACAGGGACAACTTTCATCCATGTACATACCCCCTATAGTCAAGATGGTGTTCGTAAGTTTATATAATGATTTAGTATAAACCAACTAGCGCACTATTACAAACTGTGCGTTCTGATTAGTTAAGCTACTCGCTGTCTATTAGTGATAATTAGTAGCGGAAGAGTCAATTTTACAAATGCAAAACAATGGCAGAAAACTCGCGTTTTTTTCAATGTTTTCAGTTTGTTTGTTTGTTTGTTTGTTTGTTTGTTTGTTTGTTTGTTTGTTTGTTTGTTTGTTTGTTTGTTTGTTTGTTTGTTTGTTTGTTTGTTTGTTTGTTTGTTTGTTTGTTTGTTTGTTTGTTTGTTTAAAATAATATTTCGTCCGACTGGTTGGATTGGCCAACTCGTACATTAATTACAGTAAAAATGGAAATACCTTCCCACTTCTAATTCTGTAGTATGTTGTGTATTACTAGCTGTATTTCTGTCGTCGCTACTGAAGCATATGAACATTTTTTGTCGAAAAATGCGAATAAAAAATATAATTTAGCTTTCATGGAATTTAATCATAATTTAATCATTTCTCCCAAATCGATACCAACAAACAAATATAAATCAAGAATTCGTGAGACAGACTTGATCCAAGTCTAATCAAGAATAAGAGACTTTTATCGCTAGATTTTTCTCACGTTTTTGTAGCGGCTACAGAAATACAGTAATACATAAGTGGGAAGGTATTTCCATTTTGACTGTAATACGTTGTTCAAGTTCAGTACCTTGTGAGTTCTTCCTCATCAACAATAATAGCGGGAGTTGATGACGGGCTTTCACATAATCCGTTCAATGAAGGACTTTTTTCGGAAGACGATTCCTGGATAGGTTCATTCTCTTTAACAACGTCTTCATAAGCGGGTGGTATGTTTTCTGTCTCAGACTGTCCTGGAGGTCTAACATCTAAAACTATCAAGTTTAAAACATGTAGATGCTAATAGTTTCACAACACTAAATTCCAATACAATTATCATTTAGTTTGAAAAATATATTTAAAGCAGATTGAAGGATTAAAACACAAGCAGCAGTGCTTTATCGGGGTTAAAACACGATGCGATAGATACCCAATAAAATAATTTTTTTTGAATGATGGTAAAAACGATACCCTGCGCATAGAGATCATAATGTAAAACTAGAGGGGCATTCCTATGCTGAGTCCAGTCAAATGTGCAAGGAAAATTGAACACCGGTTATTCGAGAGGAAAAGCATGCCCTTCGCACGAATGGGTACTTCAAAATGGCGGCCACAATTTATATCCAAGGAGTGGAAAAGTTCAACAAAGATAATAGACGCCTCAATAAAGAACTAAGGTAAGAATTTATAATAGTAATAAGACCAAAAATTCTAAAAGTTTTATTTTCTTAAAAAAAATCGTGATGAAAATTTAGTAAAAGGCTTGTTTTAGATTACTTTTAGCTCGTTTTTGCCCTTGTAATGGCGGCGTTCAATTTTCCTCGCATTTTTGGCGCCAATACCCTCCCCCCCTAGTCTTATATTATGATTTCTATGACCCTGCGTACATAGCCCCCTGCATGTTCCGAAATTCCGCTCTGCCGAAATCCTGTATTATTTTCCCTATCTTTATCATATTACACATGGAATTTCTGTTTTAACTTGATAAATTATTAATCAGTTTTTGACGATGTAATATGGTCTTTTCACCTACATGATCGGTGGCCCTATAGGGGTGGTGAAACAATACGAAATGTTTGAATAAGAATAGAGCGAATTAATTCCCATAAGATAAAAATAGTAAGCGAATTCTTGGTTTTCATCTGACGTCATGGCGGCCATGTTGGTGCACAGGAACAATGAAATGGCAGCCATGTTGGTGTACAATCTTTATCCAATGTGAATTTAACTCTATTCTTATTCAAATATTTTGTATTGTTTCACCACCCCAACGGGGCCAGCGATCACGTGAGTTAAAACCGAGAATATAGCCCGCATTTCGTTGTTGCAGCAGCCGTGATGTCAGATGAAAACGATCTATAGGAAAGCTTGAAAATGGATAACTGCAAATATTTTAAATAACAAAATACCGAGTGTATGACCTTTCATGTCATAGTCCTCCATCAGAATGAATTGTGAGGACGAGAATTGACTAAACATGTAAGTACTGTACAGTAGTTTATCACTTTCAAGACTAAATTAACTTGTAATTGATAACTAAATCACACAAGGCAGACAGCCACTAAGTTTGACTTGACAAGAAGAACAATGTGGCTATGTGTAAACTGGGCTGCCGAGAAGGGGGAAGGTCCTAAAATGTTTGAGATTTTAATTTTTGACGTAAGAAAGCGCGGGTCCAGAAAACGCGGGTCCTGTGACGTCAACAGAAGCCCCAAATCGATTTTTTCCCAAGCCCCACACCTCTATTGGTACATATATAGTGATACAAAACGAAAAAGCTCATGCTTATAACTTACTCATTTCCTGCGATGGTGACTGAGGTGGGGATGCTCCTTCGAAAAAGAATGTACTGTCATCCCTATACACCAACAGGACAACCGTATCGCTGGATGATTTCAAAATTCCAACTGCTTGTTCATGGGTTACATTATCCAACGATGCATTGTTCACCTGAAATAGTAACATAAGTTGCCAGACGTTTTTTACTGTAAACTTTAGGTGCGTACTTCCAAATCACGCTTTGATTGACTAGCGTGAGATCCGTACCAGAGCAGTACGGACCATGCAGGTTAAACAACCCACAAACAAATTAAAACTTTCAGAAAAAGTAAAAATGTTAACACCAAAAAATAGCAGAAATAAGTCATTTACTAAATATGACTGGGCCGTACATGCAGTATCGGGAAAAATTTGGTATTCTATATACTTGAAGTGACACACGCATGGTTTATTGAATATTCTTTTTCAGGTATATATCATAAACAACCTCGGTCTACTATCTGAGTTCTAGTGGCTCAATAGTTAGAGCGTCTGGCTATTATTGTGGGCTCAAATTTGGACTAGAGCTCAGAGTTTTCTGAGTTTAACTACTTACGACAGCTAGTACAGCAGAAAACAAATGAAACTTTACTACTAGACAATTCTATTTAGTATCAACCACTAGGAAAACATTCGAACAAGGATAAGCTACTGTTGAATAAAAGTAGTGTACTGCGTATGCAGTGTTGAAGTAATATGTAAAGGCCGACAATGAGGACTAGACCGGGTTTTCAAGTACGAGGAATTCGTTCCAGTCCGAGGCGAAGCCGAGGACTGCAACGAATTCGAGTACTTGAAAACCCGGTCTAGTCCGAATTAGAGGCCTTTACATGACTTCTCAAGATCACTTAGTGTATTCCCAAAATGAATTAGTGCATTAGTAATTAGTGTATGGATGAATAACCGATTGTGTGAAGTAATATTTCAGTCCTTGGACTGGAAATAATATTTCAAGTCCTCTGCCCAGTACTAACCTGGTATTTCAAGTCCCTTCACGTGGTGCAATTCAGCGCTTCTGATTGATTGATTATCTCATGAATTATTAATGAGTTTGAGAAATACAAATCAAAATATATTCTCAAAGTCCTTTTCAAACATTTTTGACCTTTCGACATTTTTGACCATTCGGTCTACAAAATATAGTAAGGTTTGAGTACTGCCGCAATTATTGAACGTAGTTTCTAACGTTTCGAGCGAATGCCCTTCGTTAGAGAGAAACGTAAATAGTGTCAACAAACAACAAGCTTATCTTTTTTATATAAGCTCGTTGTTTGTTTACACTCTTTACGTTTCTCTCTGACGAAGGGCCTTCGCTCGAAACGTCAGAGACTATGTTCAATAATTGCGGCAGTACTCAAACGTTACTATATTTTGATTTGAGTTACTATAGGTCCTGCAATTCTAAAGAATGCGGTTGCACATCAGAGGACATACCATTAATATTTTATCTCCAACTTGCAGTCTTCCATCGTGTTCAGCAGCACCACCTTCAATGATCTTGGTAATAAAAATCCCATTATCTCCAGGGATATGCTGATTTCCCACTCCTCCAGCAATACTAAAACCAAGACCCTTGGTTCCTTTTGATAGCGTTATTTCCAGACGTTTATCAGGTTCAACAGCTGACTCTCCGTGAGGTCTCTTGACACGTAATGTTATCACACCAGAACTAGCCTTCAGAGCATCTACAGCAACCTGGTGAGGAACATTCACTGTACTTGTACTGTTCACCGATAAAATACAATCCTTTACTCTGTAAAAAATAAAATAAAATATAAGATACAATAAGCATTCTACAAAACATGACAAAACCCTTCTACAGTACTTGAAAATTGATGGTCATTTACGTGTTATGTGGACCTCTGTACATTAATACTAAACACCAGGATACAAGACTTTAAAAATTTTAGCATTGCCCAGGTGGGATACACTATAGCTAGGCAATTACTGGATGAGGAATTGCATGATATGAAGAATTATGTAGACAAAGGTGAATGTTTTCTGATGAAACCGAAGGCTGAGCGTGCTGTACCTTACATCTAACAGAGAAACACAAGTAATAGACTTGATTCAGAAAAAGCATGTCATGTCTTATTTAAACCTTTGAAAGTTTTCATGGCGATAATGTAATATAAATAAGTTTTGTGGAAACACCACGTAAAATATTTCTTTGCTAAGCTTTCGGCCTGTTGACTCAGGCCTTCATCAGAGCAATGACAACAAGCTGTTGGCTCACGCATGCATTTGAACTCTAAATAAACCGGAACGCTAACTCCATAAGACAGACCCTATGATTGGGTGAAGTCAAACTTGCGGCCGCTGGGGGTAGCCATTGCACATCAACAGAACCTATGAAGTGCACAATGAAAAACTGAAAACTCGTTGCAAAAAACCAACCATTTTTTAGACCTAAAGTTTTTTATAGATAACGAAGAAGCTAGTACGAACAAAAACAAAATTCGAGTCCGAACTCGTATACGGAAAATGCAGGTTTCTCTTAATTTTCTTTGTTATCTCAAGCGTTTGAAGGTTGTCTCGCCAAAAATTAGTAAAATTATAGCTTTAGCTCAAGTTTCAGTTGTGGAAATGCTAAATCTGACATTTTTCGATACGAAGAGTAATTCCAGAGCTGTAATAACACACGGTAAAGTGCATTTTGTTGGGTTTTTCCTACTGAAAAATTGAGAAATTTAAAATCGAACTGTTTTTATAAACAACCTCTTCATTTTAAACCTGGGTTTCATATGTATTTTCTTTATATTTATCCAAACCAATGGCAATTTTGGTTGCGTATTGTTCACTTTCATTTGAGAGCTTATATTTTTACTGTTTCCCTTGTTTTTACTCGTCACGTCAGTGTTCACCTACTCTATGGTATTTTAAGCCTAAAAGTGGTTAACAAGTTTAGTTTTTCTTTGATTTCAAGCTGTTTTTGCAACCCAGTTCACCAATTCAGCTCCATTTTTTCTCGGTTATACAGTAAAAGGGACTGGGGTTGACGTGCATGGCGGCCCCCATGTCCGCCATTTTTGGCTTCAAAACGTGCGAGTTATCGTTGCAGTCTACTTAGAGTTCAATGGGATTCATCAGAGGCCAACAACTTGTTGTCATTGCGCTGATGAAGGCCTGAGTCAACAGGCCGAAAGCTTAGCAAATAAATATTTTACGTGGTGTTTCCAAAAAACTTATTTATATTACATGTCTTATCTATTTCATGTTTTATGGTATTTTAATTACAAAAATATTAATCTGAAGATCCAATAATACACGTAAACAATTAGCTCTTGTTATGTTCAAAATCATAGACCAGTTATGAACTTACTCTTCTAAGGGAGAAACAGACGCTGGCTTAACAACATGCGCATTTCTCACGCGCCTTATTTGTTGTGACAGAAAAATATCACGCGCAACTTTACTGCCAGTTTGCAGAATATGTTTTTGTCCTCGAATGAAGCGTATAATATAGCGTATAACGGAACGTTTTATAGCATAGCGGATCGTTTTACAACGTAGCGCCTAGCGGTATGTCTTGTAACGTAACGTTACATTGTACAACATAGCGGAACGTGTTATTATAGTGTAACGTCTTACAACGTAGCGGAACTTCTTTTTTGGGTAAAGCTTAGTTGTTGTTTTTTTATGTAAAGCATTGCAGCACCACAACCTTGAATGTACAACAAAAAACAAATACTGCAGATACATGTGTATATGCGTACATGACAGGACAAATATATCTACTGATATTTTCCCATACAGGCCGAGTAAATGAAGTTAATAAATTGTACATTACATGGCTATTTCAAGTTTTTTGATACTGTACATACATGTGTTGGATCAAAATTATTGGAAAAACCTTTCATGAGGGCAAAATCAATATGTGGGACAGTAGTCCGAATATGGAAAAAGATAGCCCAGCAGTGCAGTGACCAATCAGAACTCAGGACATTAGAAAGTCATATAATACCTGTAACCCAGCCTAGTCCCATCGTTCTAAAAACACACACGTATATTTGATAGGCGGCCTGTACCCTATAATTTCAGATCCAACAGTTCTCTGTTGTCAACTCTCACCTTAGTCTGCCATCTCTAGCAGCTGCTCCATCAGGAATTATTTTGGTTATAAAAATTCCTGGATCATTCCCATAATGAGGATTGTCTGTCCCACCTGCAATGCTGAAGCCCAGTCCTGTTGTCCCCTAAGTAGTAAATAATAAATATTACTTCATTCATGTGACGATTCTTTTTGATGTGCCGTGGTTATTATATTAGTTACCTTGCATATAAATGACCTACTATATTGCCTAAAACTTGTGTTTAGAATACTTCTTTTTTGTAAATAAAGACAGATTTCATCTATAAACTAACTACATGATTGTATACTTAGTTACCTCTGTCTCGATATCTACATGTAACCTACAAAGTACAATATTACTTCACTGTACTTATAGTTACCTCCATCTCAGTAACTAACCAACCTGCACAGTACTGTACTTTTGTCCCCAATACACAGTACTTTTGTCCACAATTAGCTGTACATAGCTAAATACATTGACACTTAAATAAAGTTAATCATTACTTAGTTACTGTACCTCTGTCTCAGTAACTATTCCTATACGTAACAAAAATCACCTCTCCTCTGTTTGGTTCCAGGAGTCAATTACATTACACTTTATTATGGCAAAAGCAAGATATTTAAAAATGTATTTATCCTAGTGGCCTTCCAGATAAAAAAACGTCCAACTCCACAACCCCATGATCCATTCAGTTGTCAAGTTTCCATATGATTGTGAACACTGTACAATTTCTAATGTCCAGGCAATCATATGCAGTGTTTTACTGTGTAATGCAAATAATCTCACAATAAAAATCTACTGTAAGTATACCTCATTAAACATATTATTGTGGTGCCCTGAAAGTTGGCTTGCGGGTGCAGATAACTTTCAAACTGCTTTATATTCTGTGTGAGTTCGTTCGTTCGTTCGTTAGGAATCAATAGGGACCTTAAGCAAGTTAGGACGACGACGGCAAATAAGTTACTACATTTAAAAGAAACCATGCATAGATCAGCACATCGTATCTTGTATGCTTTATGTATTTTGTAAGATATTTAAAAGGCAGCCATAGCTTCGACAACATAACGTATGCTAGATTAACGCCTAAATAAACTAACAACTTTTGCTGTTCCTTGCCACAACGTCATCTTGAAAACGTGAAAACGCTTCAGTTGACGTTGTATGTGCAACGAGGACGGTGTTGGGATTACTCTTGGGAGTGCAAATTATTCAACGCTTTGTTTTGGTTGAAAAATACTCAGTATTGTACTTGGGTCGTCGTCTAGGCCGTGGGCCACAAGTGGAAAACGTTTCGTTCCGTTGCACATGTTCGGGAAATAAAATATTTTCACATGAACTTACGTTTTAAGATGTGCTGAGTTCCCCAAAAAAGTTCCCAAGCCTGAAACCTGCCAGTTTTTTCGTAAATGGCTATTCATTTTCACTAATTTCATGCAAAAGATGAGTGAATTCTGCCATTGTTCACCGATACGGAAGGATGACGATACTAGATAATATTACTCAAAAGGACCTTCTTAGGAACCAGTCTCTCACGTGCGTTAATATTGTTAACTAAAAACAGTTTAGCTCAAATCCTTTTGAGATATGTAACTTAACACCCTGCATGTAAACAAACAGAGCTGCTGTGTTGGTTGTGGACAAGGTTCGAAAGAATGTAGATATTACTTTCTAAATTCCTGATTTATGGCTATATTTGTATGAAAACAAAAGGATGTTGTTGTGTAGGCATTGGGTTATTGCTCTGGATTAAGGAAGAAAGTTTTAAAAACGATCGACCGGCTCAATTCAAAGGTATGGCGTAGGCGAATCTGATATCAGAGATGACATTAATATGAAGTATTGCCGATCGTTTGTTCACAGAAAATTTGAGACAGCACAGAGCTCACATAACTTCAAACTAGAAGGAAGTCTGCGAACGCTAAAGAACAGAAACTGTACCAATGTAGATTATCAGCTCTGTAAAACCACGACGAACTGGAGAAAGACTTCCACGTGCTAATTGTGTGGCGATTCTGACGTACATATAGATAGATGTCTATTCGCTTATTGGCAAAAAGCAATAACTGACATACACGTTATGTTAGGTCAATGATAAACTAATATTACCTCTGAATTCAGGCTTTTAAACCGATATTTGAAATTGAAATGCTGGTATATCACGTTGGCTTACGGCTTACACATTTGAAATGAACACTGCGATCGCTTATAAAACAATGCAGATAAATAACCCAATGACTAAGCAACAACATCCTTTTGATTTCATACAAATATAGCCATAAATCAGGAATTTAGAAAGTAATATCTACATTCTTTCGAACCATGTCCACAGCCAACACAGCAGCTCTGTTTGTTTACGTGCAGGGTGTTAAGTTACATATCTCAAAAGGATTCGAGCTAAACTGTTTTTAGTTAACAATATTAACGCGCGTGAGAGACTGGTTCCTAAGAAGGTCCTTTTGAGTAATATTATCTAGTATCGTCATCCTTCCGTATCGGTGAACAATGGCAGAACTCACTCATATTTTGCATGAAATTAGTGAAAATGAATAGCCATTTACGAAAAAACTGGCAGGTTTCATGCTTGGGAACTTTTTTGGGGAACTCAGCACATTTCAAAACGTAAGTTCATGTGAAAATATTTTATTTCCCGAACATGTGCAACGGAATCGTTTTTCTAGAGCACTTTTCCTTGGTTGGCCCACGGCCTAGTCGTGACGTTCGCGTTGTGATTGCTTAAGGTCCCTAATAGTATATTTTTGACGCGACATTTTTAACGCGATATTTTGAACGCCACAGGGCACCACTTTTTAGCACTGTGTCTGGTCACAGAATAGTAAGACAACCAGAAGTCCGACTCGAGTGAAAACTTGTCCGCATTTCTTCAATGCGCAGGCGCGATATTTTACGCCATCCTACGCGATCCTACGCAATGTCCTAGGCCATCCTGGCAAGTTCCCCCGGCAGTTTGGACCTTCAAAAGAAGGTTAAAACTGCCGGGGGAACTTGCCAGGATGGCGTAGGATGGCGAGGAATCAAGATGCGCGAGGCGACATGCGCGAGGACATAAACTTCAAAGGTTCCGACACGAGTCGAACTTCTGGTTGTCTTACTATTCTGTGGTCTGGTTTTGTAATCATTTACATATCACTCACCCTTTCTAGGACAATTTCTTCATATTCATAATCTCCTCCAACTTTAAACTAGTAAAATTTAATAATATTTTTAGAAAAATATAAACCGTATTTACATGTTTATTGAAAACTTTATAAAATGTATAATTGCAAACCTCCTCACTATCTCTTCTTGTTGGTGTTTTTACAACAGGTTGCTAAAAACGTAAAAACACCAATAAAACCATTTACATGTATGTATGTATGTACACTGTATACTATTTTTCTGATACTGTACTGTGCTGTAAATGTACAATCAGAAATTATATAAAATAATTATAGAACATTGCCCATTTACCAAATAAAGTTGTTATAAATTTACTCTACAGTCAAAGTAAGAAAGTCTAAAATATTTTCAGCATACTGAAATTTATTTTTTTTGTAATGAAGTTCTGAGATTCAATCTATACAATATAAATACTGTACTGTACACATGCAAATCTATCTATCCATTGACCATGAACGCTCCTCTTTCATTGGCTACTAACCGTAAAACAGGGGTGGGTGCCACTCCTATCCCAGATGGTGTTGATTTCGTAGAGGAATGAAAACAGGAAAACCCAACAAAAGCCCTCAGAGCACAGGAAAGACCAACTAAACCCTACTCACATGGTCCAAGCTTGAGAAGGGACCTTATTCCCAGATGGTCCATCCAAATACTAACACTGTCTACTGGGCTTAACTATTGGTGAGAGGCAGCACCCTAACAGCACACACCAACCATGCTCGGGCTCCATCTTAGTAATGACAGTCATTAGCTCAGATTAAGTGATGTTGTGTTCTTAGTAAATCAAACGTTCTCTGAGAAAAACCCACTACAGAACACTGTACCAGCACATGTGCCTGTTTTAAAAAGCCACATACACATTTGCAAACACAAAGAACTTACTCTACTGTTAAAAATAATAAATTTTGGGATGCACACTGTATTAATTTTTAATAGTACAATACATTATAGTAAGTGTGCAGTTATACTGTAAATGTAATTACTCACAGGAAAGCTTTCTTCAGCTGTGATAGAAATTTTTGGAGGTTTGCTCAATGAATTCATGTTGTCCTGTAAGAAAGAATACTTTTAGTTAGTTTCAGAAATTGCAGCTTGATGTTAGTAATAATTGTTAGTTGTTTGCTGTACAAGCTGTGTTAGTTAGTAATACTCAGAAAAACTCTGAGCTCTGAGCGGGAATGGCTGGCATTCAGAAGGTTGTGGGTTCGATTCCCGCTCAGAGCTCAGAGTTTTTCTGAGTATTACTAACTAACACAGCTTGTACAGCAAACAACTAACAATTAAAGAACACTTTGTTCTGAAAAATTATAAAGCAAGTATTAATATACTGTATCACTAATATTTTATGTGATTGTTTTAACCTAAAATTGATGGCTGATCTTATTCTATAGTAATCAAAAATCAGCACAATAATTTTACTGTCAAAATATGTGATTTTACTTGCCAAAAAGAGAACCCTCTGACATCAATTGGTTAATTAAGTAATAATTTAATAGTACAGTAAATACTTAAAATCCTGGTCCTGACCAATTCATTTCATAAGATTTATGTTTTTGGTAACTTCCTGTTTTTAATTTGATTCATTCTTGAATCTTGACCAGCAATTGGGAATCACAAAATTCAAAACAGGAACTAACTTGTCCAATGAGTTTCAATCAACTGGAGCTTGTCAAGACGAGCAAGTAAATGAATTGCAACAATATTTTAGGAACACTTCTCTTGCCACAACAGTAATAAAAAAACAACAAAAAGTTGTAAAAAATCAAATAAAAAATGTTTGTTAACCCATTGCTGCGTAGTAGGATGTCTGAGGGTTCTCCCATTAACAAGTAAAATTGTCTGGCAGTAGACAGAGTAAAAAAAATAAAGATGCTGTTTTTGGCAGGCTCAGGCAGGAATGGACTATGCACCACCTTGGTGCGTTTACACGATCATTTGTTAAGCTTATGGAATAATCCCTTACTAAAACACGTACACCATGATTGTTCAACATGCATGGCGGAGTGGCAGACGAGCTGTAGTTTTGGTTTTGGAAGTTTCGTATTGGTAACATGCGTCAAAGAACAACGGAACGGAAATACGGAAGACATCAGTACATGAGAAAGAGTAATAGCAAAAGAAACAAACAAACAAAGGAAACAAAGAATAGCGATATGGAAACTAAAACAGTGTTAACACTGTTTTAGTCGTCTGCGGCGCAGGCTACAGCAGGGCAAAAAAATGCATTTTATCGTATTAATAACAACGTATTAATAGCAAGCGTTTTTCAATCCCGTTGCATTTACACAGCCAAGTTAAGCGCGATTAATTAACTGATCGTGCTCAGTTTAATACACATTCTTAAGGTGGTGCAAATTAATCGCGATTAATTTACACCGATCTGTTTACACAGACATTTTAAGCAAGCTTAAAGTCAGATGTGGCTCAGATCCCGCTTAAATTTTGGCTGTGTAAACAGGGCTTAAGGGCCATCACATGTAGGAGAGTGTGGTGCCATGAAGTGTGAAAATCAGACACTTCTCCTGCCATACAATAGTAATGCTTGACAATAAAACTTAAAGGTGAATTACAGTATCAAGTTGGAAATTTATAACCGAAAAACAGTGTTGAAAAACTGTAGTTAACAAAAAGAAATTTCCAAAAACCGAATCTTCAGATAGATTCAAAAGACAAATCATCAAGGCTGAATACATACAGTATTGCCAAAACAATCCTACTGTATATTTGTAAAAAGATAAAATGAGAATAGTATGTACATGTAGAATGAATTATTCCATATAAATACAGTACATATATACAGTATACAGTATACAGTATAGCAGCATACTTAGTGGTGTAATGGAGGAAGATGGGGCCCTTAGGCATATTTGGTGTGTGGGGGGGGGGGGGGCTGTTGTCACAATTTGACTGACATGGTTTGAAAGCTGTATTACTTGATACATGTGTTTTTAGATGAAGAACACATGTTTTATATAATATATATATCAAGAAGCCAAATTAAACAGCCGATCCGAACGTTGTACCTAATAAACTACTAGACATTATATACACATATTTGTATCCAGTAAGTTACTGGAAATTGTTTAATAAAGAGGTTATTAATGAAACCCTTCACCCCCCCCCCCCCCCCCCCCCCCAAACCCCCTAACCCTAATCTCAAAAATGTGAATTTCCCGGGGGTAACCCTAACCCTAACTTGAAGTGTCAGGGGGGGTTATTCCTCCTCCTCCCCCACCAACCACTCTAATCGTGTTTGTCATTTATGGTCAACAGTTCTTGACAAAGATTGTGGGATGCGCAGTGAGTTTTAATCCGTTAATTGGTGCATCTTAGAATTAAACAATTTCCAGTAACTTACTGGATACAATGTGTATACATGTATAATGTCTAGTAGTTTATTAGATACAACGTGCGGATCGGGTGAATTAAACTATTTCGTTTTGCATTCATCAATTGAAAGGTAAAAAACTTCATGTAATAAGAAGCCAACAGGCTCGCACCCAGGACTTTTGCTTTTGCTAAGCTAAAGAACTCAGCTGCCATCCTCGATGGAGTCATGGAGGCCAAATTTTTTAGCTCTCAATTCTATACTCAGTCTGGTATAAATACCTACGATGCTTATAGAGAGAGAGCTTTTTTTAAGAAAACAGTTGACAATTTATTTCACAGCAAAGCTAACAAGTTTTTGCAATGTTTTTTTTTTCATGGCACTTTTATTTTGTTGTGTTAATATTTTAATTGTAAAATATTTATTTCATTTTGTTCTATTATTTGGTTGGTAGTAATGAAAATACAATACATGTTGCAGAATTTGTCATTATTACAGTTACACAAAACAAATTGTCAGGAACAAAAGCAATTTTGCAAGACAAGACAGTTTCCCTTTTCATGCCAGACAACTATGTTTGGGAATATTGAATGTCCATTTTAAAAGAAAGTGAGTGAAATGACAGAGTGAATATACAATAGTGAAATACTGTACTGTAAATTAACTAAATACTGTGCATGTGAAACACTGTGCATGTGCTGTGTAGGCAGTGTTGAAATACAAATAGAAATATAATAAGGTTTGAATACTGCAAAGGCCTTCACTCAAAACATCAGAAACTACATTCAATAATTTCAGAAGTACAGTACTCAAACCAGGGCATGAGATTTGAAATTTTCAGCAGTATCCAGTCACTGGGATACTGGCACTTAAATCTGGTATCCCTCCTTGAAAATTAGTATCTCACATTGGATAGTAGATATTCCAATAAGCAGTATCCAAACAAGGTTAACTTTTATTTAACACAACAATAGGCAATAGAAAGTTTGTATAGTGCAACAGAGATCTCCATTGCACAGTTTCAGACTGACAATTGCCTGCATATAAGAAATATATGAATCTCCATTGCGCATTTTACAAACTTTCCAGTCTGGCAACATTATTCATACTACATTAGTAACAGTATGCCTAGCTGTACAATAACACATCAATAAGAGTGTTAATACTTTAGTTTATTTACGTCTTGAACATAATTGTAAAGTGTCCATGGCATTGTCAAAAGCCATCAAATTCAGGACTATGTATTGTAGTGTGACTGTAGTATGCACTAGTCAATGTACAGTAAACCCCCACTCACCCCAGGCTGCAGATAAGCAGGGCATAGCAAAGACATTTTCTGGTTTGGGACAAATAAAACATCACTGAAACTAAAGTCATTGCACTCTACCAAAATGGTGGTTTCAACTGGTTGTCAGGTAACTAATCTGTGATTCAAACTAGCCATCCTGATTATGTAAATACTGTATGTGCAAACACTGACTTCAAAAGAAATTTGTTTCTTTGGTAGAATTAAATATTCACAAAATTGCCTGATTTTCTTTCTTTAAAACTAAACAAATAGAGCATACTGTACTGTATAGTTCTGGGAGAACTTTGTAATTGAATGTGGCATAAAACTCTTTTCAACAACATGAGCGGGGGATTTTCCTTGCAGCAAGTCCCTGGGGGGTGAGGTCTGCAACACTGTTTTGCAGTTTCAGAATCAAAGTCCCCACTTATCCACAGGCCTGGGTGGGTGGTTGCGTACACTTGGCAGTTGCAGCCGCGGGCGTTTGGTGGTTCAGCTGCGAGCATCCTTGCAGTCAGCCAGGCACTGCAGCAAGCAAGACACAGGTGTTGTAACACGATTGGCACCGATCGTCAACATACATTTCTCGAACTTTAATATAAGCGTCATCTGAGATTCTGAGATTAACACCACGTTCAAACGTAGAGCATGTTGCAATTAACTGATATGGGAAAACTTCCACAATTTGCAAGGAACCGAATTGTTATGCTCAAGTTGTCCAATGTTTCTATTGTCAATATATAAAGACAATTTTAGAAGGAGGAGTAAAAACTTCGAGATTGGCAATCAATTTGTTTCTCCCTCGATATTGAAGAACTGGAAGACTTCTGTCAGGTGCCGATGAAAGAAGATTCATCAATGATGAAATGAACAAGAATGACGAAATGATCGGCCGACTTAAGCTTGAAATATTTTTTACATAGAAAAGTTATTTACATTAGTACATCCTCAGATTAATTTTCTCGAACTGAGTTTGTAGTGACTCAACAGAGTTTAGGAATTTGGTCCGTAAGGGCATTCTTCACACCATTGACACTTGACAACACCGAAAAAGTCATGTACACTTAGAATTTGATAAGTTAGTTAAAATATTTGAGTCCAATCTTTATGGGCATCTACAATGGCTCACTTTGCCATTGTAAATGCCTATAAAGATCAGCCACTCATATTTTAACTACTACTTACACTGTAAGATACCTCCTGATTTACATAAACTTTAGCTTTGATTTTCTTGGCTTAGACAAGGTTATTTTTCAAACTTACTATGCCAATGAACTTACCATGAAGTGGTTAATTTTTGAAGCCGTTCAATAATTGCAATTTGTGTTTTATCAGATATAATCCTGCTTGTTTATTAAACAGTACTTAATACTGCTGGGGTAAGTTTTAATACATGAACTTTTAACATAACTAATCAATGTTCTATCCATGAAATGCTGTACATCTTTAGCATACCGTCCACATGCTGTGGTTCAGAAGCTTGGATGTTGATTTCAAAGTTCAATTCGAAGTTTGAATGTTAGTTTTTCAGAAAATCACTCGTTGAAAGTCTTTACCTGTCGCTTATATAGACTAAGTTCTATATCTCATCAACTCATTCGGGCAGTCTTCATTATCATGTAGCTGTCATTAGACAGACTAAATTCAGAATCTCAGCAACTTGTTCTTTGGCAGTCTTTATACCTGTCGCTCAGACAAATTTATCTCAACTCAGCGACTTCTTCTTTGGAGGTTTTTGTACCTGTATCTGTTGCTCCACGCAGTTTAGTTTAGATAGCCTGAAGTCTATAACACTCAGGTGTTCCGCCGTTTGACAACTATCAACTGTGGTTCCTGCATCTGCAGAACCTCAGCCGCAAGGTGGATGTGAAACCGCACGCAGACAATCTTCCAAGCGGGCGCAGAGTCAGATGCACAGCGACCTTGCGGCAGCCGCACAACCGCATGCAGAGCACCCGCATACGCAGTGTTAGGTTATTTCTGCACAGTACTGTATCATTTAATCCTGGTGCGCACTGGGAATGAGATTACAGTTCTTCGAATTTTCCACCAACATTCGCAGACAAGACATGAAGAACGACAACAATTATTTGGGATAACTGCTCAACAATTGTTCACTATCCCAATTTTCATGGTATCCCCACAGGATAATGAGCTTATGATGCCTAGTACCAAACTTAAAATCTGGTATATTTCAATGAATATACAATAAACTGCAAGGTTAGTATACCATACATAATAACATATACTGTACAATAAAGTCTGCACACAGGCTACTGTATGTATACAAAAGTCCAATTATATTTATATATAATATTGGACATTTGTGTATATACATGTACGACTGTATAGACTCAGCATGTTATTATATATTCACCCTGTCTGAAGATGACTTTGAAATAAAGTTGAACATTATATTATTACGGTTATAGTTTTCATTATACTGTACATGTAGTTTCATCTTGCATTAGCATACAGCATACTGGATCTATTTCAGGATGGCATTATTTTTTGGAATATGTTTTATCTTATTCTTTTTCAAAGTTGTTGGCTGCTTTTGGTTTAAGTCATGTTTTCTTGATGTATCACCTGGTGACACAGGTTTAAACATTTTAATTAGCTACTGAGGCCCAATACTGTATATACCCAACAACAAACAAAAGTGCCTTTGTTGAAAGAAATTTAGATGTAATGACTAATAAAACTAATAAGGAACGAAGATAGAATATCTACAGTACAGTATATCTGCCTAAGTTCTATAAAATCTATAACCACAAATATTTGGACATTCTACTGTACAATCTTAAATGTCTGAGATGTCTGAGTGCTCAATTGGCAAAAAACCACTTCCAACTATAAATCACACAATACATTAGCAACCAGAATAAAACAATCCAAGTTGCAAAGAAATATTCTTCATGAACAATACACTTGTTGCCAAGCAGTAGTACTAGTTGAGATACAATCTATATGGAAATAAGGGCTCGGGACATGGCATCTTTTCTATTATAAATTGAAACAATAATGACCCCTGAGGAAACGACAAACTTACTATGATAAATGATCGAGTAATTACAATCAGATTCAAGATTTTCTGGTCTCAAATACTTAACATATTTTTTAAAAAAGAGAAACGTTAAGTTACATATTTCTATAACCGTAATTGAATTTACATTTTGATTTTACACTATTGGCTTATAATAAAAATCCACGTCGATCAACAGACAGATATGAGCAAGTAGACATAAACTAAGTTAATACAAGAATCAATACAATTCAAATTAAATTCATACTAAAGCTGACAGAAAACGCCCAACATTCTCAACATGACAACAATCGGATCTACAGCCCATCGTACGTATATTTTTTATACAACTACCGCACACAACAAGCTGTTTTGCTGGCGTTTCTTACCTGAGTTTCGCTGTAATGTGCAGGAGTGTTCTCCCATTTCTTCGCAACTTCTCTGCTCTCCATTTCAATTTCTTCCATGGGTTTGTTCTCGTCAATAAACGTTAACAATGTTTCGTAGTATTCCTGTATATCTGTAATAAAACAACCGAAACGCCGCCAGTAAGTGCGATACGAAAGAATAAAGGCTTGTGGTAAAAGCACTCACGACATAAAAAATACGGGAAGATAGTCTAGTGTTGTGCCGACTTTGGCCACGGACTTGTTGTGTCGACGAGTTTGTCTACTGTGTCGTAACCGGTTAAAATTATAAACAGACGCGCGGGTACCGAAATTAATTGAAAATATCTAGTAATCGGTATTCTTCGGAACTACAACAACGTACAGACCAGCTAAACTTTGGTTAATACATACCGAGTAAGGAATGAAACAATTGACTTCGAAATATTCGAATCACTCGTTCAATGGCGCTTCGCAAAGCATGATCTTGTGGCTTTGTCAACTTCGAATGATAACCCTCGAGGAGCTGAAGAGCCCGCTCAGCGTCTGAAAATAGTAAACAAAAAGATTTACAAATGATACGAGCCCTCAGCCAGTGCAAAGTAAACGTTCTGTTGTAAAAATACAACCATCGCCTTGATATACACTGACCTTCTTTCCGTACAGGCATCATGAGTAATGGCGGTTAGTTGAACAAGTAGAATGTAGTTATTTATTAGAAATCTCTTTCCTCGGCGATAAAATAACGTAATCAATCGACAATAGTGAGAATAGTAAGAAATATTTCAATTTTTCAGGCTCCTCTTCTTGATCTTTGCCTGCAGCTGTGGTTCACCGAGATAACGTGTCACGTGATATCGATTAACCATTTGATAGGTCGTGTCTAAAATGGATACACCAGAGGTAGGTTTCTCCGTTTCTGTCCTAGAACACTGCATTTAAAGAAAAATACTTTGATTAATCTTCATCCTGAAACCTGCTTCTCGTGTATATTAATAGTCTATTCTTTATTTTCTTCCTTGAATGGAGACCATTTAATTAACCACTTTTACACGGGAAGCAAAACCGGCACCACGGTAGTAAGCTGAAAGTAAAGTTTAAAATATGAGCGGAAAATTGCAGCGAGACCGCGCGAGACATGCAGGCCAGGCTTTGCACTGTGAGTAGAATACCCATGCCCTGTAGTTTTTGTGCGACTGGGCCATCAGTAGATTATTTAATACAACGGTCTTTGTCGAGGCTCTAAAGTACCACAGTATTTTGTTTTCCCCAAATTTCGTAGTTTTAAATTTTTATACATGCACAGCACGCTACTTTCCTAAATGCTATGCCATCTTATTAATTATTAGTCGCTATCTAAAAGTAAGCTTGCCAACTATAAATCTGGGGCTGATCTAGCGACTAGCCAGGACTGTGAAAGGGGGGGAAAAGCCGAAATCAAAATAAATTTTTAGGGGGGTCCGGAGGCATGCTCCCCCGGGAAATTTTGAAACTCGAGAGGCGCTGAAATTTCCTGGCTTTTTTACAGGCTCAAAACACGCAAACGTCACATAGATACTCAAAATGCATACACTCAGTAGATTGAATACACTGTTTACAGTTTATTTCCTGACACAATGGCATATTGGACATATTGCATCAGTTTTGTAGTTACATGTCTGTTGTTTTATATCAAAAGGGGGGAGCCGCGGCTCCCACAGCTCCCCCCCTGGCTACGCCACTGTTGCTGTTTACTTGAAGTTGATCTTTTTTGTAGTCCTGACACATCCTGACTTCCACTGGGCCACAGATCGGGCCGGCAGTCTGAATCCGAGCCTCTTAGTCTTAATAGCTGGTATGTGTGGGTGGAAAATGCGCAATTTTGTTCCATGCAATGCAGGCACGTAAAAATGCTTCATCCCGTACCTGAAAATGTTAAAAGTTTTGACATTTAAAAAAAGAATAAACAATATATACATTACAGTATAAAACCAGAAACCACATTTAATGTTGTCTTTCTTTGGGATTAATTTGGAATTTCTATATAAATATAAAATAACGAAGACGTTGGTTGGGCCTGGGATACGATAAGTCAAGAGTAGCAAATATTGACTGAGCGGGATTCAAGATTTAAAAAGCCTATTATGGAAGCCGCTACAGTCTATAGCTATATAGGATCCGGTATATCTATTAAACCATATTAATCCACACGACCACACCTATACCCCACACCCACACTTATATACGCATACACATACCGGCCCGCCTACAAGATGGCTAAGTTGTTCAAAAGCGCTGACTAGCCTAATACTGGAATTCCAAGAGTTAATCTGAAATCAGGCAGCCAATACTACAATCATTGACATAATTCTTGAAACAAAGCTAACATGAAATGGTTTCTTGTACCGCCTTCCCCCCACTTCAATGTTCTGGAACTCAAAACGTTTGCAATTTGCACTCAGTCACCTGCCATTACATTTAAATGTTCAGAGTATCAAGTCTATCAACATTGAAAAGGGGGGCGGGGGGATAGCAATTCATGCAAAAAAAGAGGCTTAGCAATTAACATGGCATGATTCACTCGAGTCGTTTCAACTAATTTTGTCAATGATTGTAGCTTTTCCAATCTGCATCATAGAGATGAGGGTTCCCACGAGAGATGCACCTTTTTCATGTTGGTTGATATGATGTGCATTTCACACTGGTGGAATTGCAGAGGAATCTCAAGCATCCAGGAATTATATTTAGCTTCATGTATAAACAGTATTGCGCCGCGGAAATTACTAATAGCCGTACGCATCACCAAGGTACGCAATAATGCCATTGCGGCCGCACATGAATAATTACAAAGAGAGATGACCAATATAGCTGGCAATATGGGTGAGAATTATAATAGTACGTTAGGTGGATTGGCATGCAGCATATGCCTTTTAATGCATCGTCAGTTTCTGCCAGTTTAACTCGCAGTATAAATATCGTAATTGTAGGTTACCATCATGCATTGCTATGCATGTAAACATATATGCCAGTTATACAATATTGAATCTTAAAGTTGACCTCTATGAACCACTAATTATAAACGGCAAACAGTGACTTTACACCTATACCTCAAAACTGAAGAAATATTTTTCAAAGTGCAAATACTTCTTTTCACGACAATCCGCAAAAACACTCAGATAATTAATAAATTTATTTTAGTTCAGAAAAAATAGAAAACAAGGAGCATTGGCTGATTGGCTTAAGCTAAATTAACATGTTAAAAACACAACCGGAAAATGAAGAATTCATTTTAAAACTCATCATAATTTAATGTAACATAATGCATGATGTTAAGAGCTAGCCAAAATTCTTGTTATAATCAGAACACCTCGTCACACGGTTAGAACTACTTGACGTATCGATCATTCAACCTATTTTATAATATCTATATAAGTTTCGTCTTACACCGTAGCCAAGATTTTGAAGGGGGGTGGGGGGGTGGGGGGGGGGGGGTGGGGGGTGGAGCCGAAATAAAAATAAATTTTGAGGGGTCCGGGGGCATGCGCCCCGGGAAATTTTGAAATCGAGAGTCACTGAAATGCCATTTCCTGGCTTTTGGAGGAAGATTTTACAGACTCTAAAGGTTAAAAAACGTCATATAAAATACACAAAACACGCAAACGTCACATAGGTACTCAAAATGCATACACTCAGTAAATTGAATACACTGTTTACAGTTTACTTCCTGACATGATTCACATTGCATCAGTTTTGTAGTTACATGTCTGTTGTTTTATATCTAAACGGGGGGGAGGGAGCCTCGGCTCCTCCCCTGGCTACGTCCCTGATCAAGCTATGCATAGACCACTTTCATAAAGGCCTTCACTTTAAATATTTTTTTTATGTGCATCTAAATGAGCCTTTCTGGCCTCGTTATGAAGCAAAGATTCTTTTGAATTGCAGACACACAAACGAGGCCAGAAAGGCTTATTAAATGCACATAAAAGAATATTCAAATTAGTCGCTATTATGAAAGTGGTCCATGGAAATACGGTTATGGACGACGTCTCATGTACATCAGTGCCGATTTATTATATATTTAATTTAGTTCCATTCCACAAAAAATAGATATAACTGATATAACCTGATGGCAACATATGGGCGAGTTTGAGCTGAGAATACGAAATACCAAAATATATATATTAAAATTGCAAAATTATCAAAATGGGTAAAACAGGTCAGACGAAGGTCAGTCGTCAACAATGTCTTCGGATAAATCAGTAAAGTTTTTTAGTCGTTTTATTTAATAATACTTGCAATAATTGTCTTAAGAAAGTTTCCTGATCTACTGTCGTCTATATTCCAATAACTGAACAAAGCAAACTTCGTGCCCATGCAAGATTGCCTCATACAGCAACAGACCTCTACAAGAGTTTCAGAACAAACGAGTTGTATTATTAGTTCGATCGATTTATGTCGTTTCAATCTTTATACATAATACAGCAAACACATGCCTGTAAAGAATACACTAAAAAGCATGGATATAGTATATATACTTCAAAGAAGTTCGATAAACTGATCGCCTATTTAAAGTAAACGTTAGCCTGTGTACAGCCTGAATATACTCCTGCGATTCAGAGTGTATAGTCTGTCCTGAGTATTTACATAATCAGCTATACATGCATTGAACCGAAGCAAATAATATTACAGTGTGAGTAAAATATACTTGAGACGACCAATTCGGACAGCTGGAAAGAATCAAATATCTTAATTAAAACACATCTGTGTAACCAATATAACAATTGCAACAATAACATCTCATTGATCTGGTATAGTTCATAATTGATAATTGATCGAGACAATAAGGTATATAATTTAAACAGTAAGTAGGTTAGTTTGGCAATCTCTACCAGACTTTAAATATGAAAATATATATAGTGCTTTGCATTTATTAACTTTAAAATGTCGTACAATGATATCAACGCACAATTGTAACTTTTATATTTATCTGGCACATGCGCATGCTCTGTGAAGACTAGTAGTCCCACATTTTTTAAAAAAGTTGCTTACTTGCTATTTAAATAAATTGGTGAAACTTAAAATAGTGTTCGGGTGAAATGCTCGCTTAAAGGGCTACAACCGTGGAATTTAGTAATTCCTGCCATTCGCCCTTGGGAAGGTCTGAGACAAAGGTCATCCACGCTCTTGAAGGGCACCCTCCTAATGGGAGGTGGTGGTTTCACAAGAAACATACCTGGCTGGGTTACCTTGGCAAATGATACCCTGCTCACGTGGGGTGGATGCTGTGTAACCTTGTCAAAGTTGGTATGGTGCCACGACCAGCTTAGTAAGTGCAATAAGCGAGGTGGTATGTACGTACCATAACTCAATTCAGACTACTCTTCAGCCGAACATTTTTATTAACCTGAGGATGTTGGAAAATAGCTATATCACTATGTATCAAATTGGTGTCTGACGTTGTAGAGCTGGGCCGCGGTTGTGATATGTGTTAGAGAAATTTCGATGACGACTGAGCGAAGAAAAAATACTAGATTGATCAGGACTTACAGTCGTTAATAAAAAATGAAAGGGAACAAATTTTAAACTAGAATCAAAGACTGCACACCCCCGTCAGCAGGCTAGCTCGCCAAACCTAAAAAGTAAAACCAGACACAGTACTAAAGAGCGGTGACCTTCGCTTGCTATTGATTCCGCACGAACAAACAAACACCAAAAATGCCGCTTGCTATAGGCGGGTTTTAGGGTGTTGCGCGCGCATCGTTTTGAAAAAAATTGGCAAGCTCCACTCAAAGTAAAGATACTGTTTAAAATCAACAAAGTATAGATACAGTTTCTGGATGTTTAACACTGTTATTCTGCTGTTGTTGGTTCACTAGGAGTCCGACAAGAGCGCGCCAATTCCTTTGCAAAACGATGCGCTCGCAATACCCTGAAATTCGCCTATTGATTCCGCACGAACAAACGCCAAAAATTTCGCTGCTGTAGGCAGAATATAAAGCTGCTCACTTGTCAGGGCACCGTATACTGATTGCCCTCGTATCATTGAGAGTAAAAACAAAAGGTCCGCTATGCGTACATGTATCTGCGCCATACCCACCACTGTGAGAATCACTTGTCAAGATCTTGTAAGATCTTGTGCGATCTTGGAAAATCTTGTAAGATCTTAAGAAAAATCTTATAAGATTTTTACACGTAGATCTTATAAGATTTTATCGAGATCTTATAAGATAATTACAGATCAGAGAAAGTACACGTTCAATTCTCTGACCAAAATAATTTATCATGACTCACAAAAAACTGTGGTAGATCGCAGTCAAAAGTTTACTATAAGTCACGTTAAAAATACTTACCAGTTTCATCAGCAATAGCCCCTATCTGCGAAATGTTTTAGTGCAAAGCTTTGTCGGAAATATAGAATTTAATGGCTAACTGAAGATATATCCCAATACAGCTGTTGAGCCGGACACCGCGGGTCTACAGTATACCCCTGAATCGCCTGTAGGTTTGTGCCATTTTGGAAACTTATACCGTTAGATAGAGCGTTAATTCTGTACAACAAATGTGAATTAAAAAAAATCGTAGAATAGCAACGGAGAAAAATCTATTTGAACTGAGATGAGCGCCAAATATCAAATGTCAATTATCGGGTCAAACGCAATCATATTTAAAGTATCCCTGAATCGTCGGTTTGTTGGCCATTCACGAAACTGTCTTCTACAGTTAGATAGAGCGTTAAATACTCTACAACACATGTGAATTAGAAAAAATCGTATAGAATAGAACCCTGAAAAATCATAGTGTTTTAGTCAAAAACTTTGTCGGAAATATAGAATTTAACGCCAGTTGAGCCGCCCGCGGATACCGCGTTTTTAAAGTATACCCCTGAATCGTCTGTAGGTTTGTGCCATTCACGAAACTTCAACAGTTATATAGAGCGTTAAATTCTGTACAACATATGTGAATTAGAAAACATGGTATAGAATAGCAACAGAGAAAAGGCTATTTGAACTGACGTGAGCGCAAATATCAAATTGCATTATTACGCTATTTACTTGACATACCGTCAAACCACGTCATATTTAAAGTAAATCCCTGAATCGTTTGTAGATTTGTGCCATTTGGGAAACTTGCACGGTTAGATAGAGCGTAAAATTCTGTACAACTTGTGAATTAGAACAAATCGTATAGAATAGCAACGGAGAAAAATCTATTTGAACTGAGATGAGCGCAAATATCAAATTGCATTATTATGCTATCACTTGGCGTACGGTCAGACGCAATCATTTTAAAGTATTCCCGAATCGTCTGTAGGTTTGTACCATTCACGAAATTCGTACAGTTAGATAGAACGTTAAATTATATACAAGATATGTGAATTTGAAAAAATCGTATAGCATAGAACCCTGAAAATCGTAGTATTTTAATCCAAAACTTTGTCGCTTCGAAGGACTTCGTGATATGGCGGACGAAATATTGTTACAGCACAGCACACACTACAGGTCAGTGGTTACCCAAAAAAGCTAACCCACACATACATACATACATACATACATACACACACACACACACACACACACACACACACACACACACACACACACACACACACACAACACGATAGCAATATATCTGCTGCGCAGATACAAAAAACTAACTTCGCATGCCCCTTGTTAATTTTTCGTTGTTTTGTTTCGTTAATTCAGCTAGTTTCTGAATATTGAAAATTTGCATAATATAAGGATGAGTGCAATCAAAATGAGCGCAATCAAGCATTTCATCATTTAATTCTGCTACATGTTTCCAAATTTATGTCTGCTACAAAGTTTCCAAATAATTTTTTATCAATTTTTTTAAGCAATTTTCAACCCAATACAACTCAACCAAAATTGAATGGTTAATATTTTTTGAGATATTCTGGCGATAGACAGACAGACAGACAGACAGACAGACAGACAGACAGACAGACAGACAGACAGACAGACAGACAGACAGACAGACAGACAGACAGACAGACAGACAGACAGACAGACAGACCGACAGACCGACAGACCGACAGACCGACCGACCGACCGACCGACCGACCGACCGACCGACCGACCGACAGACAGACAGACAGACAGACAGACAGACAGACAGACACAGACAGCAGTAAAAACATAATCTCCCGGAGGTTAGTTGGAAATATCAATCTCAAGTTTTTGACGTACGTCACAATTGATGCGATGCTTTTAGAAAAAAATCAAAATTTACGTCTATCGTAAAATACAAAGGTGTACTACTACAATACGCGGTCAATATTCATTAGAATCGTTACAATTATCATTAGAGCTGTAGTTGATCTCTTCCGTGCTTCGAGAGTTTTTTGCTGGCTTCCAGAGGTTTTTGCCGAGTTCCCCGGTTTTTCTCCCTCCGTAAAATCCGCAACACTTTGATCTTAGCTGTGAGTCGTGGTCTGACCTGTCGTATGGCGGTATGGGCCGGCACGTTGAAATTCAATATGTAAATAGCTCTTGAAAAACCTCTTGTGGAAAGAAGTAATTAAAATATGTATGTATTCGTCTTCACTGACACCGTCGGTTAACAGACTATATACTTAACATTGTTAAATACGTAAAGGCTGTGCCTATATCAGCCATTCCACAGAAATGACACATTATTGAAAAAAAATAATTAACGTAACACGTAAAATACCATTTTTTGGGTGCTAAATACCTTGCACCTGTGGAATGTGAAAAAAAATTACAATTACCCACGGGCATTGTGGGAACAGAAATAAGAACATTGATACATGTAATTATGCATCGATTAGAACAAATATTGGTACTTTTTAAGAAAAGTGTCCCAGTTCTTGTATCAAAACTAAATTTCTTCATTATTTTATGTATTGAACTTGCCAAAGCTATTTAATAACTTATTTCATGAGGTATTGGCTTTGTGTTAGCCCACAGTGAAAACACCCTTCTAGGGGCACGCACAATGATCTCTATACGCGAGTCACAATATTTTCACATGAAGTATAATTCTCATTTCCCATCAATTTGAACAACTTCTTTAAGCCTATCACAACTTAGTTAATGAAACCATTCCTAAAAAATGTAGGAAAATATCTTCAGTAGTTTCAGAGAAAAATCACTCTCAAGTTCGTCACGCGAGTCACGTCACACACGCATAGAATTCAAAGCCGTTGAGACGTTCATATCAGTCGAATGGAGTGGTCAAGGAACAAATCAACGGCTTTGAATTCTATGGCTTAAAAAACGGCTTAAAAATGCATACAAAGCGGGCGAGGGGTTGTTGCGTTCATGTATTTCTAGTTAGGAATTAAATATATTACTCTAAACATCTCCCCAGGGCTCCTTACCTAAAGCAAGCTTGCTTTGGGCTAAATTAAAAGTGGCAGAAAAAATCCTTTTTAACCTAAAAATTTGGTGACTTTGCCACACGAGTCACTATGGAATGACTGATATGACCTGCTCCCGGTCAAATAGACAGCTCCCTTTTCATGTTTAAAATCTAATCTAACACTAAAAATACAAAAAAACACAAAGAAATTTACAGTCAAATTAAAGTCAAATAGTCACTTCGATACGTAAAATGTCCAACACGCGAAAACGAAACAAGCTGTGACGTAACATATTCGATTTTCTAATTTTTGCGCGCGCATGCCAATAAAAAATAAGATGACATTTTTTGAAGCTTCTTGACCAATAAATACAAGTTTAAGAACTGCTAAAGTAAAAAGTTTAAAAATTCAGCTCCACACCAACTAATTGATACGATAAATATTTAATTTTTATCGTCAATGCATTTGTTTTTGAACGTTTTTGAACATTTTCTAACATTTTATAAAATTAAATAAATACAGCACGTTAAAATTTATATGAAATATATTATCTGTGAGAACGTTTCATAACTTTTATACACGAACACGAAATCAGGAAACATGGTTTAATAATCCAAGCTCATGAGTAAAGCCGTTCCCCGTTTAGTCCAATGATCAGCTGACATAGCACCAGACTTAAGATCAACACTGACCACATAAGAAGCACGCTCTGATGTTCCAGCTCGGTTAGGATAGTAGTAGCATGGGCACGAGTAGATTCCTTAATCAAATAAACACAAAACACGTTAACTCGCTCTCCACTTGACGGGTAAAATCGTCTGGCGTTAAGCCAGTTTTCCACTAGGCGACTTTTTTCGCGCGAAGCGACTTTTTCTTTTGTCTCATGAGCTCTGAGCGGGAACTAATCAGAAACCTATTGAACTCGAACAAAAGAAAGTCGCTTCGCGCGAAAAAAATCGCCTAGTGGAAAACCGGCTTTAGACAGAGTAAAATACTAAAGTCCGCTTCGTTCGAAAACGAACGATAGTCATACGGTAGACAAAGAGTTAATAGCGTTAACACTTTGAAGCCTGGACCTCTCCCTGTGCTAAATAAAATCGTCTGGCGTTAGGATTCAACAGACTAGTTCCTAGTCCTCTTTTCTCTCGAACTTATTTTGGTGACGTCACAGAATAGGGATCGAGCGAGGACTAGCGGAAAATGTTCATCTTTATCTATCATGAATCCTGCTGGAGCTCGGATTCTTTAATCTTTATGAACGAGGGCACTTAAACAAACTTCTTCTTGAGAGCAGACAGCAAACGAGTAGGTTTCTTTATTTTACATTACGTTAAAAGGTTGTTACATAGACCACTTTCATAATAGTGACTAATTTGAATATTCTTTTATGTGCATCTTAATAAGCCTTTCTAGCCTCGTTTGTGTGTCTGCAATTCAAAAGAATCATTGCTTCATAACGAGGCTAGGAAGGCTTATTTAGATGGACATAAAAGAACATTTAAAGTGGTGGCCATTATGAAAGTGGTCTATACGAGGCTTTATAAAGTAGTGTTCGGCGAAGGAAGTGATTGTGTTGAAACACATTTATACAAATCGAAATATGCTATTTTAACATTTCGGCAGTAGACCAACCTTGCTATATGTTATAAAGAATTGTGCAGACCGACGTGAGTGTTATCTGCTTTGGTTTTCCGCCAAACGGCCGTTTGGTGCCTGTATAATTTGGGGCCAATTTTGGGGCCAAGCAAAACACTTTATTCCAGGCCTCTCACAATTTCGGTCTGCCGCTCGACGTTAAAAAGAGAGGCCTGGGAACTAGGCTGAGGATTCAAAGTGTTAAAGAGATTTTTAACACTTTGAGGCCTGGACCTCTCCCTGTGCTGAATGAAATCGTCTGGCGTTAAGCCAGAATAAAATACTAAAGACTCGTGTCAGGCTTCAAAGTGTTAATATAGTGTTTTAATGCATTTGCATATCGAAAAAATAACAAAATTGATATCTTAACTCTGATGTATTAAGATTACGTTGTTGGGATCTGAAGCTTACGACACTTCTTGCATATTTTTGCCCACCTTCAATGCAAACTTTTTTGGCGAGTTTTTTTTATTGATTTAGTAAGTTATCTTGCTATTAAGTGAACCTATTGACGACTGAGATGGCCAAAAACTGCCCATTTTATATTTTATACTGGGTAACACCAGACAAATTTTACTTGTGAAAGAAAGACCCCTCAGATGTCAATGGGTAAAGTGGTACTAGCATAAGGAGCAAAGTGGAAAGGTGGTATTTAATAGAATATAGTTTTGATAACGAAATATGACGTTTCGAACGGAGCCTTTCATCAGAGTAAAAAGTAGGACATTTTACTCTGATGAAGGACTCGCGCTCGAAACGTCTGTATTTCGTTATCAAAACTATATATTCTCGGCAATTTACCAACTTTTCATCTTACGCTATCTAAAGCCGTGTTTACACAGCCAAAATTTTAGCACGCTTAAGTTAAGTAATCCCTTACTAAGACACGTACACCATTATTCAACATGGCGGACGAGCTATATTTTTGGTTTTGGAAGCTTCGTATGGGGAGCGTGCGTTAAAGAACAACGGAAGACATCGGTACACGAGAAAGAGTAATAGCTAAAAGAAAGAAAGAAAGAAAGAAACAAAGGAACAAATAGCGAGATGGAAGCTTCTACAGCAGGGTAAAAAAATGCATTTTATCGTATTAATAACACCGTATTAATAATAGCAAGCGTTTTTCAATCCCGTTGCGTTTACATGGCCAAGTTAAACGCGATCAGTAACTGATCGTGCTCAGTTTAATCCACCTCCTTGAGGTGGTGCAAACTAAACGCGATTAATTTACGCCAATCTGTTTACACGGATATTTTAAGCCCGCTTAAAGTCAGATGCGGCTCAGATCCCGCTTAAATTTTGACCGTGTAAACAGGGCTTAAAACACTGCCTACGCAGGCTAACGAAAAATTGCGTTACAATTTTTTTTATAAAATTAACATTGAGCACAAAATATGTATACTCCCTTAATATCTAAGTGATATCTGAAAATTTTGGATTTCTTTTTACAAATTCAACAGATGTATAATTCACATCATTTTCTAACACATACCTTTACCAGTTTTCTTCTTATTTTCAACTGGTTTGAAATGAATAGTTGGTATGGGACACACAAGTTGCATTGGGTCAGCTTCAATTAAAGCAGAATTTTTCTTATCCCAACCGGCACCTTCAAGATATAGTCCACGAACCCACACTCCATCCTTGAAGAAAACAAGTAAGACAAATCAGTAGAAGCTAAGGCTAGGTAAAACATCGGTCGCTCTTCTCATTTGCCGAACCTAATGATAATGAGCTAAATCCTTTGTTTATGCTGATTTGTATTAGGTTTGGCGCACGAGAAGAGCGCGGTTTGCCACTAGGCAAAAATATTGCGCGAAGCGACTTTTTCTTTTGTCTCACAAGCTCTCGAGTGGAACTAATTAGCAAAGACAAAAGAAAAAAGGCGACATTTGTCGACCGACTCGACATTTTTCTTTTGTCTTGGCTAATTAGTTCCACCCGAGAGCTTACGAGACAAAAGAAAATGTCGCTTCGCGCGACATTTTTCGCCTAGTGGAAAACCGCCTTTAAGGCTGTTTTCCACTAGGCGATATTTTTCGAGCGAAGCGACCTTTTGCTTTATTTGAAAATACTGAAAAAAACACAAATCTTCTTGGCCAATGATAATAGACCTTTCCGCACGAAATGCGTGGATAACGCGTTGAGAGACTTGATTGGCTCTCGCAAAACTTCGGATATCATTCCAAAACTTCGGACAAACATTGGACATTAGCCAATCAGATTTGTCAAAAAGAAAGATCACGTGATTCATTCACTTCATGCGGAAAGGGTCTACTCCCTTTTTAGTCTCATATTTATACTTTAATCATAATTTTTACCAAGTCACATTTATACACAGACCGAGTAGCAACTCCAAATAAAATAAAAATAACTCTAAATAAATATACATTAAAGAAAAAAGAAAGGTTTCCTTATAACACAGAGTAGCGTTAAACTACAGTATGTCGGATGCGTTTCTTATATTTAACAAATAGAAATACGACGGTTTACAAACCTTAGGATATTGCGTTATGTTGCTGTCGTCAACTGTAGAAACTGTAAACTCCCACCACAAAGTGTCTACTGAGATGTTGTTTTGTCGAGCAGAGGTTTGTAAAACAGCTGTGAGGAAACCAGTTGGAAAAGTAAAGCCTGATAGCCAGAATATCACTGGCTGATGAGCAGTACTTGCCCACTTGGCAAACTGATCTACACGATGAACTAAATCACGCGTCCAATTCGCCAAAGCCTTGTTAGAAGGATACGTCTAAATAATGCAACACGTGTTTAGATTAGAATTGACGCGTAACTACTTCATGTCAAGTCTGCATAATAGTTCTCGTCAGGTTTAGACACTTTAGGGAGAGTTGGGGATAATGTTACGGTTAGCGCTACCAGAAACAATCACCATATACATATCTTATAATCACCAGTATGTGGACCTAAGGGCCTTCGCTCGAAACGTTAGAAACTATATAGGCCTACGTTCAATATTTTCGGCAGTGTAAACCTTACTATACTTCGATTTGTATTTCAACACTGCCAACGCAGCACACTACTTTTATTTCATTGTTTCTTAATGGTTTGGTTCCAGTACTACTACATTACCTTTCCCCAAAGAGGAGGAACACGGACGTCGTAAATACAGTTAAATGTCTCTTCAAGATCAGACGACATGACAACTAGACCTTTTATACCACGTTCCAGCTCAATAAGAGATGACTTGATGGTTTCAAGTAGTTTGTTATAACGAGATATCTAGAAATAGATAAATAGCTAGAATAAATACGACGATAAATAAAAATAGTAGGTCTATCTTACTATGATGCTATTAAAAAAACCTGATTTCTATATTTTATCGACGAGAATTCTTATTTTGCAAGCTTTTCAATAAAATGATCACAAGCACACAGAACATCTGCCATGCACCTGGACAAAACTCAACTATCGCACATATACGAAACTCCATGTCTACGTACAAATCGCTTCAAAAACGCATTCATGTTATTTAATGTTATTAGGCGAACAGCCATTGTAAGTACCTTTTTTAGATAGGTAGACATAACATAATATATCTTGTCTTCTTAATATACAACGTATATCTACTTAATTGGCGTGGACAATGGATTCTAATTGCAAAATTACGAAACAGCGTTCTCTAACAGTAATACTTGATTATTACTGCGAGCTTCAGACAGTTAATTTTTGGAATAAAAACTCATAGTAAGAAAGTTCTGTCACCAGAAATCAGTTTTGTTCTTTACATGGAATTTGATTGGTGAAATTCGTATTTTCTAAAGCATATATACACATACATATATGTACGCAAAAGGAAATTTATAACCAAGCTAACCATCCAGTTTGCAATAGAAATTCTTCCGGCTTTTTCGAATAACCGGTCGACAACATTTTCAAAAACTATCCAACTAATCTGCCTTTGGTTTAACACTTTTGTACTGATCTTGTCTTAAGAAATTAAATCGCAAATAAGATATTACCTCTTGAAGCAGCACAACGTTAAGTGGAGATGGATCATCAGCCATGATCTTAGCAGTTTGTTCATAGTCTATTTCCTCTGGCACTTTCTTCAGTACATCAGCAGCAAGATCAAGAACCTGAAGGGAAAATAAGATATAGTGATCTCAAAACCATTAATAATTCATGAATTACCGTAGCCAATCCATGAACGTATATACCACATCACATGCATGAGTTTTGATACCCAATGAAAACCTGTAGGAAACTTCCTAGTGAACTGAATCACATCGCGATGCGAATACTCGTTTAGAAGCAAGATCAAACACTGTTTCATGAGGGGACTCAAAACACTCGAAAACAATAAAAACCTTGGGGCTATAGGTCCTCGGTTTTCATTTGTTTTCTCGCGTTTGGAACCCCTGATGAAACACTCAAACTCGTGTTTGGTCTATTACATCTTATGTACACAATTCATCCATCGAATAGTGACGACATCGGCGTCCAATAATTTACATTGTTATATAGCTAGAGTTTCGCTGGATACAACGACGACTGTCATTGGTTAGTTTGTGGTCACATGAAGTTTGATTGCATAATAATAGATATTACTTCTAGTAAATAACAAGATGGTAAGATTAATTCTTCAATTATACCTTTTCTTCCCTGGTCTGGCCTGTTCCACCAGTGGAGGCAATTTGCGGTTGAAGAGATAACAATGTACCAAATAGGTTTCTAAGAAATTAAATATAACGACTAAGAACAATGACGACTGAACATTTATTTGGTAAAAAGTTAAAGATTAAAGAGAATCATGATCGAATCGTTTAAAGTGCCTATGAAGGGAAAATTATTTGAACGAAAACTTAAAATGGTAAACATATTTTGCGGTTTTTCGTTTCCTTGCTTCGTTCTTGAGATATTTCAGTTTGTTTGATATGCAAATTAAATATTTTGACGTCACACGTGCGTAATGAGTTATCGAAAAAGTTATGTATCTTTGCTATTATCAAATATAATAATCACTTGAAGATTTACACGTTTAGTGTTGTGGCAAAACACATCCACATGCTTCATTCAAATTAATTTGGTTTGATAATAGAGAAGTCATCAAACCTTCTCCGATAACTCTAAAGGGATCTTAAGCAAGCTAGGACGACGACGGCAATCTAAATTACAAATTTAAAAGAAACGATTGTCCAAAACAGTGTTCTCACTTTTTAAGGAAATTTCCTTAAAAAAGACCATCACTGTGGGGGGAGGGGTCAGTATTAATAGTATATATTATACAATCTTTTCAAAAGTTCTTTGTGTCTCTCTTTGTTGTAATCCCCTCCCCCGATGAGGACAGGACTATGCAAATAAGTTGTGAGAGCCCTGGTCCAAAACATCCTATATTGTACTCTTAGTGTGTATTTATAAACGTTTAAAAAGCATTAGGGGCCTCTAAAGGACACTATATGAAAGATAAACGCTAAAGTAAATATACAGCTTTTGCTGTTCCTTGCGATAACGTCGTCCTGAAAACGCGAGAACACTTCAGTTGACGTTGTATGTACAACGAGAACGGTGTTGGAATCAGCCTAGACCTAGGCCTTCTATTTCCTATTTGGGAGTTATAAATTTGAGGACGAGATGGCCGAGGGGACTGGGGAGAGACAACGGGAAATAGAAGGCCTAGTAGATTTCCCAATTCAAAACTGCCCCAAAACTGCCCCACTCTAGATTCTCAAAGTTGGTGGCGCCAAATCTCAAGTTATTGATATTTTTGTCGAGTTAATGGAAGTTCAAGGTATTGTTGAAGCATTTACGATATAAATTGAGTATTTCTGCCATTCTGCGAAAGTTATTTGATTTCCCGAGCGAATGGAATGCATTTTATGTCAGATGAAGGTGAATTCGTGAGTGTAGTGTAAACGTTCGCCACATGCATGGCCAATGCTTCATGATTTTCTGTTGATGTTTCTCTGAAGATGATTCTGAAATGGTAATATATTTGCCAGGAGTATTTTACGCTTGAAAGATGTCATACTTTCATGTGTCTATAAATAGTCGAATCCAGTCTATCCAGAGCGTGAAGTTGATAGGAATCGATCAGAGGACAATTGCTAAACATAATTTTAACTTAATATTATGGTTGTGAAATATAGACTTGATATTTAAGTGGTTGCCCGATGCCAATGGTTATAAGACTTGCAACGGTGAGAAAAATGAATAAATACAATGGTCTGGGACTTGGCAAATCTACTAGGCTTTTCCGGAGCATTAACTCTGCCTACGTCATGAAGCGAATTTAGTTCCCAGTCCCATAGGTTACAGCTCAGCCAACGGAAAAGCCTATGTCTAGGCTGTGTTGGAATTACTCTAGGGACTTGAAATTATGCAATGTCTTTGATTTGGTTGGAAAATTCCATTGTTCTTAGGTCGTCGTCGTGACGTTCGCGTTGTGCCTGCTTAAGGTCCCTAATATACACCTACGACGTCAAAATGTTTGAACTGCGTTCTAGTGATTATAATTGAGAAGAACTCTTACGCAGGAAAGTGGCTTAAAAGGCTAATTTAAAACCATTTAAAAATAATATAAATTGGCGGCCATTTTAATGAACACGGTGTATTGCACCATGTACATATGGTTTAACTCAGGGAGGTTTACAGCAAAAATGCATCATATGCACTACAGGGACTTTCGACTTAAGAAAAGAAATCCCACAAACCTGGTTTCAATAATTTGACTTGCAATGTCAGCATTCGGGTGCTGCCCAAATACTTCTGGGTGATCAATATTAGGCAGCATGCTGATATACTCCTACAGAATGACAACGTAAACATTTAGGAAAATATAATAGGAAAACCCCCATATTAAGTCAAAAAACTGTTGTTTCCACCTAGCAGAGCCAGAGAAGTTTTTCATACATCAAGTAGAATTTAGCATTACAGTGTTAAAATATATTTATTTTTAAAAAAGCCGTGTCATGTGTTGACATAGTATTTTCGTAATTTTTATACAAACCGGTTGTAGCTTAAACAAAACTATATAGTTTTGCAAGCACAATGTTACTCACTCTGTAGGACTGTAGTGGTCCATCTTTTGGAATATAGTACGTTGATAAAGATGACAATCTAAATTTACAAAAAAAAGATAAAAATGGATTAATTCTTTATTCTATATTCTCAAATTCATTAATAATTCATGAACCGAAAACAAAGGAAATCAGTACCGAGACGGAGGTTGTGATATCGGAGGAAGAAATTACATAAATTAAGCCAACTTTCGCCTCGATTTTCTCTTAAAATACTGATTTGTTTGAGAAACTATATCATACACTCGGAAGAGTGTTTCATCAGGATTCCAAACACCTCGAAATTTGTTCAAAAACCTCGGCTTCGCCTCAGTTTTCAACAAAAGTCTCGGTGTTTGGAAATCCTGATGAAACACTCCTCCTCGTGTATGATATATAACTTCTTGTATATATAAAGCCGGTTTTCCACTAGGCGATTTTCTTCGCGCGAAGCGACTTTCTTTTGTTCGAATTCAATAGATTTCTGATTCGTTCCAGCTCAGAGCTCATAGACGGCCGGCCACAATCGCGAAAAGCGCTCTAAAAAATCTTTGATGGCATCCTTTGTTACAAGCAAACAACAAACATAGATACATTGTATAGACATTTATCAAACACGCTAGGGTTGTTGGCACCTTTGGGTTTCGGCTTTGAAGGTTAAATTTAACGTTTTTCGGTAGCCATCGCAACCAGGGTGCATTCCGTGCATACCTCACGCCGAAGATACGCCAAGGCCTACAGAGTGCCACGCCGAGACCCGAGACCTTCAAAATGCCACGCCAAGATCTTCAAAATCAAAATGCCACGCGTACGCCATTAAAGATGCTGAGAGTGCGTTGGAAACAGCTCCCCGTAGCAATTTCTGCAATGAAATAATGACGTCGTGCGGTGGACTGATTGCCAAAGCAAAATTTCCCGAATTTGCGCCTGAAAATTTGGATTTTCTTGATGTAAATGTAATTGTATACTAAGAAACATAATACTCATTTACTCTTTATGAATTTGGTCGATTCATGGGTCTGGAAGGCACGGGATCTAGCATAGAAATCCTTTGAAAATACGCCAAGCACTTACACGACCATACGCCAGTACGCCGCAAACACTACAATTTCACGCCAGTACGCCGAGCTCTCCTGAGGTCCACGCCGAAGATCTTCGGCGTGACCCACTTAAAATGCACCCTGGCATCGCAAGCGCTTCGAATATTGTCAAACATTCACGCTAGGCTTTCTCTTGAGGTTGCTATGCAGCGGATACTTAACCGTGATTGGCTAGCGATAAACAAACAACCAATGAACGCTCGCGTGTCAAGTGCATAAAGAAACGCCCCTTGGATACAACAAAGAGCCGCATTAAAACATGTGTTCAGTCGCTCTGTCGAAAAGAAATACAAAGAAAAATCCGAAGTTTAACTTTAAAAGAGAAGACTATTCACACGGGAAAGTTTGCAAAATCTTTCTTCTACTTATTTAATACAATCTTTTAACGTGTTAGTTGTTGTACAATGTAACTACGTTCGTGTCCCGTCGTGACATATGACTCTGTGTGATTTGATTTGATTTATATTCACAGCTTTCACTGCGCGTTTTATAGGTATTTACATATAAGTAAACAAAAGCTATTTTACTTCTCTACTGAACACAGTTTTCAGCTTAGTCATGTAGAGAGTTCTTCCAAACGACCCAAACAGGGGTTCGTTTCTCGAACTGTTCTTTCACACTATGCAGCAAAAAAATCAAACAGTAATGGCTTCGACATCGAGGTCAAAAAGGAAGACAGAAATAGCTCCAGTCAGTCCAGTAACTGTGTTGAAAAGGAGAAAGGACGAAGCAGACACTGTCACTGAGTTATCTGATGATGTTTGTCTGTTTTGACAAGCTGAAGAACCCAGCGATCTGAGTAGTGCCACGGATGAAGGACGAAGCAGAGTTCTCAAAGTAGCACTGGAAAGACAAATGTTAAATGACATTAAGTCAAATAAATTTTAGATAATTCATGTACAATTGATCATCCAATACCATGGCTTATACTGACCATGCATTACTTGTACTTGCATGTGCACTTATTGTAAGCAGCATGCTCATTTAAATGATATGTAAATAAAGATTTCAACGTTTTCATGGCAATTTTGTCACTGGGCTTTCATCCTGTAGACTAGGATAGTTATCAAGGCATGACTATTGATTGAATGTCTAGAAGTAATTTAATGTTATGGTATTAACTAATAACTGGCACAGCAGATATACAGTTATTTATGTTAAAAGCGCTGTTTAAGTGTCATTTATAGGTTGGTACTTCTGTGGAATAGTTTTGTTTACATATTATATATGTACATTACATTCAATACGTGGTCTAAAAAAACTGGAAACTTCTTACAAACCTCAACAGACAATATATTTCAATCCAAACACAACATTATTATATACATCAAGCATCGCACACAGTGGATGGTCTCTGAAAAAAGAAAACCTCCTGTATGACCAACAAAGAACTGTGATCTGGAAAATTGGGAACTTAACTGAACTGCCAACTTGTTGCACCATCATGTTAATACAGAACTTAAATATCTCTATCAAGAACTAACAAGAAATGGTTAGCAAGAAATGTTGACTCAAAACCTCTCAGAACTCTATCATTATATTGGCCCAGCTTCACCTAACATCAAAGTCAGCCATATTAAATAAAGACTGGAGTGTAAACAAAGACTACCAAACCAAGACTGAAAAGAAGCGAACAGAAAAAAATCAATTTGTCAGCGCCACCGTCGTTCCTTGTTCCTTGTGAATTTGGTCTACATCGGAGCAACAGGTCGTGCAGAAAGAACATACGCCCGTACTGCTAAAAAGCTGGATATAAACTGGACATATTAAAACATTATGCCGTTTTATATGGAACAAGACAAGCCTCGGAAGAGCAATCTTCAAACGACACTTACACAGCATTTTCAACATAAATAACTTTATATCTGCTCTACTAATTTACCTTTGTATGATAGTATTAGAGCGAGCATTCCATCATAAATAACCTTTCAGGTGTATAAAAGCGTGAGACTGTTCAACATGACAGGCTGTGGCGACTTCGTTGCGAATTATTGTTATTTTCTAAACAATATAGTTTGAACCGACTACACATGAACAACAGCCAGGCTTTGATAAAGTACCTAGGCTACGGGAAGAAAGTCTAGCAACTTATAAAAGCCATGTCAAGCTTCAAATCCTCTACTCGTGACTCATAAACAATCGAACATTATCGAAGTTATAATAATTGCGCTCAATATTCAGTCGTGTTGTCAAAAAACAATAAACAACATTAGTCGCGTCCTTCTTACGTTATGTATCTTCTTAACTTACCTTATTTTAGTGTTTTCCATTGTGTATTACTGCGACAAAAAGCTACTATATCTCTTCGTGACTCAGCGCCATGTTCATTTCTGTGTTCTTTTGCCGTTGCTAAGACTGTCAAAGGGCAGTCAAGGTTACAGCATTTTACGCGTCTTGATTGGTTAGCACTCTCAAGTTAGCCAATCAGCATTTAGCAACTGCTGCATGGCAACAGCGAAGGAGGAGCCGATGTCGATTTTGCAATGGAGTCGATGTGCGCAAAGTGGCTGTAGAAAACTCAAAAATATGAGCATTAAAACTCAGAATCACAGGTGCCAACAACCATCACATTCAAGGTAAACACTATTGGAGGCTATTTAGCATTGTTGGCAGCTTGTAACAAAAAATGCCATCAACGATAACATTTTCGGAACTTGGCCGGCCGTCTATCATGCGACAAAAGAAAAAGTCGCTTCGCGCGAATAAAGTCGCCTAGTGGAAAACCTGCTTAATAGTGAGATGAAACTCAAGGGAAAAGGGGTGTGAAAGAGAGAGAAGAGGTTGATAGTTTGATATACAGTCGGACCCCTATTAAGATTATCGTACACATTCAGAAATAAAATTTTACAAAAATCGGTTCAAATGAACTTTGTATGATTGAAAAAAAAAATCCTTAAAAAATGTATATTTGGCAAGATATAGAGAAAAGAAGTATTTTACCGGAAGCTTGCGTTACTGTTTTTCTAAACTTTCAATTAGCTTTTTCTCGGCTTTCAATTTTCGACCAAAACACCGTATAAAAGAGGTTCCATCTCCTCACGCATTTGTTCGATTTCTCCCAAATTTTCGCAGATTGTTTATACGTATCTTAGCTAAAAAAGGGTGTCGGCGTTTATTGAAATTTATAGAGCTAAATTTTTAAGAGCATTTTTCGATGAGAGAGTCCGATCGCATGTTGGCAATTTCATTCAAACCAATATAACTTTGAACGGAATCATATCTTCAACATCGCCGACACCCTTTTGTAATAAAACTATGTAAATACGCCGGAAAGCAAAAACATTTGAAATTTATTAAATTTTTCTGCAGTTGGAACTCGTAGAAGCCAACTCACCGGGATCACTAGGTTACGGAAAATTTAACATTTTACACAAGAACAAAACTTTAGATATTTCAGGTAGCCTATTCTATAAGCTATAATTAAAATGATATGGTTGAGGCGTGTCCGATAAATTTTGGAAGCGGTACCTCAATTTAACTGGAAACGCACCCTGAAGGTGTACGATAACCTTAATGGACACCCGTTTTAAGCGGACACCCGTTTTAAGCGGACACCCCTTTTAAGCGGACACCTCTCTTAAGCGGACACCTAGGCGAGGTCCCGGTCATTTGTTTAATAAAACACTACAGTTACAACCCCTTTTAAGCGGACACTTCTCTTAAACGGAAACGGACACCTATCTTGGGTCGCAGTGAGCAAATTAATCTCTCTTAGGCCCCGTTTACAAAAAAAGTATTTTTTCATCGTCATGGGAATAGAAAACCATGTGAATCCGGATATTTTTGCTCTAGTCATGTAAACCGGGGCCTTAGACGACATTTACACAAGAGCAAAAATATCCATGGCTTCAAATGGAAACCGACAACATAATGCATGCGCAACAGACCTAACAATATACATAAACATATACAAACAACATGCAAAGACTAGATACTATAGTTACCATAAAACGAAATAACTTACTTAAAATACGGAGTATCCAAACAATCATCACAAAACAAATCATTAATGTACGTCAGTAACAATCGTCTGTCAAAATCATCAGTGACATGACCACCATAATTTACACCGGCAACCTGCGAAAAATACATGCGCATAAGTGTCGTCTCATATATACTAAAACGAGAAATAGACTGAGTGGGAACGCCATACTATATTAGGGTGCGGCTAAGGGGTTTGGAGATATCCAAATATGTTTTGGAGTTTAAATAAATGTTCCATGTTTTAATATATATGTCAGCAGTTATAGTTCCCGATTACAGTGGTTGAGTAGTTTCAAAAACAGAAACAATGAAAGAACAGCGTGCAATTGCAATTTAACCCTCAAACACCAGGGGTTTCCCTATATTGACGAGTAAAATCGTCTGGCGTTAGCCAGAGTAAAATACTAGAGTACGTGTTTAAACTGAAAGGGTAAATTGAGACGGTTTAGTCAACTAGAGCTTGGATAATTGATGGCGAGTTTCGGCAACAGTTCAAGTGTTCGTCTGCTCGACGTTGTTTATAGATGCACTTCAGTAGATCATTACCATCATCTATTTGTTGAACAACACGGTTGCTTTTGCTTTAGTTACACTCACCAAGTATTTCAGCGCTTCCCAAGGAGTTTCCTCGTAGTCATCCAAGTACATACCAATCAAATTTTCTGAAACCTAATTAACAAAGACTGCAATCAGCAATGGATCGTTTATACGTACAGAGTAAAATCTATCCATTTATAGTTATTGTTCTGTCTGTCTATAGTGGTACATATCCGTGGAAGAATCTTCCTGCCGAACTTAGAACATCTCATTCCCTCCAAAATTTAAAAAATGGGTGTCGACACAATATTCTCTTAATTTATCGGACTCCCACACGGCAATTGTGTAAAACAGTACTACCAATTTCTTTTGTAATATTAACAAGCAATTTCTATTTAATTTGAATTTGTATTTTTATTCTTTTCATCACCTTTTAATTTGTGTACAGTACTGATAATTTTAGCGCGTTTAAAGAAAGTTTGTCTTTGTCTATGTCTATGTCTATGTCTATGTCTATGTCTATGTCTATGTCTATGTCTATGTCTATGTCTATGTCTATGTCTATGTCTATGTCTATGTCTATGTCTATGCCTGTCTGTCTAATGCTTAAACCATAGTTGAACGGTGAGAGTGCCAATCAAATGTCTAACCAGCTGCGAGAGGTTGGTAAGATTTTCCTGCGTGGAAAAAAATAACATGTCCAATACACTTATGTCTTCCACTAACATTTCTTTTTTCAGTTATCTGCTAAAAAGGTAGCACCCATGCACACAAAACATTAAAAACATCATCAAATAATTACCTCAAAGTCGGAGTCATTAAAACCATACATGATATTCCAACCCAACATCAGAAACTTCTTACGCTCGAGCAAGACGCTGTGGAAAAAGCACAGAGAGAAGAGTAGTTTCTTGTACTTTTCTTGCTTCTGGCGACGCGAGAACTGTTGTTCCGTAACAAGTTGATAAAGACGTTTCATATTCGCCTTCAGACCCTACAATTGAGAAAAGTTAGGCAAATTTTAAACATATGTCACATTGATTATTATTGAGGTAAACCAGAGAATTCGTTTTCTCAGGTGCAAAATACTCTGACTCAAACCCGTAAATCAGAGGGAAACGCAATCTATTTGTAGAATGCAATGTCCTAATAAGTTAGCTGCGCACGCAGCTAGCTCTCAGAAAGCTTTATATTTTGCCTATGAGTTCGTTCGTTCGTTCGTCGGTCGGTCGGTCGGTCGGTCGGTCGGTCGGTCGGTCGGTCGGTCGGTCGGTCGGTCGGTCGGTCGGTCGGCCTTCGTTCGTTCGTTCGTTCGTTCGTTCGTTCGTTCGTTCGTTCGTTCGTTCGTTCGTTCGTTCGTTCGTTCGTTCGTTCGTTCGTTCGTTCGTTCGTTCGTTCGTTCGTTCGTTCGTTCGTTCGTTCGTTCGTTCGTTCGTTCGTTCGTTCGTTCGTTCGTTCGTTCGGATTCAATACTGAGCAAGCGACGTTTTTGAGGCGATGTTTTTTATGCTAAACAGGGCACTGTGCCTCAAAAAAGCAAACCATTACGAGTCGATTTGTTAATAGCTTCATTTGACCTAAAATCGTTAAATCTTGTACCAGACTAAATTTTCTGAATTTCAAAAATGGTTTGATTGTTGTTCATTTAGTAGAACGCACGTGTTGGAAACTACATCTCATCATAGTTAATAGAAAATATACATGGTTTGGAAACCCGGCGTTTTCTGTATAATGAAGCAATCATCCAATAGCAACCTTTCGGTTCAATCACTCAACCGTACTGTTTAAATATTAATAAACCTAAAACAAAGGATTTGGCACCTTTGAGTGATTGAACCGAAAGGTTGCTATTGGATGATTGCTTCATTATACAGAAAACGCAATATGTTCAGTAACCGTGAAAGTGCAAAAAATTCCATAAACCTGAACAAAAACATATAAAACAATGACTTTTGATGAGCTTCCAAACCATGTATATTTTCTATTTACTACGATCTCATCAAATGTTAACATCAGAGAATAGACAGTTTTCAGTAAAATACAAAAACAATTGGTACATGCATATCACACCTATATAATACTAAAAAACATTAAGCTACAGACTGTGCGCATAAGTACATAAAGATAACCAACTTTTGCCCTAAATCTTTACCTTTGGTGGTTCTGTTGTCATTTTGATTCCCACTTGAAGAATTGATATAGGAAATTCTGGATGAGGACTACTACTTAGCCACAGACGAAAGTCCGTATGAGGGCTCTCAACTTGTAACTGTTCTACAAGCTTATCAAGCTGGGGCATCCAGCTGAGAGATAAGTGACAGTTGGCCAAGAACACCCAGTTACCCTATAGTGAGAAAGTAATAGCGAGTAAGTATTCATTCAAACTATGACGTGACCAGGTGGCATCAGTGAACTATACAGACTGGAACGCTATCTCCATAAGTCCGGCCCTATGATTGGATGAAGCCAAAAATCTTTAAATGTTACTGAGCTAAAATACTTAACGCTGAACGTTGGGCTGTATATGAAACTGAAGCTATTGAAAAATGCTATTTGGTATAGAAACTTCAAGACTTTAGCTAAAAGGGAAATAATTAAAAAATATAAAAACAACTGCCATTTTGTAACCTACGGCAAACAAAATGGCAGTTGTTTTTATATTTTTTAAATATTTCCCTTTTAGCCAAAGTCTTGAAGTTTCTATACCAAATAAATTAATAGCATTTTTCAATAGTTTCAGTTTAATATATAGCCGGCCAACGCCAGTATGTTTCAACTCAAAACTCAGAAAAACTACAACAAGTTTCTTAGTGTTATTATGGTCGAACATTTACTACATTTTAAAAAGTTTAAAATAACGAGGAAACTTATACCATATACATCAAATTGAAGCCAATGCTATTTCTAAAAACATACGTATAAAACAATGTATTTCAATCCGTTGTTTTGGAGTAATTTGTTATCGTCCCAAACAAAATATTAACCCTTTTCGGAGTGTCCATTGTTTTGTATTTTAAAACAGTAAAAATCGCTCAGTTATTTTCTGCGATGTGGTGACAAATAACTACGAGCTAACTAGGACACCCGACGAAAATTATCACCTAGGAAAAGAAGTTAGTTAATTTAACTTTCTTATTTCATAATTACTCTTTCTGTCTAACGTCGCTCACTGCGGTAATAATATCTTTTATTATATATTCAAACTTTATTCTCGTTCGTGATTGGCCAAAACGCCCCCGCTAATTCTCCGTATCTGGAAGCTGACGCGTTATTTCAGCTGCTGACGTGATCAGCGTGCAATAATACCTTGTTTTGGATCGAACTTCGATCCAAAACAAGGTATTATTGCACGCTGTCGAACCCAAGCCCCCAGCGCGGTCGGCAGCTTGCTAAAAATCCCGCCAAAACTAAATATTTTTGAAGAGTAAACAAAATGGCTTTTAACCGGTTTCCATCGTTAAACGAAGAAGAAATTTCGACGTTGCTCTCAGAGAAAGATAGTAAAAGCACGAAGAGAGCAACAAAACTGTTTAAATGTATTTTCGAGGAGTATCTAAACGAAAAGCAAAAAGAATATCCGACAGACGCCATCGAGCTGGCAGCGATTTATTCCACTGGTGTTGTTCTTTGCTTCTTGTTTTTGAATATATAATAAAACAATTATTGGATTCGGTTTTCGCATGATATCGAGAATTATCAAGGCCTCGGTTTGTGTTATCCACCTCAGCCTTCGGCTTCGGTGGATAACACAAACCTCGTCCTTGATAATTCTCGATATCATGCTCAACCTCATTCAATAATTGTTTAATAACATAAGCACATTACCTCTTTTACTCCTTCTTTGATCATTCTAGTTGCTATCGGCGCTTGGCCTTGACCAAGTGACAACGCATGGAAACGTTCTCCCATTCCACATTTTTCTGCTAGTTGTATTAGAGCACTGGTTGGATCCTAGATTGTGAAGAAAATCAACTAACTATAAATATAACTATAAGCTATCTCATTTGAAGATCATATAAAGGTGAAGTAATACGAGCAACAAATTGCTGCAACAATGTTGCGTTGCAAGTTGAATAGCGATGGAAGAGCTGTAAACTAATATTCTTTATTATTTTATATTATTTTGAATAAGAGAAACCTAATTTTCGCTCCACAGGCACTTTAAGGGGGAGATTACATTGACCGGGCTAGCCTGTTTAACCGGGCTACCCTGCTTTATATATCAAACGCATGTTGTTTTAACATTTCGATTACACGGTAAGTGGGCGAGCCCGGTTTGCCGGTATCCCGGTTGTCGCAACCGGGCGACAACCGGGCTAGCCCGGTTAACCGGGATGAAAATGTCCATGTAATCGTTTTCATCCCGACAAACTGCGCTGAAAAACTGTTGAACTCGCTTCGATACGCGTTCGTTTGCTTGATTGTGTGAATAAATAGTGCTGAAAGGAACTGAAATACAACATCAAAACGTTGTTTGTGTGTTTCATGATCATAGCGAAGATTTAATAAATTAATTATAATCATCGCGGCTTACTGGGCTAGCCCGCTCCATGTAATCGTTTCGTAAACCATCCCGGTTAACCTGGCCAGCCCGGTCCATGTAATCGCCCCCTAAGTAGCTGGCGCTCATTTGACCTCTGGTATAGATATTTATTCAATACCAAGATTACGATACCATGTTTTAAACATTCGGCCTCAGCCCCCATCCTCAAACTCAAACCAGCAAAATGAAACACGTTCTTACCACGCCAGGTGACAGCACAAATATAAGAGGTGTTCTTGTGGTTGAGTCTTCCACAACAGAGCTCATATCCAACACAGGTGGCTCAACAAACCTATTAAAGGAAAAAGGAAAAAATTAAAAAACTTTAGATATTTTAATATTTTAGGCGCCGCCATTTTGAGATTGCACGAGTCAACAAATTTTTTGGTAGACTTTGCTAATGCCAGAAAATTTTACTCTATTCAACGCCATATTATTTTACTGTCTAAATGTCAGAATGTTTTATTCTGTTTAATGCCAGACGATTTTACTCTAACGCCAAACGATTTCACTCTGTCTAACACCAGATTCTTTTACCTTGTCTTAAAGGCTATTTCCCACTCATCGCAGAAACTAGTTCGCAGCTTGCTGCCAGTACTTGTATCACATTGAAAAGAACTCACAGCGAGAAAACAAACACTGCGAGTTGTTTTTAACTAGATGCAAACACTAGCCTCGTAGCTTGCGTGCAGTCTCTACCCGGAAAGCGGAAATTCGTTTCTACAGGAAACGAATTTCCGCTTTCCGGGTAGAGACTGCACGCAGGCTACTAGCCTCGCGGCTAGTGCCGATGCGATTGCGATGACTGGAAAAGAGCGTTTAAGGCGGATTCCATGCAGTCCTCGCACGAAGCAACGAAGTACTCGCGGTTTCCACTGTATTTCCACCACACGCCGCTCGTTGCGATAACTCGCGGGGTTTCCAGGCTGATGAAGCGATAGCCGAGTTTTTTTTAACAAACTTCGAGGTGTTTGGCTATCCTGATGAAGCACTCTTCTGGGTGTTTGATACAGCATCTCAAACAAACCGGTATTTTAAGAGAAAATCGAGGTGAGAGTTCGATAAATTTATGTATTAATTTCTTCTTTCAATAAATTATATCCATGCAAATTAACCATCAACATGGTAATGATTTTCTTTGTGCAGTTTTCCTCATGAATTACTAATGAGTTTGAAATGTTGACATCATTTGTTTTGATTGGTTTATTTACTTCGACGTATATACTGACGTAATTGGCAAGACCGATTTTCGGGATATTCGTGATTTATATTCCGCGGTATAGATCAAAGAAAACCGACTTTGTCGGCTAATAATTATGTTTATAAAGTTGTCGTTGTTATTAAATTTTTAATTGTATTTTTAATCGTAAGTTATTGATCTTACTTTGATCCCAGATTATTGATGATAAAAGAAGTTGCAGTAAACGACACTCTATCTGGTCTTAAGGATCGCACTACCAACATTCGTTGAAGTTCATTGCACGCATTCTCCCATTCCCCTGAAAAAATAAAGTTAAACTTAGAACCTGTTAACCGAGAGCGAATATATCAGATTCCTGAACAATTTACACGAGTTTTATTGGTTTACACTTAAAGGAAGTTTAAACGGATCCACCATGTTGGATCAACATCATCCAATAATGTATAATGCAAGTTGGAGCCGTTTGTACACCATGCTGGGTAATGTTGGAGTAAGTGTGTTTGGTAGGATAGGTTTGATTCGTTTTGAATTTATTTGAATTTGAATTTATTGCATATGTTGTCAACCATTAAGTATAAATACAGAGCAGTGACAACGGGAGCAAGAAACAGGACAAAGTCCCAATTGATATCAAACCCCCGAGTCCTATTAGTTTAAATAAGAGTACAAAGAACCTACGTAAAGACTAGATATGCTAACAGATTAATGAAATTATAGTAATTAGTATACAAGAAATTAAGTATTATTAAATTAGTTAAATTTACAGTAGAGATCTTTTGTCAGGTAAAATATAAGACTGAAGTTTTGACAAATAGTAATTTGAAATTACATTTCAAACTTTTTGGTGTTAGATCCGTTTAAACAGGCCTTTATAGATGGATAAATCCGGCAACACTTTTGGATAACTATGGGGCAATAGAATCAGACTTCAGAGTAACACAGTTCCGAGATCGTTTATGCAAATGATGAATTATTTCTTCTGATTCGCTGTTGTTCGGTTTCATATTCTCACACTAGATTTCATATTTAAAACTAAAGTATGCGTATATTCCTCATAAAACTATTTCGGATTCGTCACTCTCGGTTAGAAACGTACACGAGTTCACGAAAACACTAAAACCCCATTCCTGTACTGCGGCCCATCTGTATCAATAACACAAATTGCCTTAGCCGCGCCCACTAGAAAGTAGGCAAGGTAATTTATGGGTATTTTCTCCTATAGTAGTAACCGCTGGCCTTCTTTTAAATAAATTTATAAATGGAGTGATAGGACTGTGGACGCGGCTAAGCCAATTTGTTAAACTACATAATAAATTGTTTACCTGGTAAAGAAGTAGTTTCGGGTTCTGCACTGGTAAACCAGATATTCCAGTCACGTGGGTACTGTTCAAATGATGTAACAATACCATGGAAGTTTGGTAACCTAAAAAAAAAACAAGAAATAAGAACTAAACATTTTTTATCATGCTAAGATGGATTAAGTAAGCAAGAACTTTATTCCTACCAAAATTGATCCTTTTAAAATCATATTACTGCACGCAAAGTATTGTGGTTAAATGTACAAGTCGCCATCTTTTTCGGTGCAGTCAATTGTATAGCAACAAAAGCTCTTGTATAGAGCAAGAACTAAGAAAATTTTAAAAGAAATGAAAGTGTTATTTGTTCATACGTGTCTAGCTCAGTTAGGTTATCCCAGGCTATGTCAGTCAACCATCCTGGACAAGGATTATCAATTTGACCTTCTCGATCAAGAACCTGCGAAAGAAAGATTTAAATTAAAACTTACTATAAATCATTGTACATCAGCTTTATTCGGTGAAAATGTATAATAACAAGTAAAAACGTCCCACATCGAGCCTACGTTCAGCCACACAGGTTTCAGTGTGGCAAGGTCTTGGCAGAACCGTGTCTTACAAACTTTCCAACTAAACTGCTCGAAAAACACTTTCACAAGGACAAGAAGCAATAGTCCTGGATAACTTACCACTCCGCCACGGAGGAAGAAGTTGTACTCGTCCATATTTAACTTCCCAGCTGCTTCTAGAATTTTAGCACACATTTGGAAGGAAAAGAGCAACTTATGACGTTCAAATAAACCTCTGCAAGTGAATCTGCAAAAATACAAATGTTACAAAACTTACCTTTTATTCATTGCATTTACTTACTACAATTAAAAATTGGTGATCATTACCACAGCGATGAGCAAGATTATGACCATCGTCGTTACTATGACCAACATTATAACCATCATCGTTACCAAGACCAAGACCATGACCATCATCGTTACCAAGACCAAGACCATGACCATCATCGTTACCATGACCAAGACCATGACCATCATCGTTACCATACATGACCAAGACCATGACCATCATCGTTACCATACATGACCAAGATCATGACCATCATCGTTACCATACATGACCAAGACCATGACCATCATCATTACCATACATGACCAAGACCATGATCATCATCGTTACCATACATAACCAAGACCATGACCATCATCGTTACCATACATGACCAAGACCATGACCATCATCATTACCATACATGACCAAGACCATGACCATCATCATTATCATACATGACCAAGACCATGACCATCATCGTTACCATACATGACCAAGACCATGACCATCATCATTACCATACATGACCAAGATCATGACCATCATCGTTACCATACATGACCAAGACCATGACCATCATCATTACCATACATGACCAAGATCATGACCATCATCGTTACCATACATGACCAAGACCATGACCATCATCATTACCATACATGACCAAGACCATGATCATCATCGTTACCATACATAACCAAGACCATGACCATCATCGTTACCATACATGACCAAGACCATGACCATCATCGCTACCATACATGACCAAGACCATGACCATCATCGTTACCATACATGACCAAGACCATGCACAACGTTATGACAATCATCGTTAATATGATCCAAACCATTATCGTTACCTAACTAAAACGATGACCATAATTTTCGCACCAGGTCTTGTTTGGTCTATTTAAAAACTGTCATTTATTATAAATTATTTCAAATCAACACTTAAAAGTTTACGAACGGATTCCTTGGTTTGCATTCTAGATGTTATAATTTGGTGCCAAGATCCAATTCATACCGGCGTAGACACCAATATTTCGGTATTTGGTGCATTAAAGCGAACTGTTTAGAGCAAAAAGGGAACTTTTTTGTTTTAAATCAAGAAAAAAAGGAATTCAGTTGCACTTACTTGTAAACTGAATAAGTATGATATTCATTAAGATTGTGTATTCTTATTTCCAGTTGTGGACTTCTCTGACTTTTCTCAATAGACGAATTGAATAAATTGATGTAGGAATCAAGAGAAAATTGATACATTGGATCAATTCTACCCATATCATTCAACACAAAAAATAAGATAGACGCGCGTTGAGCACATGGTCGGTAACCCTAGAAGTATGAAATGAAAAAATGAAAAAATATTTAGATAGAGAGATCGAAACTTTATTTATGTGTCAACATAATTCTAGCATTATTATACATGCTAATTGGAGACACAAAGCAAAATGTACCTAAGAAAAATTATGAATGGGATCAAAAAGTCTGTCTTATTTGAAAGACCACATAAAATATACAAATTAACATAGTTTTTGGTTTCCTTGCTTTGTTTGAGATATTTTGGTTTGTTCGCCATATATACGCGGTAATAAAACACGGAAAAGCAAGAGTGTTTTGATACCGTGGTCAAACACCATGAACAAGTTTTTGAAGTGGCTTCTCAAACGAATGACAATGACTCAATCAGACAATGTTGTGGGAGTCAATAAACATAAACTGCAAACGTATAGTGGTTTTTGCTTAACATAAATGAAACACTATAGTGTTTGATAAAGAAACACTAGTTTTGATGCAGTTTTCAGGTGTATCAAAGCCCATTCACGCGTGACATAATGAAGCTGCTTGATTGAGTAAAATCATTAACGATTTGAGAAATTCAAATAAAACTCCTTGACGTCACATATCGTTGCTATTATTACACCAAATTGATTAATTTAGTATAAATAATAATAATAATAATAATAATAATAATAATAATAATAATAATAATAATAATAATAATAATAATAATAATAATAATAACAAGGTTTTGCTTTGAGATATTTTGGTTCGTACATCCACGTATTTCCACCAAATTAATCACCAAACCAAAATTGAAAATATCTCAAAGAAATAACCAAACCAAAATATCACAAAGGAAGTACGTGGATGTGTTTCTTCCACAACACCAAGCTTGTAGATTTTTTCAAGTGACTATAGTTGATAATGTCGAAGATATATAACCTCTCCGATGTGACGCCAAGATGTTTAATTTGTATATCAAACAAACTGAAATATTTCACTAAGGAACCCAGGAAACAAAAAACTGCAGAAGATGTTACTTTGTCATTTTAAGTGTTCTTTCAAATAAAACAGACTTAATTTTTGCTTATTCTAAGGATTTAGGGTGCAGGAAAATTCGAGTGTAGAATATATACATTTTAAGACCAAACCGGGACCAGTTGCGAAAAATGCAACTACACAGGTCCGGGTTTGGTCTTAAAATGTATATATTCTACACTCGAATTTTCCTTCACCCTAAATCCTTAGAACATGCTATGTAATCGAGTGAAATGCCCAATATTACTTTTAACTTTTGCTTAGCTTTACAACAAGACTGCATTTTGAAAACTGAATCTATACCAGCATTCACATATTATGCACACCTCACGAGCTGCGTCAATTTTGATTTCTGTCTGCTCGCTAACTTGAAGTTGCTCAGCGATTTCTTGAGAGGTTTGTTTTGACGAGTTCAAGGTATTTACTAGTTGTTCATCGTCCAGTAATGAACCTTGAGCAGTTTGGAGAAGTCTACCAAAAAAGAAGAATAACACATTATGATATTTATATTATATACGAGCCTAATTTCAAGGACTATTATCCAAGGATTATAGAAATTTAATTCAAGGACTTTTCAAGATTATACACAATCATGGCCAAATACAATGGGCTAGCACGTAAAAACCATCACGCTTTCCACTTGGCCCCCTTCCCTCCATTTAATGTTGCTATTTCATTGCCATTTTCCCTGTGCGTGTTGATGAACTATGAAATAGACGAACATTGGATGAAGGAGGCAGTGGGAGGGACTGATCAGCAATGATTCTAAGCCATACAGCGTATCTTTTTATGTAGAGCGAGCAATACATTTGCTTTTCTGTCCCAATCACTTATGGTCATGATTGTATTATTATCAGGAAAGTCAAAAACCTAGTGATTAAAGACGAAGTGATGGAAATTGACTAACGAAAAGGTTTCAAAGCCACCATTTTGAATGTTTATTTACTCGTTTCAATTAGATATTGGTATTCAAACGATTGGTTCAGGCTGCACTTCTCATTCTGACATTCCCGGTAGTAAGCTGCCGAGAGTTTTAATTGCGAAATACCGTAACCCTCCGAATATAATTCCTGGGCTTATATCCGTTCGTAAGCACTTTTTGGTGGGCTTATACATGGGGGGAGGGGGGGGGGGGGGGGCTTATATACGGACAAGATTTTGTGTTAGTAACATTAAACACTGATTGACTTATTTCAATATAACACAAGGTTAACATATAAACAAGCATAAGATATTACATACGGGTGGGCTTATATACGGGTGGGCTTATATTAGGAATGGTGAGAGTGTTATATGTATTATGCGCCTCTTATCGGCTGCTTAGTTTTTAGCTCTCTCTGAATTCGACTTTGCTTGGTTCAATCAAACTCTGTGAAGTTCTTTTTCAGAATATCTTTTGATTAACGTGTGCTGCAAAACGAAGATGATGTCGTATTCAAGAAATACTCTACTATTACTAAGAAATTGTTGGAAAACGCTGAGGCATACGCTACCAAGTCAAGCTTCGTTGCTCAAGCCGCTTTCAAGACCTGTATGGCATAACTTGAAACTTTTCAATCTACTAGCGCCCAGAAGAGGCATACGTGGTGGAAAGAATCGTCGAATTTCACAAGCTACGATGAACATTCGAACTTTTATGTACCCTATTAGGAAAGACAATTTAAGACTTCGTGAAGCTGGCAGCAACAAGACAAACTTATTAAATATTCAAGTTGAAAAGCCTAGACAGATCGGAATTAATCTTGGATGCAATTTGCATACAAATCAGTGTACGTCCACTGTGATGTCTCCTGGGACTACAAGGTTAAAAATAACTCATTTAAATATTCGATCTCTACGGAATGTGGCTCATCTCATTCAGCTTCGTGAATTCGCTACAACCAGCAAGTTTGATGTGATCACAATCTCGGAGACATGGTTGAATTCGACTGTAACTAACAGCGAAATAAATATTGATGGATATAAGCTGTACAGATTGGATCGACTACATAAGAGGGGCGGTGGAGTGTGCGCTTACATCCGTAAGGGTATTAAGACGTTCGTGATGAAGGATATTTCACAAATATCAGAGAGTAACTTCCATCAGCTCTGGCTTAAACTTCAATGTAAAAAATTGAAATCAGTTGTGATATGTGTGACATATCGCCCACCGGACTGCCCTGTAACTTGCTTCCAAGATCAGCTGAAGCCAAATTACATGCAAGCGTTGTTATTAGCCAAGTCGATCATCATTTTGGGTGACCTTAACTGCAACACCATGAAGAATAGCCCCGAGCGCAAGGCTCTTATTGATATCTCGTCTGAGTTGAATCTGATACAAGTTATCAACGCACCAACAAGAATCACACCTACATGCCAGTCTCTCATTGATGTAATCTTGGTTACATCCCGAGACCTTGTACGTGATAGTGGCGTACTCCCTATTCCTATCAGTGATCATCTACCTGTTTTTATCGTGGTCAAGCTGAAGATTACTAAAGCTCCGCCCTGTTACATTACAGTTCGAAGTTATAAGAACTACGTACCTTCCTTGTTTACAGCTGACCTTGCCTCTAATTCAGACCGCCTCTTGACGATTTTTTCGGAAGATGACGTCAATGCTAAATTGAGAACGTTCAACGATGTTCTTCAGTCCACCCTAGATGCGCATGCTCCAGTCAGGACTATAAAGATCCGCAGCCGTCCCTGTCCTTATGTTACACTCGAAATGAAGGAGCTCATGCGTTCGAAGGATCGGTTACACGGTCGTTTCCAGCAGACGCGGGACAGCGCAGATTGGAACAATTACAAAGAGGCACGGAATAACATTAAAACTACCCTTAAACGCGCGGAGCAAGAATATGTGAGGAGTGAAGTCCAAACGCACAAAGACAATCCTGGTTCTTTGTGGAAGATAATTAACAGCAGCATTCCGTCGAAAGAAAAACAAGTTCACGTTTACAGTAAGGAGCCTAAACAGGTCGCTGACGAATTTAATGCATTCTTCTCATCAGTTGGCAGGAGGGCTGCTGAAGCTGCTGCTTCTCTGGCCGTAGACAATGACAGCGATATGACTCTTCCATGTCACACATTTCCATCATGTAGAACTCCAGTTCTGGTAGAGGTGTTTAACTTTCGACCAGTTACCTGTACGGATGTTCAACGTATTATCCAAAATATGCCATCGAATAAGTCGCCCGGACCAGACAAGATAAGCATGCGTGTCATCAAAGACTGCCTCCCAGTCATCTTGGGACCACTTACGGACATCGTGAATTGTTCTCTCACCACTTCCATGTTTCCCAATGAATGGAAAGAGGCGGAGGTTATACCATTATTGAAAGAAGGAGACCATGAAATGGCTTCCAACAACCGTCCACTTTCGCTCCTTGTGGTGGCTTCAAAGGTGTGTGAAAGGATAGCGCTCGAACAATTCAGTTCATATCTACTGAGGAACGACCATTTGACTTGCCATCAAAGTGGGAACAAAAAACATTATTCTACCGAGACATTGAACCTTCTCGTAACAGACCACATTCTGGAGGCGATGGACAAGAAACAGCTGACTGCACTAGTATTGTTGGACCTATCCAAAGCTTTCGACAGCATCAGTCATGCCATTTTGCTGAGGAAATTGAGTGCTGTAGGTGCTTCTGCTCGCGCTGTCGGATGGTTTCATAGCTACCTGTCTGGTAGATCACAACGCGTCCGTATTGGATCAACGGTGTCTTCACCCCTCATCATCACCCATGGGGTACCACAGGGAGCTATTTTATCTCCCTTACTTTTTTGTATCTATCTGAATGATCTACCATCTGCCCCCCGAGTCAGCCATCTGGAGTCCTATGTAGATGACTCTAAAGTGTTTATGTCCTTTCCAATAAAAGATATAGTCACTGCAAAAAAGAGCATAGAAGATGATCTCCACCGCGTCGCCACTTGGTGCTCACAGAACCAGCTCTTGATAAACCCTGATAAAACCAAGTTCCTCCTGGTAGGGACACGTCAACTGTTGCAAAGGCTTGATAGTGACATGACACTATCGTTCCTGGGAAAAGAGATCAAGCGCTCGCTAGCTGCCAAGGACTTGGGAGTCATAATTGACACACATTTATCATATGACGCCCATGTATCCAGTACGGTCTCCTCATGTATGGCAAAACTTGGCCAAATAAATCGTGTTAGGAAGTGTTTTCCCAGCGACACGTTACAGTTGATCATCTCAGCTTTAGTACTCAGTAAACTATTTTACTGCTCAACTGTTTGGTCGAACACGTCAGCTAATAATATACGCAAACTTCAGGCACTGCAGAACTTTGCCTGCAGAATAATTACGGACACTAAGAAGTATGAGCATATAACACCAGCATTAAAACAGTTAGGATGGTTACCGGTTAAGGAAGAGCTCTTGTATAGAGAATCTGTTATGACGTACAAATGTGTAAACGGGATGGCGCCACAATATCTCTGTAATAAGTTAATTAACCGTTCACATGTACACGACCGCAACACACGTAACCGTGCACTTCTACAAATCCCACTCCATAGAACTACCTCAGGACAACGAAGTTTCCGCTACAGAGCAGTTACAATCTGGAATAATTTAGAAAGTAGCCTTAAACAGGTTATATCAATACACAGTTTTAAGAAGAACATGAAAAAGCAAATGTTTAATGAATTCTTAGTTTCTTAGACATTCCATCAAGCCGCGTTTTATATCAATTTTTAGAAGTATCATAATTCTGTTCATATTTTAGATATCATATTTATAGAATACTGTATATAGTATTATTAACTAAATTTTTGCGTTTTATTACGTATACGAATGTAATTAGTTGTTGAAAAGCCCTTTGGGGAACTCCTAATAAAATATGTATGTATGTATGTGTTAGTAAATTTGTGGGCTTATACATGGGGGGTTTATATTCGGGGGAGGGGCTTATATTCGGAGGTTTACGGTACTGACGTTTCGAACAGAGCCCTAGCCTCATCAGAGTAAATCGCATTTTCCTCTGATGAAGAGCTCCGCTCAAAACGTCAGTATTTCATTACAAAAAATTTCAACAGTTTACCCCCTACATATATAGCACTCTACTTTTTCACATTTTCGATAGTATGTGTGCAAGAGCTTCGCTAACGCTAGCGAACTACTGAAAATGCCGACAAAATTAAATCTTTCGGAAAATGTCATTAATTAATTTGCAAAAGCTCCAAACAAAGATTTAAAGACTTTCAGTTAGCATTTTCAGTTTTGTTTCTTCAAAAATTCAAGACTGTTTCCCGTAAACCCTACTTTCTTAAAATACCGTTAGCACAACGTTAAGAAAATACCTTAATATTTTATCTTCTAAATCTTCCAATTTCTTTTTCCCAGCAGCAATATTTATGACCAGGTTATCTTTTTGTTCCTCCAGTTCAGGACGTTCTTTACGTACAACAATACCCAACAACTGAGCTTCTAAACCTGTAGAGTGACAACGACAAACCATCCAGCTTTAACGTGTTAGCTATATATATATATATAGTAAAGTGGAGCACCTTTAAAGCATCCAAGAATAGTACTTCAAAAAATCATTAATAATTCACGAGGAAAATTCAAAAGAAATTAATGTTTAATCAGTGTCTTTATATGTGATAAAGATACCTCCTGATTTACATAAACTTTAGCTTTGATTTTCTTGGCTTAAGACAAGGTTATTTTTCAAACTTAATAAGCTAATTAACTTACCAAGTGGTTCGTTTTTGAAGCCGTTCAATAAACTTGCAGTTCGTGTTTTACCAGATATAAAAACACTCGCCTTCGCCTCGTGTCTTTATATCTGATAAAACACTCTTGCTCGTTTATTAAACAGTACAAAATACTGTAACAATGTAGCTATCACTAATGCCAAATAATGTCAAATAATCAAAATACTGCATTAATGCGTTAATTGCAGTGTAGCAACACGTTGTTCACGCTCTTAAAATACTTTAGCATGTACAAAATTTCTTTATAAAATAACATTTTGGAAACGCAAGCGGTGATTGGTTAAAAGTCGTGTTTCTATAACTCTATGGAAAACATACAGATTACGCCATGCAAATGCAATACGCCATCATTCTAATTAAAATTTGTACAGAAACACCATTATACCACAGAATAGTAATACAACCAGAAATCCAACTCGAGTGAAAACTTGTCTGCATTTCTTCAATGCGCAGGCGCGATATTTTACGCCATCCGACGCGATTCTACGCAATGTCCTACGCCATCCTACGCCAGCCTGGCAAGTTTCCCCGGCAGTTTTAACCTTCTTGTGAAGGTCTACATTGCCGGGGGAACTTACCAGGATTGCGTGGGATGGCGTAGGATGGCGAGGAATCTCCATGCGCGAGGATATAAACTTCAAAGGTTCCGACGCGAGTTGGACTTCTGGTTGTGTTACTATTCTGTGATTATACGCCATTCACGCCATCCATGGAAGGTAATGAGAATTTACGGTTTTTATTTGGATTAATTTTAACGTTTAATCTATTTTTGACGGGTTATTTTATAAAGGAAACCACTGTAATTTCTCGTTCTCCCAAACTTTCCCTCGTGCTTCTATAACTCTATAGAAACACGGAAAATGTTTTCTATTTCTTCATTAGAAAGCATTGTAGGCACAAACCTTGTTCTTTCACAGCAAAGTTGACAATAAGAGCCTTTGTTGAGATCTCAGGAGTATAATGAGGATTACTGAGTTTTGTAGTAATGTAGAATCTAAAATCAAGATTATATTCGACTTCTTTATCACCAAGTTTGATATATAGTGCATTCCCTAAAATACAGAGAGAGAGAAATACATGATTTTACAGTCAATAAATGTTACAAACAAGACATATATGTTATATACCAAACTGGAGGTCCCTCCCGGTTTGACCGACATTGGCACTGTAAAGACGTGTTACACGTTACGGGCGTGGCATATATATTATATAAATAAATAAATAAATAAATAAATAAATAAATAAATAAATAAATAAATAAATAAATAAATAAATAAATAAATAAATAAATAAATAAATAAATAAATAAATAATGTTGTATGTTATTAGTGTTTTCTGCCAGAAGTTGGTAAAGTGTTTTCATTTGTTTGTGCTGTACAAGATAAAAGTGTTCTAGTGAGTTCCAGTTTCGGGAAGGTTGTGGGTTCGAGTCCCGTCTGGAGCTCAGAGTTTTTCTCTGAGTTTAACTTACAACAGCTTGTACAGCAAAAACAAATGAAAAAAACTTTAAAAGAATGTTATTTAGCAAACAAGAGGTCCGGCTATTGAAAAAATATTACTGTAAGGAGCGAGGCCAAAAGGTAGATTGGCCACGTAGTCCAATCCACCCCGGGCCCCGGGGCAAATAGGTAACATTTTAGTCCACTTACAGGTCTCTTGGGCAAAGAGTAAACAAAATTCAAGTTACGAGGGGTTATATTACCACAAATTTTCAAATGTTATTTTATTTCTGATGCAAAGATTGGCGTTTAGAATATTCGATGATGATGGTATTAAAACATTGATTTCAGTGGGGGGGGGGGGCGGTTCTAACGTTTGACCCAGGCCCGTCCTGGCTCTCGACGGCCCTGTATATCGTATCAGTTTTCAATCAAGCAAGCTCGGGTGTCGCTGCTTGATCAGTCACATGCACTAGCTAGCGCGCTAGGAAGGTGATGTGTTGACAGGTATGACCCCGGCCTTAACGTCTGAACTTTCGAAAAACTAGTTAGTTTTGTTTTCCTCGATTGTCAAAAAACAAAAGTAACTGTTTATGGTGTGTTGAAATGTATAGTATTAAGGTGGCTCCCTAGAGTTTTAGTTTTTTCATAGCTTCTTACGTTCAGTCTTTAAACTAACTATTACATAATTATTCTGTATACTGAACTGCAGAAGGAGAACCACACTTATGAAGTATTTGTCGAATAGTGCTAATATATGCTGTTACCATGGTAATAATGGCGTTTGAAATTTGTCAAATTTTCACGGTTTTCGTCTATTTAAACGCATATCTCCAGTTTTCTTTGGTATATCAACTCGAATATCATATAAAATAATACATCAAAAACAAACAAAGAAAATAAGAATATATCAACTCGACAAGATTGCTATTTACGCATGTGCCGACGTCATACTCGATACCAGTCCCTTCTTAGAATTGCCGTAGGGAGCCACCTTAATTGAACTGTTTCAAAATGTACATTCCTACAATTTTACGGTGTATGTTACTTTAAACTGAGTGATGACCAATTTATTAGTTTAACATGACAAGTGATAATACATAAGCCGACAGAGGAAAATTATTCGTACCTCTTTTCACGAACGATTTGTTGAGAATTGGTGCAAGAGAAGGATCAAGCTCTTCCTAGATACATGTAAGAAAGAGAAAGTACAATCAAGTATAATTAAATACTAAATAAATTAAATTCAATAATCATAATAACTTATTATATACTTCACTCATTACCTGTACATTCTGTAGTAAAACAGGTGAACCAAACTGAACAGCATTTTCCAAAGTCCTCAAATAATCAGTTTGCTGCAAGTCAATAATCTTGAGACCCTATAAAAGAATGTAACCAAGATTCATTACTAGCAAAGAGTAATGACTTGCCCGCCCACATAAAATAAACGCTATAGCTAGTGAATAATCACATCACATCATATCCACATCACACCCACATCACATCCAAATCACATCCACATCAAATCACATCACACAACATGTCATTGATCTCAACATATCACTCCACATCACATCACATCACATCACATCACATCACATCACATCACATCACATCACATCACATCACATCACATCACATCACATCACATCACATACACATCACATACACATCACACAACACCTCAACATATCACATCCACATCACACGCCACACCACACCACACCACACCACGTCACTTCACATGACATCACATAGACCACATCACACCACACCATGCACACCATGTCACGTCACATCACACCACATCACATCACATCACATCACATCACATCACATCACATCACATCACATCACATCACATCACATCACATCACATCACATCACATCACATCACATCACATCACATCACATCACATCGCATCGCATCGCATCACATCGCACCACATCGCTTCGCTTCGCTTCACTTCACGTCGCGTCACATTATTTCACATCACATCACACACGTCACATCTCTTTATTACATTCTTCATTTCCATGTTCTTGATCCATTTGATAGCTTGTCCCTGAGGGTCAACCATTAGAGGCCACCTGAAAAAAAGCCATCCATATCTTAAGAAATTTTACAGAGAACAATCTTTGCACTACGCCAGATTGATCACACTTACAATACATAATTCTTTGATAAACATTACACATTCATCCACACAAACAATTTTTTCTCCACCGGAAAACTGAAGGTTTGCTAAAACCTACCTGTTTCCACGAGTGACAATCACACCATTTTCTGTTGAGAATAAGTCCGAAGGTAAGCCCTAAATATAGATAATATTAATATAATTTAAACTGAGAACATTCGCAATTCTACTACAATAAGTGTAATAAACGTACCTGTACAGTGACTACAAACCTTAGCAATTTATAGTTAACAATTGTTGTAACACTCCGCTTTGGTAATAATAGTAACGATAAAAAGGCTTTGTTAAAGAATAAAACAACTTTATTTAAAAAAGACATGTGTATGGAATATGCTCAGAGACAGTTCGTTACTATTCATTTTAATTAGTTTTAAAATTTATTCACTTACAAGAACAACGCGCTATTAATCAAAGTTCAAACGCTTTCAATAACGACTGGAAAATCAATTTCAATAATTTAAGTATTTCTATCGGTGGCTTGATTTGTTTGTTTCTTTGTTTGTTCGTGCTCCCGTCTGTCCGTCCGTTTGTCCGTCTGTTTGTCCGTCCGTTTATCCATCCATCCGCCTGTCCGTCCATTCGTTCGTTCGCATTCCTTTTTAACCCTTTGTCGACCACTGTAGCCTTTACTATTTTACTCTGGCTAACGCCAGACGATTTTACTCGTCAATAGAAGACCTCCTGGTCAATATAGGGTTAACTTGTACGCTCGCTCAGTTAGTTAATCACATGGTCACTTCGGTGCTTGATTGCTTCTTTTTCTTTTCCAAAGTCTTCTTCCCCAACTATTTATTGTTTCAACCCTTTTCGTAGATTATTAAAGAATGTGTAATAAAACTATACGGGAGAAACTCTGAATAAAGCAACTTACTTGAATATTCCACTGGCGAACAGTTGTTGGTTTTGCCAAAAAGTCTGCAAAAGAAAACTTTGGCGTGCAGGCAACCTTTAGTTCTCGCACCTAAACAAGAACAAAAACCTCGTGTTAAAGTGCTTATGAAATAAAATTTTTGCTTTTTATATTATTTAATAATATAAAACTATAGAAAATTCTGATATTCGTACATTTAATAGCTAGGTCCGTGAAACGTCAACACAATAACGCGGCCAAAAAATCTATTTGACGTCACACGGTGGATCATTATCATAAATTTATTTAGTCTTGATCCACCTTGTGACGTCACAGGTATTGTTACTCGTTTCAGTCCTTGCTGACATTTCGACTTAAGAAATGCTACGGTTTGGCAAGTATAAATATAAAAATAAAGCACTTTCTAAACACGTAAAAACAAAGTGAGGATATGTAATAATACCAGTCATTTCTATATTTTTATATTATGAAATAAAGAAATTAGCGAAAATTTCATTTCATAAGCACTTTAAATTATCGATTGAAAACTGAAAATTATCGATTGAAACCTTTGTATACCTGAGCGATCCAGTTTTGCATTACAAGTTCGTCGCGGTAGTTTGATAAAAATGGACCAGCATATGACAGAAAGGCAGCAGCCAAAAGACAATCGCCAACTAAATAGCCAATGTTTTCCTCAAGTATCTAAAAATAAGGACATTCATTTTTTATCAATATTACGTCAGAACCAAACCAAACCAAACCAAACCAAACCAAACCAAACCAAACCAAACCAAACCAAACCAAACCAAACCAAACCAAACCAAACCAAATCAAAACAAAACAAAACAAAACAAAACAAAACAAAACAAAACAAAACAAAACAAAACAAAACAAAACAAAACAAAACAAAACAAAACAAAACAAAACAAAACAAAACAAAACAAAACAAAACAAAACAAAACAAAACAAAAAACAGGAAACTGTGGTTGTAAGTTGAAGTCAAAAATCACTGTGACTTAAGCTGGAAAAAAAATAATTTCAATAAACTAGCGGGGTACAAAACATTTACTAATTTAGCAAAATTATAAACTGGTTGATTGTAGAAAATCTATAACGTTTCGAGCGAAAGTCCTTTGTCAGAAAAACACATTTCCTTGCGATAAATTACCTGCGGTCATTAGGTCCGAACCTTGTCTGGAGCTCAGAAATCTTTTCTGAGTAATTGAGCTTGACGAACGTCCAACAAACGTCTGTTACATTACACAAGCTCACAAACGCATACCACATGCACCACATGTAAACGTACAACTTATCATATCACTTAAAACATCTCATATGCAAACGCTACCACTTTGGGGCACTATGATTATGAATTTTCAACCTTAGTATTTGCAACCTCCATCTGAGCCTCAGTAGCTCAATGGTTATAGAGTGTCTAACTGGTCATTAGAAGGTTGCATGTTCGAACCTTGTCTGGGGCTCAGAAATCATTTCTCAGTAACTGAGCTTGATGAACGTCCAACAAACGTATATGTTAAAGAACGCTCACTCGAAGTATTATAAATCTCCTACAATCAGTAATTGGGCATATATTTTTTTTCATCCTTAATTCCCAGCCCTCTTGTCCTGCGCCCAATACCCAAATAATCAGCTGGCTCACTATAAATATATAATTATTTATATCTTTACCTTAACACTTGCTTCCCATCGTTCTCTTTCACCTGCCAACCCAGACACAAGTTTTCCAGCTCGATCAAGTTTTAGTTCAGTAAGTTCAGCTTTCTTTCTTAAATCTTCTTTCTGGGCAAGCTTTTCATCGTATTGTTTCTTTAAATCCTCCATTCGATCAGTCACCTGGACGAAAAAAACATGTTGTAAGCTGTTCTACCATGATAAGACAGCGTACTACTTGGCACGGGTGGCACAACTGCATGTTAGAGGCAGGGTACTTGGGATCGTTTGGAGGGACAGTTTAGTTGTGCTTACGCTACTCAGCGAGCTCTATATATAACTGGAGTGATATCTGCTGTTCATTCACAGGGCAAAGATTGAAGCCAAACATTGTGGACATGTAGGCCTAAAGTACGTATAGTTCCAGTCTCCTACGCGGTGTTTTGACCAGATCAGACTTGACCAGACCGCGTAGAAGACTGAAACTATACGTACTTGGGGCCTACATGCCGGCACGTTGTCCGCCACAAAGATACCATTCCAGTTATATAAAGAGCTCACTGACGGTACCAAGCATGAAATCTGTCCCCTCCAAACGATCCCAAGTACCCTAGCGTTCCTAACCAGTCACCAGTCTTCAACTCTTTTGGGAAATGGCCAAATGACCTCTGAAACTATACTATCACTTCGGTCTAAGTAACTATCGGTGTATAATTACCTCGCCGCTCAGCAAATATTCACCGATGGCCACCTCAAATCGTGCTCAAATTCAGTGACTAATTGTTAAATTTCGCATGCTTGAAGTGTACGAGAGAATTTACAATTAACATGGATAAGCCAATTTCACGATCGTAACGTGGTGAGGACATGCAGTACTTTCTATCTATTAAGATACTGATAAAACATTCTAGTGGTTGTAGTACAAAACGCCAACGCACGTCATCGTGCAAATGGTCAATTACGGTTTTTTCCGAATTATTAATTATTTGGTCAAAAACGAGTGCGAATTTTCGCCAATTCGTCTCACACAGTGCTATTTTATATGCAGATACCTTACAATATTGGACAAAGTGCTCCTGAATAAGTTCTTAAAAAGTTCTCTTTTTTTAAAAACAATTAATCTTACCTCCTTCAGTTTTGCTTTTGCATCCGCTAGAATGCCTTGTTTTTCTTTCAGCTGGCTTGTAGCTTGGTTTAATCTTTGTTTCTTTGGCTCTACTACTCGATAAATTCTTCCATAAACCTCCATGGCACGCACCCACATACACAACGATTTAGCAGCTAAGGATACACGACCAATAATCTCAGGTTGAAAGTCAGCTTGAGAGCAGTACGTTCCAATTTTCTTTAGTACTCTGTCCGACATGTTGTCTTTGTCGAAGTTGATAAGCTGCTTGATGAAGTTTTGTTCGCCTGAAAAGTGAACATTAAAAAACCCCGCATAAAACACGAACCTAAATTATAAGGGAAGCACGGGTGGCGTGTGCTGTTAGCGCGCTGTCTCCCACCAGGTTAAGCCCAGTTAGACGGAGTTAGTACTTGGATGGGTGACCACTTGGGAATGACCCCGTTGTCGAGCTTGGAACTCATGTGAGTAGAGTTGTAGTTTATCTCAATTGTTCTCCCAAGGTTTTTCGTCGGGTTCTCCGGTTTTCCTTCCCCCGTAAAATCAACACCTACTGTTCAATTGGCGCATTTCGCCCTGTTTGACCACCAGTTGCTATAGGCAATAAAGTTATTAAATCTCAAAAAAAATCAAGCACTGATGAAGTTCAAGACAAACGAATCAAAAGCTCAGCATAAAAAAATACAACGCATGCATGCAAGTCTTCACAAGTATATCATATCATAACTAACACTAATAATACCATTTCATGCTAGCCTTCAAACAACATGTAATGTTCTTTTAGTTTACGGAAAGTAATTTTTTTCTTCAAAACGTTTATTTTAAAACAATCACGAAGCTAACAAGTCAACAAGCTGTGAAGCTTGTACATAGATGTTTTCCAATGCTTTTTCCTGTATTCCCTTATTCCTTTGCCATACTGTAGTTTGTCTATGACTGTTCTCCAATGCTTATTTCATTGTCATAGTTTGCCTGTCTGTATGGATGTTTGCCAATACAGTGTGTATCAAAAAAATTCGAACCCTTAGAAAATGAATTACCATTCTTTTCAAACAACCTATTGTAGTAGTTTGAAAGCCCTAAGCACTTCGCTGCATGAACCCACAGATGCGTAAAACACACTGTCTTATACACCTGGGAAATTAAGATAACTTGAAGTGTATGCATGGTGAAAGTATTTAAAAGCTTTTTCTCTTCCTGTTTAACTTATGTACTGATTAATTTATAACTCAGCGCTTTTAGGGCTTTCAAACTACTACAATAGGTTGTTTGAAAAGAATGCTAATTCATTTTCTAAGGGTTCGAATTTTTTTGATACATACTGTATAAGTACTCTTCAATGCTTATTGCCTTGCCATACTGTGGTTTGTCTGTATGCTCCAATGCTTAATTGATCTTTTATTCTTTTGCCATGGCAATGCCAGTCGCAGCAATTGTAACAAAAAATGTCAGGTAAAGGTGCTATTTATTACCTTATTGCTTCTTGACACAGAGAAAAGAAGTTAATTACCTAACTGTCTCTTTGCTTCAGCCCAGGTTGGCTCGTTACCTCGCAGGATCATAACAGCTTCCATAACCTTTTCTACTAACGCTGGCGGTCTACCGTACGACTTTATTTCGGTCATATCTTTCTTATTCAAAGATTCGAGAGCCTGACAAAAAATGGATATAAACATCAATTGGGACTGGTCATAAATTATCAGGGAGGAGGAAGGGGGTGGGGTGGGGGGGGGGGGGGGATGGAGGGGGTGGAGAAAGTGGGAGGGTTATAACTTTTTCAGCTCCTCAAAAGGGAGGGTCATTAAAAAATTGAACTATCAAAAGGGAGGGTCACGTAAATTTAAGCCCACACTATGATAATTTCACTTTACTCAAAGTTCCAAAACAGATCACAGTGATTATGGTATAATAGTACAATAAAATAGTAATTTAATAGTATAGTAGTAACATATGAATTTATTCATAAAATACATAAAACAACACATGCTATCCTAAAGTCAAATGTCATTTTACATACATTTTAAAAATTCCAAAATTAACCAATATACTGATTTAGTCTCCTCACTTTCTTCTTCTTTGTCACCATCATCCTCAATTGCACCACCACTTTGTACATCAACATCATCATCATTATCATCATCATCATCATCATCATCATCATCATCATCATCATCATCATCATCATCATCATTATTATTATCATCATCATCATCATCAGTTCTATTTCAGAGTCGACAGCTTGAGTTTCAGTATTATTTTAATAAAAAGTTTTAAACAATATACTGTGCCTGTGTCAGTGTTGTTTAGATATGCCTCATTTTATATAGCGGCGCATTACGTCATTAGCGCCTAACCCTAGCTGTTACTCAACCCCCTGGGTTTCACTACGTCATAACCGACTATTATTTATCCCGTGCGAATACGTCATAACCGATAGCTCTCCGAGTATTTTGGCGCTCGATTTATATAAGTAATAGTAACCAACTTTCATTTATCGGTAAACGTTTGACAAAATGGATATTCTTTACGATGAATTAAAGAAAAATAACATTGATATCGATAAAGACACTCTGTCGTATTACCATAAACATTGTCTAGAAGAACATCGAGTACTATTCGACAGCATGAGTGACCAAATACCCAGAATATGTCTTCAACACGTTTACGAAGAGATGAATGTTATTTATTTTATTTATTTTTATTTTCCAGCTTTATTGGGTCCAATAACATAACAAATAATCTAAATACGGAAATTAATACTTATCAAAAAGCAAGTTAATTACTAACAAAATAACAATAAATTATTACTATAGATATTAAGAACATTAAGCGGCCCAAAAGGGAAGGTGCGACGGGCTCATACGACCCATGCGAGGCACCTCCCTACTAAATAAGTAAATAAAAGTAAATTTATGTAAGTGATTATATCTTATGTCAACAGTTTTGGTCGAATTATCGCTTATCTAACCCTAGTGTATAGAGTATACGAATCCTTGGATGAAGAACCAATTCGAGAAGCCGTAAGAAGAACGATCAATGATTTCATGAGAAAATAGAAACGGAATAACTCTTCAAGCTGGTTGCTACGCTTTCTGTTACTAAGTGTGACATTTGCATATTTATCCTCAGTGCACGTGCAGGGGACAAAAAAGAAACTCATTAGGGGTCATTAAGAGGATTAAGGGCTTGGGCAAGTTGTTACCACATGGAGAAATCGCGTCGCGTCCTTCATTCGTCTCAGGCTCCTTTGGGACCCTCCTCTACTATTACTCAGCCCCCCCGTGTAATACGTCATAACCGATAGCTCTCCGACTAATTCCCGAAGTTCCAAATGTTTGATAGGTTCCAATAACGTATATGGTTTTCCTATTACAGAGACCAATTAGAACATATCTTGCAGTCATAAAACTATAGAAAATTCTCACAAACGTTACGGTGATCATAACAACATGCAGAGTCTATATTCAAGTCACGCGCTTTAATTGGCTTGCGATATTTGGTGTATACGCGTGATGTTCAATGATAGTGATGACATATAAGTATATAAACTTTTTCACGCGTACTTACTTAACAGATTGTATCGTAAATAACGGAACAGTTTTTTATATTTCTTACTTGGTATTGATTCCGTACCTGGTTTAGCGGCTTGGCAAATGATTGACTACAGACTTTGGAAAACTGAACATTTGCTGAACATGTATAATTTTTGTAAGATACGATGTATTACTTTAGATTTCCGAGCAATGGAGAAACTTAATTTTAATGTTATGCGCGATATGGTCGTAGGAGCAGATCCAGCAAAAGTTTCTGTAAATATACCTTTCAAAATCACCACGGATACGAGCACAAAGCAAGTTATCACAAAACGACAGCATAAAGATTATAGAGTATATGGTGTATAATAAACATGTAATTATCGGATGACTTTAACACTGTTCCGTACGGTTACTAATCTAGCACATGCATGGGATCTGTAAATATTTGTAAATAAATGTAAATATAAAATTAATGTTCAATGAAATATCAAATGAGTTAATTAAACGAACAGTTCCATGTCTAATGTTTCGAGAATGCCATTTACTTGCTGTGCCAGCTGTTGTTCTTGACTCTCTTGTAGTTGGTGTAGTTGGGATAGTGCAGGTTGCTGTATTTGTTGTTGCGGTGGTTGTTGCGGTGGTCCTTACTGTGTCGGTTGTTGCGGTGGTTGTTGCGGTGGTCCTTGCTGTGGTCCTTGCGCTGTGGTCCTTGCTGTGGCCCTTGCTGTGTCAATTGTTGCGGTGGTCCTTGCTGTGTCGGTTGCTCTGTATCATTCAACAAGGGTTGAACCGCCAACCAATGCTCCTTAGCATTTGTTGAAAGGTAATCCAATACCTTCTTCAAATCCATTTTTGCTTTCAGGTTTTTCTTCCTAGAAACTCTGCATCTCTCCCTGGATTTTGTTTTTTTGCGATCGTCCATAACTGTTTTATTAGGAACACTAATCGAGCTCTAACTTTTATACATTCCCGCGATTAAGAGTTAGGTGTCTGAGTGGTCCATTTTGTCAAAAAAGCGCCAATTTTAAAGTTTCAGCGTTCGTTAGGATTACAGCAATAATTAATATAATAATCTGAAATTAGAGAAAGCCGAAGGGCTGAGGGGTGGGAGGGGACTCTGGTCTTGTTTTACCGAAACGGGTCAAAACGGGCCGTTATGTGGCGCTCCCCCGGCCATTTGTAAAATAAGTATTTCATTTTTGCACAGTAATTTATATAGTTTAGTTCACTTATGCATCGAAAGCGTAAGGATTGTTCTTAGTAAATAATTTAGCCAGCTTTCATCAACTCCCGATAAGAGACAAACAACAGTGTCCGAAATTGCCAAAATGGCTCAATTAGCGGTGCACAAGAATAATTTGTTCAGTTAAACAATGCACAAATTGCAATTAGCACATCGTTTTTGGACTCTTATATATGGCGGCATCATTACAGCGAAAACAATATTCGTAAAACAATTATTTGAAAACGCTCAAGTAATGATAGAACCTGCAACCCATAGAAATGTTAAAATACATTTTGCTGAAATGTTTCATGGCCATCGCAGAGCTGCCATGAGTTAGCCCTCCCCGAGACATTATTAAAACAATTTTTAGTTTTGAGTAAAATTTAAAAACCATTCATTTGACTATATGTGAGACTGTCCTATATGTGGTAAACAGGGTTTGTTAAGATTAGCGAACCATTTAGCTGACTATCATCTGTAAATAATTGTAAATAGTTTAGATATTTTAACTTAGTGTGCTAATAATTAATAATTTTAACTTTGTGTGCCTGTAAATAGGAAAATGAATAATATATCTTTTACTAACACTACCTACAAGACAAAGCATAAACCGAAAATAAACATCTTGAAACTCAAAATATGAGCTAAAAACAAGACAACAATTGAAACGGTGATATTTCGATTTTATTACAAAATCATCATCAGACCAAGTGACTAGAATCAAATATCTACGTTCTATTTATACAAGGATGGCGAAATAGGATTAAAATAACTAGAGTTATATTACAACGGTTAACGGCTGCAGGATAAGAAAATTCAAAATTTTAAAATTTTGAAATTTAAACTGATTACAAACGGAAAATAAGCTAGCTATAGTATATACAAGGTCAGAAGAATTAAAAAGGAAGTAAAGGAATGCATGCTATCTATTACAAGTCAAAGTCACGAAGTACATGCTACAAGAAAAGCGTCAGTTCTTTACTGGCTTTTAGATCAGAATTTAACTCTGGCGAGTTGAATTTAATTAATAGAGCTTCTAAGATTAATAATATGTTCGGACTGTAAGACTTACAGGAGTGAAGAATTCTAGAGTTGTTAAATACAAGAGGTTTAATATTGTGAGATGACTCAAGAGATGAATTATTATTTAAACGGTCATATAAGTTGTTTAAATTTGTGAGGTGTTGAGCATGTTGGCAATTGTGAAAATGTTGAGCCACCGCGCTAGTTTTGAATTGGGTGCTGTGTTCGAGAAGACGTTTTTCGAGACAACGCTCGGTTTTACCAATGTATCTTTGACCGCAGCCTGGACAAGAAATTTGGTAAACAATGTTACTTCGTAAATTATCCGGAATGTTGTCTTTGTTTGACAGAAAATAAGAAACCTTTTTGGTGTTTTAAATCACAATAAAATTAACAGGTTCTCTAACTTCTCTAAGGCAACGTCGGACTTTATTTATGCATCGTTTAACTAAATTTTCACCTCGTTTACCAAGGTATGGAATACGAAACCAGATTTTTGGCAGATTATCTAACTCGTGTTATTTATAGCAGAAGGAAAGGAGAGTTTATTCTTTAATTATTAATCAGAGAGTTTCTTATGTTGCTAGGGAAACCGTTCCAGGACATAAATGACTTTAAATTAGAAATCTGACTTTCAAAAAGTTTATAAGTGCTACAGATTTTAGAGGCTCTATGAAAAAGCGATTTTATCCGTGCAGTTTTGCGAGAAAACGGTTCAAAACTAGAGAAATGAGTATATTGACCGGTGTGAGTATTTTTACGGTAAACGTCAATACCATCTGACGAAATTTTGATATCTAAAAAGTGTACAAGACCGTCATCGAAAGAATCAACAGTGAATTCAAGATTTTTGTCAAAAGAGTTGAATTTAGCTAACACGAAAGGAATGTCAGACGGCTTGATAAGAATTAATGTGTCATCGACATATCGTTTGTAAAACTTGATAAAAATAGAGAAGTTGGTAGTGAGGTCATTAAGCATCTTAATTTTCTTTTTATCTAAATTAAATTCTCTAAGATCTAAATCAATATAATTATAAGTAAAGGAACGAGGAGAGTTCTTAACTTTATCTTGAATGTAGCGTCCATCTTTGAATGTGTTCAAACGGGAGAGTTGTCCCGAAAAACATCTTCTCGAACGCGGTCGCTCAACATTTTCACAATTGCCAACATGCTCAACACCTCACAAATTTAAACAACTTATATGACCGTTTAAATAATAATTCATCTCTTGAGTCATCTCACAATATTAGCCTAAACCTCTTGTATTTAACAACTCTAGAATTCTTCACTCCTGTAAGTCTTACAGTCCGAACATATTATTAATCTTACAAGCTCTATTAATTAAATTCAACTCGCCAGAGTTAAATTCTGGTGTGAAAGCCAGTAAAGAACTGACGCTTTTCTTGTAGCATGTACTTTGTCACTTTGACTTGTAATAGATAGCATGCATTCCTTTAATTCATTTTTAATTCTTCTGACCTTGTATATACTATAGCTAGCTTATTTTCCGTTTGTAATCAGTTTAAATCAGTCTTATCCTGCAGCCGTTAACCGTTGTAATATAACTCTAGTTACTTTAATCCTATTTCGCCATCCTTGTATAAATAGAACGTAGATATTCGATTCTAGTCACTTGGTCTGATGATGATTTTGTAATAAAATCGAAATATCACCTTTTCAATTGTTGTCTTGTTTTTAGCTCATATTTTGAGTTTCAAGATGTTTATTTTCGGTTTATGCTTTGTCTTGTAGGTAGTGTTAGTAAAAGATATATTATTCATTTTCCTATTTACAAGCACACAAAGTTAAAATTATTAATTATTAGCACACAAAGTTAAAATCTCTAAACTATTTACAATTATTTACAGATGATAGTCAGCTAAATGGTTCGCTAATCTTAACAAACCCTGTTTACCACATATAGGACAGTCTCACATATAGTCAAATGAATGGTTTTTAAATTTTACTCAAAACTAAAAATTGTTTTAATAATGTCCCGGGGAGGGCTAACTCATGGCAGCTCTGCGATGGCCATGAAACATTTCAGCAAAATGTATTTTAACATTTCTATGGGTTGCAGGTTCTATCATTACTTGAGCGTTTTCAAATAATTGTTTTACGAATATTGTTTTCGCTGTAATGATGCCGCCATATATAAGAGTCCAAAAACGATGTGCTAATTGCAATTTGTGCATTGTTTAACTCAACAAATTATTCTTGTGCACCGCTAATTGAGCCATTTTGGCAATTTCGGACACTGTTGTTTGTCTCTTGTCGGGAGTTGATGAAAGCTGGCTAAATTATTTACTAAGAACAATCCTTACGCTTTCGAGGCATAAGTGAACTAAGCTATATAAATTACTTTGCAAAAATGAAATACTTATTTTACAAATGGCTGGGGGAGGGCCACATAACGGCCCGTTTTGACCCGTTTCGGTAAAACAAGACCAGAGTCCCCTCCCACCCCTCAGCCCTTCGGCTTTCTCAATTTCAGATTATTATATTAATTGTTACTGTAATCTTACCAGGATAAATAAACAGCGTGAGTCACGCGTACGAACGCTGAAACTTTACAATTGGCGCTTTTTGACAAAATGGACCAATCAGACACCTAACTCTTAATCGAGGGAATGTATAAAAGTTAGAGCTCGATTAGTGTTCATAATAAAACAGTTATGGAGGATCGCAAAAAAGCATTATCCAGGGAAAGAAACAGAGTTTCTAGGAAGAAAAACATGAAAGCAAAAATGGATTTGAAGAAGGTATTGGATTACCTTTCAACAAATGCTAAGGAGCATTGGTTGGCGGTTCAACCCTTGTTGAATGATACAGAGCAACCAACACAGCAAGGACCACCGCAACAATTGACAGAGCAAGGACCGCAGCAAGGACCACCGCAACAACCGAGACAGCAAGGACCACCGCAACAATTGACAGAGCAAGGACCACAGCAAGGACCACCGCAACAACCACCGCAACAACCGACACAGCCACCGCACCAACAAGTACAGCAACCTGCACTATCCCAACTACACCAACTACAAGAGAGTCAAGAACAACGGCTAGCACAGCAAGTAAATGACATTCTCGAAACATTAGACATGGAACTGTTCGTGTAATTAACTTATTTGATATTTCATTGAACATTAATTTTATATTTACATTTATTTACAAATATTTACAGATCCCATGCATGTGCTAGATTAGTAACCGTACGGAACAGTGTTAAAGTCATCCGATAATTACATGTTTATTATACACTATATACTCTATAATCTTTATGCTGTCGTTTTGTGATAACTTGCTTTGTGCTCGTATTCGTGGTGATTTTGAAAGGTATATTTACAGAAACTTTTGCTGGATCTGCTCCTACGACAATATCGCGCATAACATTAAAATTAAGTTTCTCTATTGCTCGGAAATCTAAAGTAATACATCGTATCTTACAAAAATTATATGTTCAGCAAATGTTCAGTTTTCCAAAGTCTGTAGTCAGTCATTTACCAAGCCGCTAAACCAGGTACGGAATCAATACCAAGTAAGAGATATATAACAGTTCCGTTATTTATGATACAATCTGTTAAGCAAGTACGCGTGAAAAAGTTTATATACTTATATGTCATCACTATCATTGAACATCACGCGTATACACCAAATATCGCAAGCCAATTAAAGCGCGTGACTTGAATATAGACTCTGCATGTTGTTATGATCACCGTAACGTTTGTGAGAATTTTCTATAGTTTTATGACTGCAAGATATGGTCTAGTTGGTCTCTGTAACAGGAAAACCATATACGTTATTGGAACCTATCAAACATTTGGAACTTCGGGAAGTAGTCGGAGAGCTATCGGTTATGACGTATTACACGGGGGACTGAGTAATAGTAAAGGGTCCCAAAGGAGCCTGAGACGAATGAAGGACGCGACGCGGTTTCTCTATATGGTAACAACTTGCCGAAGCGCTTAATCCTCTTAATGACCCCTATGAGTTCCTCTTTTGTCTCCTGCACGTGCACTGAGGATAAATATGCAAATATCACACTTAAGCAACCAGCTTGAAGAGTTATTCCGTTTATATTTTCTCATGAAATCATTGATCGTTCTTCTTACGGCTTCTCGAATTGATTCTTCATCCAAGGATTCGTATACTCTATACACTAGGGTTAGATAAGCGATAATTCGACCAAAACTGTTAACATTCATCTCTTCGTAAACGTGTTGAAGACATATTCTGGGTATTTGGTCACTGATGCTGTCGAATAATGCTCGATGTTCTTCTAGACAATGTTTAAGGTAATACGACAGATTGTCTTTATCGATATCAATGTTATTTTTCTTTAGTTCACCGTAAAGACTATCCATTTTGTCAAACGTTTACCAATAAATGAAAGTTGGTTACTATTACTTATATAAATCGAGCGCCAAAATACTCGGAGAGCTATCGGTTATGACGTATTCGCATGGGATAAATAATAGTCGGTTTTGATGTAGTGAAACCCAGGGGGTTGAGTAACAGCTATGGTTAGGCGCTAATGACGTAATGCGCCGCCATATAAAATGTATACTAATGAGATTAGGGTTACCGAGCTTATATAGATCGTTTTCATCTGACGTCACGGCGGCCATATTGGTGTACCAAAACAATGAAATGGCGGCCATATTGGTGTACGGTATGGGAATTAGCTCTTTCTTATTCAAATATTTCGTATTGTTTCACCACCCCACTGGGGCAACCAACCGATCACGTGAGTGAAAACGATCTATAGCTTCATGTATACTATAATTATCCCAATCTTGCCCAATCATGTTACAGGCGTTCGTCATGCGTGAGTCACGGTGCGCGAGTCACGGTGAATATTAATGAGGCGGCAGCATCCCTTTGATACGCTAAATGGGGGGATATACTTGTTGGGTTTAAGCCTGGGGGAGTGTTCGGCACGCAGAGCTAGGGACTGAGCGCCATATTCTATCTGTAATGTATCATTTTCGCCATAGTCAATCGAGATATGGTCTGGAAACTCGGCTAAAGTCTTTGGTCTATCTTTTTGTTCGCCTTTATGCATTTTTGTGCACGGTGTACGGTCACTGAACACATTGTATTTTAGTATAATGAACGAATTGTCCAATAGCAACGTTTCAGTTCAATCACTCAACCGTGCTATTTAAATATTAATAAACCTAAAACAAAGGATGTGCACGGTGTAAGGTACGGTTCAACATAAAATCACAGCTCATTATAGGGGCTTTGAAGTTTGCCGAGTTTCCAGACCATATCTCGATTGACTATGTTTTCGCCATGCCAAAGTGTGTTTAGCAATAGCAAACGGTACAGTCTGTGACTCCAACTTTACAGAAAACCAATAGTCTCTTTTTAGGTGTGTTTAGTTTTGGAATTAGGTGTCCGTTGTCGATCCCTTAAAGTAAGTACCATATTATAAGACGAAATCAATGATTGAGTTAACATAACTTACAGTGTTCGATTTCACACTGCAACAATATCGCATCGCTATTAAGGTATGGGGAGAAAATTCGCCTCCCTCCTTTCTGTAGCTTTCCATGCTTCTGTATATACGCTACTAGGAGACCATTATTGGGAGACCATTACCTCAATCCTTACACCCCATTATCATCCCTTAACACGAGAGACCATTAATGGTCTACTGTTGAAGCCTTGTACAAACTCACAGCAACTATAATCATACTCAGTCACTGTTCACACTGCATAAATTAGAGCATCGCATATAAAGGGTCAACAAACTATGAATGAATTGTCAGTGTGGTCAAGCTTAAGTACAGCGGTGTAGGCTACATAGTGTGCGATGCAGCCCAGTATTATTGGAAGGTTTATCGTGATTCCTGATAGTGATACCCCTTTATCGTGAAAATGACTTAACACCAACCGGATCACCCACCCACCCAATTGTGAGCATTTGCATTGCAGCTCTTGCCGTATCGCCGAATTTTCTCCCCATACCTTAAAAGCGATGCGACATTGTTGCAGTGTGAAATAGAATACTTTTTACTTCAAACCTACACTCCCCCCACCCCCTCCTCCCTGGTAATTTATGACCAGTCCAATCTGGACAATAATTAAGTATTGGTATACCAATACTATCATGAAAACCAACATCACTAGCAACAGCAGAATCACCACTACTGCGACAAGCACGACGAATAGAACACCTCCCCCACCACTACAGCTACCGCCACCACCATCACCATCGCCACTATCACTACCACCACCACCAACAACAACAACAACATGGCCAATTATACTACCAAAATCAGTAGAGTGTCTTTTCCGGAAGAAAAAAGGTTGTCTGGAAGGCGGCCAAACGTTTATGTTTTGTGACGTCAACGGCTCAGGAATGCAGCGTGGTGTGTGAACGAATTCAACGAATTCTGTTGAACAAGATTTTTTTTGAATGGCGTGTACTACAGTATCACATTCATTTTACACTACGTTCAAAATTAACATCTTATTCAACTGAATGTGTCTATTTTGTTGTATTTGTTCACACGCCACGTGGCATTCGCGAGCCGTTGACGTCATAAAACATAAACGTTTGGCCGCCTTCCAGACAACCTTTTTTCTTCCGGAAAAGACACTCTACTGATTTTGGTAGTACAATAAACAGTAGAAATAATTGTAAATAGGAAACGACGATGTCAAGTAGAAAAATCTTTGGTTTTAGGGCCAGTGTGTCTAGTGCCGGTGAAAAGTACACAATAAATTGATTTTTTATGTACCAAGTGTCAGAGTCTGTTTTGTGGCATTTCGACTACCGGCGGTTTCGGAGCCACAAGTCAACACACTGTTTCCCTCGGTACCAGCAATAGACGTGTTTAATATTAAAATTTATGGTACGACGACCACAACATATATCGACGTTTCTTCGTAAAATCTTGGATCCGGGATCGTTGTCATACTACTTCTATGTTCTATTTTATTGTAAGTGTACCTTCTTGTTAGAAAAATGACAGCCCAGCAAATAACTTTAAGGAAAACCATAATGAATACATGCATATCTCAAAATCTTTTAAAACTGACGTTTCGCTACTAAAAAATTTAGTTTTAAATTTTTTTTAAATATTACGCATTCATTATGGTTTTTCTTAAGCCTTTCACGCGCATCGCTGTTGTCGATCAACTTTATCTTTTTACTCTGTCTAATACCAGACAGTTTTACTCGTCAAGGGGAGAAGTTTCGGAAAGCCATGCGTGAAAGGGTTAAAGTTATTTGCAGGGCTATCATTTTTCTAACAAGACTGCGCTCCCCGCCTGGCATTTGAATTGCAACTATGGCATTACCACCTTAATATATACAGAACTCGCGATCATGCTCTCGGCAACGGCCTCCGTGGCTCAGTGGTCAGAGCATTGCACTAGAATCGCAAGGTCGTGGGTTCATTTCCTGCCGGAAGGCCTGTGTAGTTGCATTTTTCGCAACTGGTCCCGGTTTGGTCTTAAAATGTATATATTCTACACTCGAATTTTCCTTCACCAAAAATCCCTAGAACATGCTATGTAATCGAGTGAAATGCCCAATATTACTTCTAATAAACCCAATTCTCTCCTGGCATTACCACCTTAATGTATACAGAACTCGCGATCATGCTCTCGGCAACGCCCTTCGTGGCTCAGTGGTCAGAGCATTGCACTAGAATCGCAAGGTCGTGGGTTCATTTCCTGCCGGAAGGCCTGTGTAGTTGCATTTTTCGCAACTGGTCCCGGTTTGGTCTTAAAATGTATATATTCTACACTCGAATTTTCCTTCACCAAAAATCCCTAGAACATATTTTAACCAAAGTGTACCTTCATTGCTTCGGCCAAAGCTGGTAATGCTTCATCAAGATCATGTTGAGCTTGGTCCGCCATAACGCGACATTTTTCCTCTTCTTCACCGATTTTTTCGCTTCTAGCTGCTACAAACTAACGAGAAAACAACGCAATAATTATATATAGATGCAAAGTATAGAGTATTTGTTCCTAGAGTAAAAAGCAAGCAATTACCTTTTGTTGTTCATCTGCATCTCTCTTTTGTTGAACAATTATCACTAAATATTCTTCACATTCTTTCTGGAATTTTGCAACTTTGACTTTGGCCTCTTCCAACTCAATCGACATTGACTCGACCTAAAACAAAGAAGAGTATAAATGAGATGGATGTGAATGAATATAAATAAGAAAACCTTGCTGTGTCAAAATATTTCTAATTAACTAGAAGTTACTATCGCAAGTGAAGTGCTGCCTCAAATGAGATGAAAACCTTTAGCCTACTCTTCAGGCAACTCTGTGCAGTCTGTGGTCAACGTGACATCCCCCTTGCCAATCCCACCCGAGTTTACTCACTCCTACCGTATCTGAGTTTGCCCACTCCACCCGAGTTTGCCCACTCCACCCCAGTTTGCCTAATCCATCCAAGTTTTCCCACTCTACCCAAGTTTGCCCATCTTCTCAAGTTTTCCCACTCATCCCAAGCCTACCCAGAAATTGAGAGCGAATTTACAGTAGCTTGTTACTCACGATGACTGTGTGAGGACTGCTACTGAATAGATATTCTGCAGCGTAACCAATCAGATTACAGCATTTGTATTAAACTGGTACAGTAGTTACCTTGTGAGTAACAAGTTACTGTAAATTCGCTCTCAATTTCTAAGAGATAATAGTTGATCCGAACTCGGGCTTGTAAACCAACTAGTAGTGGGACAAAATACTATTGATACAAACTAAAACTTCGGCAAAGCCCAAGTTTTCTGTCACTGTCTTGCACTTGTAAATTGGCTCTTTTGCTATAATTGGTTACTACCACTAATAGTCAGTGAGTAGTACTGTAGTAGAGAAAAATCAAGTTTTTTTAAAAAATAATTTAAATCTCCTTAAATTTTATATCCTCGATCTTAAACCAATACAGCAAATACAAAGCTAATATACCATCAACATAATTATAACAAACTGTTTGTATAAGTCTTTACTGTTTGAAAGCACAATAGTATAGTATACCTTTATACACTCTTTACGTTTCTCTCTGACGAAGGGCCTTCGCTCAAAACGTTAGACTCCTGCGTTCGTTGTTTCGGCAGTATATCAAACCTTACTATATTTCGATTGTTGTTTCATCACTGCCTATATACGCAGCACGCTACTTTTATTTTATAGTATACCTTTGCTCTAGTTTCGTCAATTTTGTCCAAGCCATTTCTAAGTTTTGCGGCAGCATCACCAAGCTCTCGTCTTTTCTCTGTTAACAAACTAGAGAAGAAACAAAAGATACGTTACGAATATAATGCAATGCTAAACAAAAAAAAATATAATACAACAATATAATAATAAGGACTTATTAACCACCTTGGGCTTAGAATTACGGTGATATTACAGATAATAGATTAATAATTCCTACACATGACATGTACACATAATAAAAACAGTGGTTAAATTACTTGAGAATGTAACTATCTACATATTGTCCACTTTTATAGCTAATATTAAGTTATACTAAAACTAGTTAGATTAAAGTAAACTATGATACAATTTAGTTAAGAAATTCAAGCCATGCCGCTCTCGGAATAAATGAATGTTTATGCCTGTCTGTATACAATATTGGGGTTAAAAGTGGATTTGAATTTGTCCTTAAATTGTAATTATGGTCTACAGCCTCATAAATAAATCGTTTACAGGGGTGTGTTTCTGAGTCCCGAATCTTGTTGTATTCTTTTCTTGTTATTCTGTCCCGCCGTGATGCAAGCGACTCAAGGATATCTCTCGGTAGACCAATACAAGCATCAAGAATTCCAGTTTCGGGCCCAAATAAGATGCATTATGGTATAGAATCAAAGGTCAAGCACCTATTAAGTCTGTGCCATTGTTCTTTGTTGTGGCTCATTAACATTTTATGTTAACAATGGCACTGACTTAATTAGTGCTCACTTGACCTTTGATTCTATACCATAATGCATCTTATTTGGGCCGGAAACTGGAATTCTTGATGCTTGTATGATATCAAGTCATCGGTTTTGAACTCTTTCAATATCATCCTTTAGATAATCTGGCAGACCTCCCCAGATTGGTGCTGCATATGCCATGAAATATACTAAATATTGAACACACAGTAGTCGTACTGTACCTCTGGTAACCAGACACTAGTTCCAAATAGTTGGTTGGCGTAACGTAATTATATCGCTTCATTTCCACCAACATTCTGTTAGACATGTTCACCACTGATCGATGAGTACTTACGAAAATTTCTGCAATATTCTTCTTGGTCTAAAACATACCAAAACAAAATTAAAGTTAGTTCAGATAAATTATGAATATGATATTCTATATTTTAACGACCACCAGAAACTATTTGCAAAAAGCGGAATTAATTATCCCTAGATGTAATTAATCCAAAATGTCGAATCTTAACTCAATGGAGGCTTTAGGTCACGTAAAAAATTTAATATTTTTTTAAAACCTTGATTTTCTTTTGAAAACTATAGCACCTTAAAGAACATAGAAAAATACACAATTTCGTTTATTTTTTAATTTTGTATTTTAATGTCTGAACGAATTATGACGTATGCAAATAATTAATTACAATTATTATATGGCAGCAGCGCTGAGAGGTTCGAATACGGAAATCCTGTACTTTGATTGGTTCATAAGCGGTCGGATATTTCCCGTATCCGCCCGCTCAGAGCGGAATCTGCCATTCGGGACCGTAAAAGTTTGTGAAAGTTTTTAAAATGTCCAGAACGTTCGTAACATTGTTCGTAACAATATAACATTTACTTCTCACAAGTATTAGAATTTCAGATGATTTTTTATTCAACTACTTAACGTACGATCTTGAGCAATATGTTAAACAAAAGCAATTGAAAAATACTATTTGGGGTAGAAAGTTCAGGATTCTAGCTCAACGGAAAGTACTTTAAAAATGAAAAAATGTCCGATTTTTTCGTTTAGTTCGCAAGAAAGATGGGTCGAGTTTTCACAGAACGTTCACAACATTTATGGCCATATAATAAACTACTTATCGACCTCGCTTGTTCGGTCTGTACTAGTGAAATATCAGTCCTCTCAACTCGCCGCGCTCGTCTCGGTCCGCACTAAAAAACATCGGTCCGATATTTCACTAGTACAGACCTCACACTTGGTCAATAAGTAGTTATTATCATTCCATTCGTCACTACCCCGCATTCTGATTGGTTAATTCACCTGTAAATAACTGAGTGCAAAAATAATTTTAGAGCAAATGGGTGGAGAGGGCAAACTCAGATACGGTAGGAGTGAGTAAACTCGGGACAGACTGCACAGAGTTGCCTGCAGAGTAAGAAGCAAATCAAGGTTTTAAAAAACAATACGTGTGTCACGTGACCCGTGCAAAGCCTCTATACTGACCCTAACCTTGATATAAAAGTTCTAACCCTCGTAAATGACTGAGAACTAGGATTGAACGAATGCGTGCTGTTCAATATCGAATTATCTATTTACATATATTTGCCATATCGCGTTTAGATATTCCAATACGTAATATTATTAAATGGCACACGTTAATTCTGATGAAATCGCGTTCTCAGATTGACTGAGACGCGTCACGTGTCTGTTATTTTCCGGTAATAGTCGGTCCGGATTACAGGTTTCATCAGTCATTTTGTTTACAAAAAAACACAATGAAATAAAACGTTAAGAAGCTTCAAAAGTTAGCAAATTCAGCACATTAAGCACCAAAGCATGTATGAGTCGGACGATAAGGAATCTGAAAAAGAGTTTTACTAGCCCGAAAGCAATAACAAGAACAACATTAAAGGTGCTGTCCAGTCCGTTCTGCGCACGATCCGCTATCTTTGTTTTGAGGGCCCTCAAAATACGACATTCGTAGATAATTACATGAAGTACTCACTCAGAAAAATGTACATATTTCATGATAAAAAATTTTACTGTACATGTTTCCTATTGGCTCTGATTGTTTACATTAATTAGTTTTTCTGTTGTTCTTTTTCTATTGTTTGTATTCAGTGTTTATATTTGGTGCATTGTTTGTATGTCTATTCTAAGCTGTCTCCTGTCAACCATCCAACTTAATCAGTTTTATATGTAAAGGCCACTTGCCTAGGTTAGCTCACTAATAGTTATTGCAAGTGGCTTACACTCATCTATTTGTAATTTTTCTTTCTAATTGTCTCTTTTACCAATTTTGTATGCTTTTCAGTGTTAATAAATTATTATTATAAACCGTTAGGAGTCATGGCAGAAAATTAAGCGATTTGGCGAGGATATATCTTCGTATTCCTTGTATTTCTTCCAAAAATGTTTCGTTTCGAGTACAAATAATGAAGAAGAAGCAAGAAAAGTTTACAATCTTGAATAAGGTATCAGTATATTTTTTCTAAATAGATATGTAAACATTATAAATGATACTATGTAAACATTAGTTTCGTACATGCGCAGAACAGACTGTACAGCACCTTTAAAAATGAAGATTCTATGTAACGATATACGTATGTAAGCTATAGGTATATGTAATAAACGTCTTATTAATCTCGACCGCTTGGTCATTACGAAAAAATATCAGACCTCGGTCTTTTATGTACAGACTCCCGTTTCATATTTTTCCCGTAATGACCACTCTCACTTAATAAAAATGTCACGGTTAATAACAATTAATAAAAAATGGTTGTTGTCCATAATATATTGGAGGACAGACCCATGGATCACGTCACATCACCTTAACTGGTTTCCTTTTGTCTTTTTTAAGGGCCCCCAAATCTGGTTAATAGTTCAACAATAAAAACTTAACATTTTGTATAAAACAAATAGAAATAAAATTTATTTTCATATGTATATCACTTGCTCTTGCTTTACCTCTTCGTCACCCAAGTCCATGGGTTCCAAATATTTCTCGGCAACCTCCAGCAGAGCATCACTGGGCCACTCACTAAACCAATCAATTGTTGTGCAGTTTACAAAAGCTGGGTACATCCGAATACGATTCCTAAACAAGAAAATCATAATTAAGTAATCCACAAAGAAACCGCTAAAAATACTGTTGAGATATAAGTGTATAAGTAAAATTACTTTAAAAAAACAAACATAATTTGGTTTCTAAAAATAATTAGTATAAATTTACAAGTTTATAATGCAAATCCTCGAATTTCATTGGCTATTGCAGGAGTTTATAATTGGTGATATAAACCTCTGAGATAAATCAATGAAAGTCATTCTTTTAAAAAAATTGACCAAGACAAAATACGTAGTATAGCACGAACAATGATCATTAGAGCCAGCGGTTGTTCTGTTAAGCAACAATAGCGCCGAAATTATAACGGAGTGGGCAAATGAAAGAAGAAATTGAACATTTAGGCGAAGCAATACGTTCTACAGAAAACAAAAACGGCTATAAAATGGTTAGAATGGAAATTATTAATGGTACGAGCGTTAAATTGTTTATCTGTCTTCGTCTAAAACGAAATAACTGCAAACAAAACACATTTCAAATTTACGCTTGCTGTTAACAAGATTTCGTGATGTAAACTATATGCTAAATTGAATGTTTCTTTCAACTTTTTGTCACTTTTACAAATCAAATGAGTGGATATATATTGTTTCAATATTGTACATGAAAATCCATGCTAAATAATGCAAGAAAACTTTACTTTTCCATCAGTTACTGTACGGGCCAAATGACTGTTGAACGTTTGTTGTTGGCAGTTAAAAAATAATAAAACGAGCCTCAAAGAATATGTTATGGTCGAGAATTTATTTAATTGTTGCTGGTAAATTTATACTAAACAATTAGACAACTCGCCCTCGTTTTCTATGAGCGATAGATTAGCCTCGTTGACTATTCGTTCGTAGAAAACTTGGGCTCGTTGTCTAATTGTTAAGAATAAACAAATTCTGTTCTATATAAAGTGGTAAATAACGTTTCTTTTTCCCATTTTATACTCCATTCAACGCCAGTGTTTTCTATATACGGTAGTTTGTTTTATACAACAACGTGACTTCAATGTGTATTTTCATTGGTTGTTGGCATATGAAATGACACATACAGAGATGACGTTTGTTTTTCTTTTTTCATCCCCCAAAAATCCTTCAATAAACAGCTTAAATTTTTATTGTATAAAACAAATAGTTTACATTTTCCATGTATGTGTACTATAACAGATCACATGCAGAAGACGTCACAGCGTGTAAAGAACAGGCACGTCACTCAACTTTGTCTCGTGTCGTACTTTTTTGTGCTTTACAGGCTGTGACGTCATCTGTGATCTAGTACACACGCACGGAAAATGTAATCTATTTGTTAAATAACTTCAGGTTTGGTTTATTTGTTTTCTGAGAGTGTGTGATTTTAACAAGAAGTAAAAAAAAAAACAACCAAAAACGTTTGTATATTGTAAGTTGGCTAATCAGTCTTGGTACAGTATGCGTACTGATCACAACACACGTGTGTTGACTGGAAGACTCAAATTATAATAGAATTTATAAATCAAAAGTTTAATCCAAGATTTTCGTTTATTCAAAAAAAATAGAAACAGACAGTTTACACGCATGCATGTGTGAAAAACAAAATAAATTAACAAACCAATGATTGCATACCGCCAGACTCTCCTTGAATTAATTCAGGTGGAGTCTAGCGCGCAGGCTATTGCATACCTAAAAGGATCACCAACGGGACTCATGCACAAAACAATATGTAATTTGCTTCTGACACGTTCAATGAAATAAGAAAACATGGACTCCGGGGTATCGGCGATGCCATCAGCTTTGGCTGCTTCTGAAAGAGCAGTTCTCACCTGAAATAACGAATAAAGAATGTCTATAGATGGTTTTTCCTTTTGCCTTCCCCTAGACGCTAAATTCTACAGCCCGAAAACAGTCTACCATATAGGCTAACATTTCGACTGTCTATCCATAATTAGTAGATATTAACGTACTAGTAGTATTAATATTACAAATGCTGCAATCTGATTGGCTATATTACTCGATATACAGCAGTCTCGCGCGGTTCTCAAGCGCAACAGGACAAAAACTGTATTTGTTTTCAACTAAAGAACAAAAACGATGATCATGTTTCGCGTTTTAAGATAATTCAGAAAAACTAACGAACATAAGCTAGTTTCTTCTAAAACAATTAGAATATTCGCTCTCAATTTGTCTGAGATATTTTATATGAGATGATAGTTGATTAAAGTTCTCTTGTCAACTATCACCACTGCATGGTTGTTGTTTTACCACTGGTTCGCCATTTCTTTGCTTATCTTTAATTATCGTCACTTGGAAACTAGATTACTAACTAGCAATATTAAAATTGTACATACCTCCTCAAATTCATCTGGTTTATATAAATTAGGTACTTCACCACTGCTAAGAATGTTATTAATGTCCTCCAAGAAGGACTCGTCCAATACTTGAGTATCGTTAAACAAAAATATTGTAGGTTTGTTATCAACTCCGGCAATAAAGTACAGCTTCTTAAGATCTAAAATGGACAATAGAAAGCAAAAATTAATGATCCTACCAAATGAGAACAATAAATTTATGCAGAATGACGTCACACTGGTCTCACCAGTATGAGTCTGACTATGACTTTACAAGAACGCGTAGTTCCGAAGTAGGCTTAAGGTGTCTATGAAATGAAAAATTCGTTGGCATTTTTGTTGTTTTATTGTACAGAGGAGCATGGCAGGAACACTCACCGAAAATTTCAAGAGAATCTGATGCGTAGTTTTCGCGCTATTAACTCTCAAAGTTTGCCATGGCTAGTTCGTTCTTGAAGAAAAATTGGGCTTTCGGTAACAATACTTATGACGTACACAAATGACAACTATGCATAAGAACAATAGATTTCACTATTAATGATCCATCTGCGTACGTCATAAGGCATTGTTACCAAGAAGCCCAAATTTCCCCAAAACAAACTATCCACGGCAAATTTTGAGAGTTGATAGCGCGAAAACTACGCATCAGATTTCGTTTGAAATTTTCAGTGAGTGTTTCTGTCATGCTCCTCTGTACAATAAAACAACAAAAATGCCAACGTATTTTTCACTTCATAGACACTTCAAAGACGTTTAAATCAGTATTAATGAGTTATCGAAAAACGTTATATATCTTTGCTATTGTCAAATATAATCACTTGAAAATCTACTTGTTTAGTGTTCTGGGCGAAACACACGCACATGCTTCCCTCGAATTATTTTGGTTTGATAATAGCAAAGATATATAACTTTTTTCGATTAACTCCTTCTCGTTCAGCTTATTCAAGCTTATTCTTTCGCTTGAGCTGGTACCATGTGATTTGCAAGAGTTTATACATTATAATACATGCTTGTCAGATGTACAAACGTTTTAAAGGGCTTATGAAACGAAAATGTCTTATTTGAAAGAACACTTAAAATGACAGAGTAGCATATTTTGCAGTTTTTCGTTTCCTTGCTTCGTTCTTGAGATATTTCAGTTTGTTTGATGTAAAAGTCTCATGTTGCGATGCCACATGTACATAATGAGTTATCGAAAAACGTTATATATCTTTGCTATTGTCAAATATAATCACTTGAAAATCTATACTTGTTTAGTGTTCTGGGCGAAACACACGCACATGCTTCCCTCGAACTATTTTGGTTTGATAATAGCAAAGACATATAACTTTTTTCAACAACTCATTATGCAGGGTATCCTGTAACCTTAACGTCACATGTAGGAAGCCATTTCAAGAAATTTGTTACGGCTCGCTCAATTTTCCCCCGATTTGTCTCAAATTTGCACCAAATGTAGTTAAGTATGTGACGGACACTATCGTATTATACAGTAAATAAGAAATAAAATATTGTTGCAGATATACTCATCAGTTTAAAATAACAGTACCTTCGCGCCGCGATTTAAGGCGGTCTTTGGTTTTACCAATTTATCATATTTACACTTCTCAATGTTTGTTCTAAAAAAGTGTGTTCGCGCGTTTTATTTATGTAAAAATTACCCTGAGTTACAAGCTTTTATTTGTCAGTTGCTTGTGCCACAACATAGGTCGAGAAATAAAATATCCTAACTGCTAAACCACTACATTAATAAAAAATGCGAACACACTTTTTTAGAACAAACATTTCCAAGCAAGGAAACGAAAAACTTCAAAAGATGTTACTCTATCATTTTATAATAATAATAATAATAATAATAATAATAATAATAATAATAATAATAATAATAATAATAATAATAATAATAATAATAATAATAATAATAATAATTAGCGATTTATATTGCGCATTCTTCATGACGTAATGATCGAATGCGCATTACAGTGTACAACAGAATAGATAAATAGGTATAGCTATATATTTACAATACATGAAATAGTTATTAAGATGAAGGTGTTGATTTTTACGGAGGGAGAAAAACCGAAGAACCCGGCGAATAACCCTCGAAGCACAGGAGAGACCAACTAAACTCTACTCGCATGAGTCGCAAGCTCGAAAACGGGGTTACTCCCAGACGGTCACCCATCCAAGTACTAACCCCGTCTAACCGGGCTTAACTATTGGTGAGAGGCAGCGCCCTAACAGCACACGCCACCCGTGCTCCCCGTGTTCTTTCAAATAGTGTTCTGGAGTGTTACATCAGAAGCGACCCAAGCAAAAGAGGATATAGAAAAAGAATGTTGGGGATTTGGAGGGAGATTGGAGTGTTTCAGGTCACGGAACAAAGGCTGGCAGATCAAGCGAGAGCAATACGAATAAATGTATGGTTAAGTGGTTAACGGATGTTGAAATTGAGGAACTGAAGAGGAAAATCGAACGAGAAAATACTAGGGAAGAAAATGTGGAATCGAATGAAGAGGGATCACAAAGTAACGCACCGGAAAGGGAGTCGACACCTCCAACGGAACAGTCGGATGAGGAGGTAAATGCTAATAGAGATTGGCAGAGAGAAGAGAGCAATCAATTAGACCAAATACGTGAGAGAATGAGGAATGCTGGTTCAAGTGATGAGAAGGTTATCATACTAGAAATGATATTTGAAGAAATGGAAAAGGGAGATCCCCAGAAACCTATGAACTTAAGAAATGTGGAAAGATCAAGACTAAAAACAGCTAAGGCAGAAGTAAATGAAGTTATTGCTTTTATAAACACAGAGACAATAACCGACACCAATAAGCTATTAAATGCAGCGGCGGTTGTTGTTGGTAGAAGGTTGGGCATCAGGAACCAAACGGGGAAAAAAGAAGAACTATGGTGGAAGAGAAGGATACAACTAAAGATAAAACAACTCAGACAAGATATTAGTAGATTGGACAGGATAAAATCAGGAAATTTCTTAAGGAATGATATCAAACAACAACTGAGGAAGAAATATAATATCTCCAGAAAAGGGTACCAGGTAGTGCTGGAGGAACTGAAACAGAGGCTGACGGCACAAGCTGCAAAATTGAAGAGATATGAGGATAGAGGTAAATTCTGCAACCAAAATAGAATGTTCGAATCAAACCAGAGAAAGCTTTTTGAAGAGCTCGAGGGAGTGGAGAGGGATGACATCATACCCGATGCCGACGAGAGTAGAAACTTCTGGGGTAGCATCTGGGGGAAAAGCACAGAACATAATAGTGAAGCAGAATGGCTGAAAGAACTGGAGAATGATCTAAGTAGTGTTGAAAAGCAAGAGAATATTGAACTGACTGTAAACGAGATTGAGAAGCAACAAAGGAAAATGCCTAATTGGAAATCACCAGGTCCAGATGGCCTGCAAGGATATTGGATCAAGAATTTTACATCCTTGAAAGAGAGAATTACAAGTCAATTGAACGTGTGCTTACAACGCAATTCGGTACCAGATTGGATGACTAAGGGGAGAACGGTGTTGCTAATGAAAGATAAAGATCAGAGAGGTGAGGTGACCAATTTCAGACCAATCACCTGCTTACCAATTATGTGGAAGTTGCTAACAGGAGTACTGGCGGATAAGATGTATGAACATCTCGAAGAAAAGCATCTACTTCGGGAGGAACAGAAAGGGTGTCGACGAAAATCAAAGGGAACAAAGGACCAACTGCTAATTGATAAATTAATTATCAGAAACTGCAAAAGAAGGAAAACAGGACTCGCAATGGCTTGGGTGGACTATAGAAAAGCATTTGATATGGTACCCCACTCGTGGATACTCCACTGTATGAAGATATTTGGTGTAGCGCAAAATGTGATTGAACTAATCCAGAACAGTATGTGCCAGTGGAAGACAACGTTAACAGCAGGAAGAGCAGTATTGGGTGAAGTACATATAAATAGAGGAATCTTTCAGGGAGATAGTTTTCCCCGATGTTATTTGTACTCTCCTTGATCCCGCTAACTCTGGTGCTACGAAAAATAAAAATGGGATATGACTTCGGAGGTGGTAGTGGAATAGTTAACCATTTGCTTTTTATGGACGACCTCAAACTCTACGGAAAAAATGAAAACCAAGTGGATTCCCTAATTCAATCAGTTAGAATTGTGTCTGAGGATATGCGAATGGAATTTGGAATATCAAAATGCGCAACATTGATTATGAAGAGAGGAAAGGTGATTCAAAGTGAAGGAATCCAGCTCCCTGGCGATAAGAAGATACGATCACTGAAAATCGAGGACAACGAAGGATATAAATACCTCGGAGTGCTCGAGGCGGACGATATAAAGCATGGTGAAATGAAGGAGAAGGTCCAGAAAGAATATTTCCATAGATTAAAGACTATACTTAAATCCAAACTCAATGGGGGCAACACAATAAAAGCGATAAATACAAGAGCAGTGTCAATAGTCCGATACGGGGCTGGAATCATTGATTGGACCAAAGCAGAACTGCAGCATATGGATCGGAAAACACGGAAACTGATGACCATTTATCGCACACTACATCCGCAGGCCGATGTTGATCGGCTGTATGTTAAAAGATCAAAGGGTGGGCGTGGAATGATAAGTATTGAGGAATGTGTGAATATCGAGGCAAATAACCTAAGCAAGTACATTAAGGCCTCCCAGGAAAGGTTGTTGAAAGCTGTGGAAAAAGAGGAAATACTAAAAGAAAAAGATCCTGGTAAAGATAAGGTTTCGTATTCGGAAGAACATGCCCAAAGGTACCGTGAAAAGCCCCTCCATGGACAATTTGTAAGAGGCATTGAAGAAATTAGGGACCAGAAAACGTGGGAATGGCTTAAGAGAGGGAAGTCGAAGAGAGAAAGTGAAGGGTTCCTCATGGCTGCACAGGATCAGGCGCTGCGGACAAACAGTGTGAAGAAACGTATCGATAACCAAAACGTATCTCCGACATGTAGAATGTGCGGAATGAGGGAGGAGACAGTAAGTCATATCTTAGCAGAGTGTACCGCCCTGACACAGAAACAATATAAGTTATGGAGACATGACAGGGTAGCCCAGGTCATCCATTGGAAGTTAAGTGAGAAATGTGGGTTTACAAAAACAGCAAAATGGTATGATCACAAGCCAGATCCAGTCTGTGACTCGGAAAAGTTCAAGCTATTGTGGGATTTTAAGATCCAAACGGACCACCATATTGAACACAATAAACCCGATATTTTGTTACTAAATAGAGAAGAAAGATCTTGCTGGATCATCGACATCGCCTGCCCCTTTGATACAAGAGTTGTAAACAAGGAGAGAGAGAGAAAGTGGAAAATTACCATGATCTGAAAATCGAAATCAAGCGAATCTGGAACTGCCGGTCGGTTAAAATCATACCGATAGTTATAGGTGCATTGGGGACAATATCAAGGGGATTTGAAAAGTGGCTGAAGATATTGGAAATGCCATCAAGCATGGAAATCCTACAGCGTGTTTGCTTGCTGGGTTCGGCAACAATTTTACGAAAAGTACTGGACACATAAGAACAGTGCCAAGGAGAGATTATAAGGTCTAAGGCACCCCAGGCCATAGGCTGTGGCTCGATGCCTTACAGAACTTCCTGCATATGCAGAGATTAACTTTCATAAAATAATAATTAGCGATTTATATTGCGCATTCTTCATGACGTAATGATCGAATGCGCATTACAGTGTACAACAAAATAGATAAATAGGTATAGCTATATATTTACAATACATGAAATAGTTATTAAGATGAAGGTGTTGATTTTTACGGAGGGAGGAAACCCGAAGAACCCGGCGAAAAACCCTCGAAGCACAGGAGAGACCAACTAAACTCTACTCACATGAGTCGCAAGCTCGAAAACGGGGTTACTCCCAGACGGTCACCCATCCAAGTACTAACCCCGTCTAACCGGGCTTAACTATTGGTGAGAGGCAGCGCCCTAACAGCACACGCCACCCGTGCTCCCCGTGTTCTTTCAAATAAGACAGACTTAATTTTCGTTTCATAGGCACTTTAATGCATTGGCTTGATCTAATGTTCACAGACCAATCTTAAAGCAGTAACTCGAAGCTTCCCACGCAGAACCAATTTTAAAGGGCTTAAAACATCGTTTACACAATTGGTGGTGAATCACATACATCACGATGACAATCGTATAGGATTAAGCTTCCCGTACAAGGCCAATTTATAATAGTAGTTCCGACCTTTCCAAAAGGGACCAATTTTAAAGTAATAATTCTCAGCTTTCCACATGGAACCAATTTTAAAATAGTAGCCAAACGGGACCACTCTTAAAGTTGTGCTTCCCGCACGTACAGATCAGTTTACAGTAGTAACTCTAAGCCTCCCGCGCGGAACAAATTTTAAAGTAGTAGTTCTAACCTTCCCGGAACTCCTGTTTCTTATAGTTTCTTGTGACCTCAATCTGAAAGACTTTATAGCCAATAAGATAAGCAGCCAGTCGTGTTAAACTTTGTCTACCACTGCCGCCAATTCCAACCAACAACATGTTGCCACGTGATCGACCAATGACACGAACTATTCTAGAAACTGGATAATAGAAACAATATATCTATACTAAAAACAGAGAAAATTGCAATAACAATAAAAGAAAACGGCCTCAAAGAGAGAAAATAAGAAATAAGAAAGCCGCGAAGGGTGTCGATTTTCTCCCGCCATTTTGTCAAGCAAATTTCAAGACCGAGAGTAAAATCGTCTGTAAAATCTGGCCTTAGTCAGAGTAAAATCTGTGGAGTCTTAATTATAAGGAGCCGAAAGCCTGAAACTGTGAAAGTTATAAGTTAATTCAAGGTTCTAATCACATAGAAATAGTTTACCCAAGCTAAAACACGAATAGTGTAATTCTATTTCATCCTAGTGGCTAAATCTAACACCAGGAAATACATGTAACTTTCTTGAAAATCTTTTTTGAAATTGACCTGTTAGAAATTTCACTAAATTGCGCACAGTTCCGTCGATATTGCCACACCGCCTGCAGGTCGGCTAGTGCTCTTTGCTGTTTTAATGCAGGTACAAGATTCAATATTTGAAGTTGAGTTTGCGGACTTACTATACATTTCAATAAGTTCAATTCTGACACGACGTGTGAAACTATCAGGTTCGACAGTCTGAACAGTGAATTTGAGCTTTTGATGTTCTGATAAGCTCGGCTGTATAAGCACATCATGATGCTTCGCGGTGATGGATCACGAAAAGTCGAAAATGCATTGGTTTAGCTGGTGTGTTTTATTTTCAATTTGAAACAGTTACGGGGGTGATATTTTGATATTTGATAATTTGAAACCATGCAGTCTAGCTCTATCACAGTTGTAAAAGATTGTTACCACTTAGTTACTAAGCTAATGGGCCATGCTTGGAATTTTAATTTAGAAATTATTGGGGGGCGGGCGCCACTGTTTTTCATATATCTTTTACCCTTTTCATATTCTTTTGTCATAAGTCTAAAGTTGCAGAAATTAAAATACGAAAAGTCATTGCCCGAAGTGCATGTCATAGACGGCTCGTTGTCTAACTGTTAAATATTATAAAAAATCATCAATATTATAATTCATGATGAAGAAAATTCAAAGAAGATTAATATTTAATCAATATCTGCAAATCGGTAAGAGAATCGTCCTGATTTAAATAAACGTTTCGTTTGATTTTCTCAGCTAAAAATTGTATTCTTAATCGATAAAAATAAACATCTATATGTATCAATTTTGCCTCGCGTCTGTATATCAGATAAAGATCGGCAGCTCACTGAAAGGAAAAGCTATATGAGCACCGCCCTTGAGTAAGCACCGCCCCAAAATAAGCATCGCCCCCGAGTAAGCACCGCCCCAAAATAAGCACCGCCCTCGAGTAAGCACCGCCCCAAAATAAGCACCGCCCTTGAGTAAGCACTGCCCCAAAATAAGCACCGTTCTCGAGTAAGCATCGCTCCAAAATAAGCACCGCCCTCGAGTAAGCACCGCCCCAAAATAAGCACCGCCCTCGAGTAAGCACTGCCCCAAAGTAAACACCGACCTCGAGTAAGCACTGCCCCAAAATAAGCACCGCCCTCGAGCAAGCACTGCCCCAAAGTAAACACCGACCTCGAGTAAGCACTGCCCCAAAATAAGCACCGCCCCCGAGTAAGCACCGCTCTCGCATAAGCGCCGGATATGAAGTCATAAAAATTGAAAGAGCGCCTCGGCGGCTAATTTTGTAAATACGGTAGTCAATTTGGGATACTTAACAAGAAGTGTTGAATTGCGAATACATACAGTCTTAGTCCTAATTGTATGGTAATGGCAAACACGGCAATAAATCAATTAATTCGGTTAATACGAGGGACGAGTAGCAATAAAAAAGAACAAGAACTACGTCAATCTAACCATGTTCTATAGCATCTCGAAATAGGACCAGATTCATTGGAATCACGCCTGGTTCCATATTGTAATCCTCAAGTTGATCCTCTATAAACTTCTTTAATGCGGGAAAATCAGTAAGATCTTCATATACTTCATCACCTTTCACAAAGTCACCTGGAAATATTAAGGATTCAACAACTATTTAGCAAAAAAAACAAATGAGCGGGGAACTGCGTTGGTGATTTTATAATTAACAGTATAATTACTGCAATTAATAATTCATGAGGAAAATTCAAAAGAAATTAATGTTTAATCAGTGTCTTTATATGTGATAAAGATACCTCCTGATTTACATAAACTTTTGCTTTGATTTTCTCGGCTTAGACAAGGTTATTTTTCAAACTTACTACGCCAATGAACTTACCAAGTGGTTCGTTTTTGAAGCCGTTCAATAAACTCGCAGTTCGTGTTTTATCAGATATAAAAACACTCGGCTTCGCCTCGTGTCTTTATATCTGATAAAACACTCCTGCTCGTTTATTAAACAGTACTTGAACAGATCAGAAGCATGACACCGATTCGCTATTGGCCGATTCGTGAATGGTCGTTGCCCATCATTTACGAACCCGGTCATTGCCTTCCACCATAGTATACTCTCCGTACGGTCAAATTAGCAGGTCAAGTATCCGCGATTCGGTGGTATATTAAATTTAAAGTTTTAAAGTGCCTATGACACGAAAATTAAGTTTGCCTTATTTAAAAAGAAAAGACTTAAAATGACAGAGTAACATCTTTTGCAGGTTTTGGTTTCCTTGCTTCGTTATTGAGATATTTCAGTTTGCTTGATATGTGCATAATGAGTTATCGGAGAAGGTTAGATATATTTATCAAATTCATTAATAATTCATAAGGAAAATTCAAAAGAAATGAATGTTTAATCAGGTGTTTGTAAATACTGTTAAAACATTGATTAATAAAACATCAACGTTTTATCAAAGCTTTTAGACACTAGCGTTTTTTCTGAGTTAAATGATCTTATCTAACGTTTCTTACAACCCTTAAACAAAGTATTCATCATGTACACTTAGAATTTGATAAGTAAGTTATTCGCGTCCGATCTTTATGGGTATCTACAATGCCCATAAAGATCGGCCACTCATATTTTAACTACTACTTCTAAAATCATTAATAATTCATGAGGAAAACACAAAGAAAAATCTTAAGCGTATTGGATCTATATATGTGATATAGACTCGCTCTAAGTTTCTCGCTGGTTTTTAACGGCTGAGATAAGCTTAATTTTCAAAATTACTACGCCAATTATGAACGTATGAAGTGATGAATTTCAGAAGTCATTTAAAAACCGCGCAGGAGGGCTTTATCGGATATAAAAAATATATCCGATAAAGCCCTCCTGCGCGGTTTTTAAATATTACTTATATATATCTTTGCCATTATCAAACAAAATCACTTGAAATTCTACATGTTTCATCTTGTATGAGGAACACACTGACACGCTTCCTTCGAATTAAGTTTGGTTTGATAATAGCAACAATACATAATCTTTTCTGATAAGACATTATGCACATGTACGTGAATGTACGTTACAATATGTACATTTGCATATCAAACAAACTGGAATTTCTCAACAACGAAGCGAGGAAACGAAAAACTGCAAAAAATGTTACTTTGTGATTTTAAGAGTTCGTTCAAATAAGACAAACTTAATTTTCGTTTCATTAGTGTTCGATGTCGACGATTGCGGTATATATATAGAAATGGGAGAATTCGAATCCTAGTCAAACCTTCAGTTTTTCCCTTCTTTTCAGTTAAACTTTTATTATTTTTTTACGATGTAAGTTTCTATTTTTTACAAGTTCTAGAAAAAAATTCTAGAATAGTTAAAAACCCAGCGAACAAATCCGCACAGTATCAATAATGCACTTACCAAATATCGGAGGTTGTTTATTCGGGCATAGATTGTGATACGTTAGATCAAATAAACTTCCTAGTTTATCACTAATGAGGGTAATAAATGACTCCTTATCAGCTTCATCAACAAGACGATCAGCAAAAACTCTGAAAAAATTATATAAGAGCATTTAATAATAATCACCTAAAAAATAAATTTTCCTATGCTACAACAAATACTTTGAATACAGTTTCTTCGTTTTTGCAGCACAAGCTGTCGTCAGTTAAACTCAGGGAAAAACTCTGAGCTCCAGACGAGACTCGAACCCACAACCTTCCGAAAAGTTGTTTTTCGATATTTATACCTGGGGCCTAGTCAAACCGTACGTGTGTCACAAGTACTTGTTGGGCTACAAGTCGCATTGTGTCAGTTTACTTATAGTAAATATGTTTTCTATGTTAGTATAGTGTTTTCAGCTCGAGTTGGCAAAACATTGAATACAATTGCACAAATGAAAACAATGACTATAAATCATAACGTAACTTGTGAGTACTGAGATTGATGAAATTGATATGGCAATGTCTGAATATAAATATTGTGGCTGACATAAGCACTTCACAGCATACTTTCTTTATCAAAAGTGTACAATGTTTACTAGAATTATTTTTGCTAAGCATTATTCATAATGAATTATTCTTGTGATTATATTTAATAATAATTTCTTTATTTTATGTGACTGATAACAGTTATTATTATACAATACTGATACAATCTCGACTGTGATTGGCTAAAAATCTACACACAATTCTTGATGTCTTGCCTATGACGCGCTGGCCAGCGGTTTGAACAAAACAAACATGGCGGCCGTCGTCAGGAGTGAAGATCAGAAGCGGATTAATCCGGCGGATTTGGCACGTTTTGTTGACGCTAAAACCACCAAGAAAAAACAAGCGAGCTACACATACAGCTGTTAGTGTTTAAAAGGGAAAATTGTATTTGAAGCGAAAAAAGTTAGCGAACCTTGAACTGAAGACGGTACGGAATATTTACTATTTGTACCTAACTTTGTAAAAAACTTTCTAAAGGCAGAAGTTCTACATTTATAATTGTATAATAAAACAATTATTGAATTCGGTTTTCAGTTGAGGCGGATAATACAGACCGAGGCTTGATAACACAAGTCATCATGCTCAACCTCATCCAATTTTTGGATAATACTGCACTTGACTTTGCCTCGAGCAGCGTTCAATTTCTCGCTTCTCCACTTTCTCAAGGAAGAGTGGGTCGTTATCGGGATATTCCTCTCACGTTGCTTCAAAAAAATAACGTTTAAAAACAAATTACAAGAACTCCATGTTACCTGAAATTTTCATGAACCCATAACCTTGTCATGCTTGGTTTGGTGTCCTGAAAATCTCTTCTCGCGCGCAGAAGACCTTGAAATACCTGGAAAAAAACAAACGAACCAAGAAAGTGCCAGGAATTCACATTTTCAAATAAGGACATTCTTTATGATATCATAAACCAAACACGGTTGTAGCAGGAGGAAGAACCTAGGACTCAGCACCCAATCATTTGCTCTATATAGCAATTCCACAGCAGAAAATGCTATTTCGGACACCTTAAGGTGGCTCCATACAGTTTCTTGAAAAATGGAAAATACATGTTTGAGAGTCCAAAACACGTGATTAAACAACTCGGAAAGAGAATAACACTAAATGTTATGCAAAGTTAAACAGTCGGACAATAAAAAAACTGTTTCCAAATAAATAGCAACAGTTGTTGCTATGGCAACAACGACATTTCAAATGGCTGCCAATTACCCTTCAAACTAATTTAATTCGAGAAAAACTTTGGTGACCCCAATTTTTTTTTCATTAAAACTTTCCTGGAAGTACGAGTAATCAATAGGCCGATTTTAAAAAAATTCTGTAGAACGAAATTTTTTAAAAATTAACAAACATGATTTTCTCGGGAAAAAAATTATTCCTTCTACAGAATTTTTTTAAAATCGGCCTATTGATTACTCATACTACAAGTAAAGTTTTTTTCGAATTAAATTAGTTTGAAGGGTAACTGGCAGTCAACAACTGTTGCTATTTATTTGGTAACAGTTTTTGATTGTCACAATGTTTATTTATGCATCTCAAACTCATTAATAATTCATGAGATAATCAGCCAATTACAATAGTCCATTAAATCACCTGATTGACGTTGGATACGCCAGGAAAGCCCAAGATATTAGATGAAAACCGGTGTTCATCTAATTCTTAAGATATTAATTATCTATGCAAAATAAACAAGTTGCTGTATGAATAAATTTTACACACACTCAAGAATAAAATCTCTTGAGGGTTTATTTTAATTGTATTTTGTAATTGAAATCGCTCGATTGAGATGCCATATCAACAACTCGTTTATCGTGTTTCATCAGGGGAATCCAAACACTCGAAAACAATAAAACCACTCGGCCTTCGGCCTCGTGCTTTCATCATGTTTTCTCGTGTTTGGATCCCCTGATGAAACACTCAAATTCGTTGTTGATACATTATATAACATTTAGTTTTATTCTTTTGTGGAATTGTTTATGCACGTTTTTTGGACTCTCAAACTTGTATTTTACATTTTCAAGAAACTGTGTGGAGCCACCTTAACTTCAAAATTTTTGAGGCTGTCATTGTTAGGCCCCTCAAATATGTTGCCATTACCCTATAGCTGAATGAACTTCTTAATAACATGTTGACAAATATGAAATGTACCTATAGACCCTTCTAATAAGTATAGAATACGTAATTTTCACCCTCTGACGTCAATTTCTTTTCACTTTTTTTTTGAATTCTTTTCAATTTCGTTTATTGTCTTAGCTTTTGTATATTTTCAATATAATTCCAAAAGGCTGAAAATGACGTGAATGGCGGAAAATGACGCATGTACTCTGCACTTATTAAAAGGGTCTATACCGTAACTCGTTTTGTTGAGAGCGGACCGAGTGCACGCTTTCTGAAAATGTTTCTTTCATTAACGATATATCATCAATGCAGATAAACACACACATAGTAATTTAACTAAAAAAAACACACAACTAACCTTTGATATGTCTCTCAAGTTAAACAGGTAATGAATTTTTGTCGGTGTTGGAAGCATCTTGCCTACGATCGTATTATAAACGTCAATGGTGGCCTAAATAAATTAAATAAAATAACTTTTATGTTTTTTAAATGACTTATTATGACACAAGCAATAACTATAAAAAAACCCTTGAAATAACCATATAATAAACGATTTATTAACCTCGTTTAGTCGGTCTATACAGAAAAATATCAGACCTTGGTTTTGTTTTTTCCCTACTCTGGCTATTTTGACCAATTATATAGTAAGGTTGCTAAACAATGGACAAAAGTTGTTTCAATGACCCCAACAACTATAGTAGTAGTGGGAGGAGAACTTCATATTAATTGTCATTAGTTTTCATTGCCTAGATGGTCCTCGCAGTGTAATATTTAGTGTTGCCACTTACCTGTGTCATTATATCACCTAATGGTTTTACATCCTCCTCAAAATCTTGCAGCTTTTGATTGATCATTGTTCCAAATATTCTTTTAATTTGACTTTCCTAATAATAACAACATAAAAAATTATGTAGTGTTTAATTAACGAGCAGCAGTGTTTTATCAGGTTTAAAACCACGAGGGCCCAGCCCCAGTGGTTCTTGACCTGATAAAACACGTAATGAGAGTTTATTGAACGGCTTAAAAAAAAGTTTCGTTAATGGTTGTTATGTTTATTGGTATTCTTTATATGAAATATTGTATGTTCATTAGTATTCTTTATATAGTACTCTTTCCGACGTCAATAAGTTTTATCAACAAAACCACCGACATAGTACTGATTTCCTTTGTGTTTTCCTCATGAATCATTAATGAGATTTTTAAATTGTACATAATAAACCTTAGATAACTGTTCTAGCTCTAATCTCCAACCGTGAGACAGTGTTGCCATTTTAAGTGGTTAATGATGTAAGTGATTGGCACACGTCGTACTTCCACTATATTCATTGTGTAACGAAGTAGTAATTTGGTACACCTTCGAAAGTTATAAACGTGCAAGACGCCAAGAATGAGAGTTGTTTCCATGACTTTTGAACAGTCAGGAGTATAGTATTGTAGAATATAATAAATTTTACTGCAATGTAGAACGGTACGAGTTTCTAGTGTCCTAGTGACATCTGTATAGCCAAATATTTATAGAACTGAAAAAAAAAGCAACAATTCATGTTGCTCAATTTTTGTTGGGTACTTAGTACTTACTTGAGGAAAAGTCATATTGATCATGTTAAATCTGCTTTGTAATCGACGTGATATCACCATCCTTCCACCTCCTGGAAGGCCCATAGCACCAAGAAGATGCATATCCTGTAATAAATAGCACAATATGTTAGTGAGATACCATATTAAAATCATTCAGTTAATTTACTTAATAATGACAGGTTTAAACAACAAGATCATGATCAATAAGCTGAGCAAGCATTTACCATGCTCTGAAACTACTATAATAATTGCTTTTTAGCGAACACAAGAACCACACACGATCTCCTGACGAGCTTAGTGTAATCACAGAAATCGTTTGTAGTAATGTAGCATTTAGCAGAGTATACGTGCATTTAGTACAGCAAGTGTTCCCATGTGAAGTTAGTTAGCCATGCTATTATATATACGATAATTTGTTCATTTATTATATATTACGTTCACTTATTACATTTATTATATACTTTTTGCTGTTGCTGTTGTCGTTGTCGCTATTGCTGCTGTTCTTGGTGGTGGTGGTGTCGCTATTGCTGCTGTTCTTGGTGGTGGTGGTGGTGGTGGTGGTGGTGGTGGTGGTGGTGGTAGTGTTGCTGCTGCTGCAGCTGTTGTTGGTGGTGTTGTTTGTCGGTGTTGTTCTTGTTTGTTATTGCTGCTGCTGTTTTAATGTTGTTGTTCGTGGTGGTGGTGGTGGTGGTGGTGGTGGTGGTTGTTGTTGTTGTTGTTGTTGTTGTTGTTGTTGTTGTTGTTGTTGTTGTTGTTTTTGTTGGTTGTTGTTTCTTGTTGATTGTTGATTGCTGACTGTTGATTGTTGCATGTATGGTTGTTGTTATACAAACAATTGGAGAAAGTTGTCGAGATAATATACTCAGGAAATATTTAGCAATTACTGCACTGATCTGTCACAAATACCTTGACATATTTCACAGTCTGTTTGATTCTATCGTACCAGAACCCATAATCCACCCACTGTCTTATAAGTTCAAGAGGAGGTTGTGAACCAAATGTATCCTTCGCTGGCATGTTAAAGTCGTCCAAAAATGTCAGTAACTGTTTACCGCCGACCGGGACATAAACACCTTGAAATAAGCGGAATCAATTAAGTATCGGAAGAATACTCGGAAACGCGTTTGTCCAAAAACAAAAAAAACGGCCTTTCCAAGCATTCTTCTGTGGCCCATAAAACAATACCGTGGCCCATCACTTCCACAATTGTGCAGATGGCATCAAATACCTCGTCAAATTAAGTATCAATTAAGTAAGAATCAGTCATTATCGGTAAATTTATAAATGGTTAGGATTATGACTGGAATACACAACAAAATCAACTCCGAATATTGAAAACATTTTAATAGAGATTCTAGGTTTTGCTTTGGTTTAAGGTCTTCGTTAAGGTTTGCAGGGCCATTTCTGTAAAGCGCTCTCAATTCATCAGAATTTATGCCACAAAAATAAAATAAATATCGTTAGAAAGCTATGAATTTCTAGAATACAATGGTGTCTTTGGTTTCGCGATAAACACAAACCGTTAATAGTTGTGAATTTTTTAATTAAAACCAGAGGGCCTCACTCGGGGCGACTTAAGAACAAAGCGTTCCATTTTGTTCCAAAAAAAGTTTCGCAGTTCGATTCCGAGATAAATGTCCAGATAAATTGCCTGGTTTCGAATTTATGACTTATTTTGTCGGAATGTTGGTCGAAAAACAGCATTTTAAACTTTGGTCGTCAATAAAATCGGCAAAACTCGACATATCAAAAAACGCTGACACCGTTTTGCTGGAAATTTATCTCGGAATCAAAGTACAAAAAAATATTTTGAACAAAATACAACGCTATGTTCTTAAGTCGCCCCGAGTGAAGCCCTCTGGTTTTAATTTAAAAATTCACAACTATTAACGGTCTGTGTTTATCGCAAAACCAACGACACCATTGTATTCTACAAATTCATAGCTCTCTAACGATATCTATTTTATTTTTGTGGCATAAATTCTGACGAATTGACAGCGCTTTACAGAAATGACCCTGCAAACTTTAACGAAGACCTTAAGTCATCATAATAAATGATGGCCGAAACAACTAACGTCCACCGACGCCAAATTTAACGGATATTATTTTGACTTATCGCTCGGGTGATCATGCCGTCTGACATGTAAGAAAATAACGTGTGGCATGCATGTACAAAAATAAACCTACCTTTCGTTCTTTTCTCAACTTTACTTTCGATGATGTCTTGAACGTTGTTAGAGGATGTCTAACAAAAGAAACGTCGGAAACTAGTTAAAATACGTATTACTGGTACTTTAGTATAAACCCGTTAAGCCACACCAAACTTCAAACTATAGAATAAAGATTATAGCGTAGAAGTTAGAGAAGAAGTGAGTTTAAGGGAAGTGAGGGGATAAGAGTTTGAGTGCGAGTCGGTTTACAAATAGTCCAGTACATTCGTTACTCAATCTATTCGATCGCAATCGTCGGAAGGAAAAAACTCGCAGGAAAAATCGCCTGTATAGACGAGCCTGTAATGTATGGGTATGCACGACTGCAAATGAAAGAGGTGGTGCGAGAGTTGCGAGTTCATGCACGAGTGTCAGACGGCTGTGTTTGTTTGAGTGCAAGTGCAAGCATACATTCGAGTGTGAAAGCAAGTTGTTAAAGCATAATTTCTTGAGATTGGACATTGATATACCTGGGCTGACATGTTGACAGTCAAAATAGAATACGTTTTTGGATCCAGTCGTTGAAGAACTCCCTGAGCAACAGATGTCTTGCCAGTTCCGACTGGTCCCGTTAAGAGGACAGGTCGTTGAGCTTTGATAAGATTGTACACAAGGAAATCATAACGTACAGTATCCACCGTCGGTACGGTTATCTTGTAAAAAGGCTCACTAAAGTATAAAATTAAGATAAAATACATGAACATTATGGCCGTTTATACGCGAGAATCAATAACACGCTGCTTAACACTTTGAAGCCTGACGACGAGTCTTTAGTATTTTATTCTGGCTAACGTCAGACGATTTTATTCAGCACAGGGAGAGGTCCATACCCCGACCCCCTAAAAATTTCGCCCCCCGTTTCTATAATCCTGGATCCGCCCCCTGTATGAAAGCTGCTTGGCAAATACCAACAGGAAACTAACCTTGGATTGTACCGCCAGCCACTTCGTAGTTTGTCTTCCCATAAAGCCCACGTTTTTTGTTTGACATCGACATGATACTCGTATACTGTATCCTGGGTGCAAAGAAATACAATTCAATGTCGTGAATAAGGAATAACAGATTCACTTCACATGACATTACAATCTCACACATATAATAAGCGACACTGCAAAACAACATTTCAAAGAGTGCGTTGTGATTACTGGAATAAACAATATACCTAATGTTTTTCAAGATGTCGGGAGACATGAAAAAAGCCAAACACGTTTATACTTATTGCTCTTGATGCTAATTTGCATATTAAAAATATTGAGTAAAATATTTTGATCTATTAAAGCTATGTTAGTAGTATTTTCAGATTGAAGTTGGTAAAGTTTTTTCGTTTGTTTTTGTTGTACAAGCTGTCGTAAGTTAATCTCAGAGAAAAACACTCTTTCTATTAAAGCTATAGTTTGTGTAGACTTGCTCCAAGTCCGCCTCTTTTTCTGGCGGGCGGCTGCCTTTTCGCCCGCCCCTCGCCGATCCAGATCAAAGCCAAGAAAATTTCGAGTGTGGAATATATACATTAATACTAATGCCAAATATTACTTGTAATATAGAAAAAAAGAGGCGGACTTGTAGCAAGTCTATAGTTTGTGCAGAGTTTTACACGAGCAGATATGTACAGGAGATGCTCTAAAAATTTCAGAGCGGGAGAAAAGAGATACAGCTGTTGGCACAATGTCTCTAAAAGCTACTTTGCATAATCTGCGTTAACAGCTATTTCTCTTTACTCATGTATCATTTCATCTCTTGTACACGTCTGCCCGTGCAATGAACCTAAAACCTGAACAACCAAGCTTTAATAGACTAAAATATTTTATTTTTTTCAATATAATTTCTCAATATGCAAATGAGCTTGGGTGACCTACACCTTTAAGACCAATCTTTATACTTTATTCAAAAACTCATTAATAATTCATGAGGAAAACACAAAGGAAAATCATGACCGTGCGTGTCTCTATATATATGATAGAGACACGCTCGCTATTTTTGATGAACTTTTTCTTCGATTTTGCGGCTCAAATAACTTCAATTTTTCAAAACTGATTTCTATATGAGCTTATTATATGGATAGTTTTTGAAGCCATTTAAAACATTCGCAGTACGTGTTTTATCAGATCTAAAACACTCGGTTATCGCCTCGTGTTTTAAATCTGATAAAACACCGCTGCTCATGTTTTAAATAGTACATAAATTCTTTCAAAGAGAACTTTAAACATTCTCTAAATTTTAAAAAAAATCGCCCTTTAAAATAAAATAGAATAATAACCTTGCTTGGAAATTGTCCTTCCAGTTCTCTCAAGTAATTATCCATCTTCTTACGACTGTCTTCGTCCACAGATGCACCAATTGACCAAATCAAAGAAAACAAGAACCACAATTCTAACATACGTGGGTAACTTTCATCAGCAGAGTTGACCTGTTAGATGATAGAAAAAAGAAACACAATTGACATAATTTATACTTATTGTAATCCAATTATTATTGTTTGTTATTCCAGAAAAATAGGAGGCATAACCAGTAATATATTACATAAGAGGTGTTCTTCGTCGGGTGCATGGATCGGGTGGATCTTTCGAAATTCGAATTGCCTATTCTGACCCGGAGGGCCTTTTGGGGGGGCCACGTGGCCCTATCTCTTGAATGCAACCCCTTTAAAAGATAGGCCCACACGGGCTCAAAAAAAAAAGAATCAAAAAAGGCAGATTAAAACATCCACCCGACGTAGGCCCCCTTTTCTGTACTACGATAACCACAAATTCATCAAAAACTCATGTTACTTACTCCATTTGCCTCCGTAGCCAAAGCGTCAAATAAGGCGCATAAAGAAACAACAGAGTTCAGCTCAGAGGTTGGAATCGGTTCCTTGCAATTTTTACGTCGGAAAGTAAGAACGCTCTCTACATATTTTTCGAAGAGCCTCTGAAGATGCTCGATAGATTGCTAAAATAAGAAAAGAGAAAAAGCATTACGCAACAGAATGACATCGTATATAAAAGAATTAACACCCGAGTAAAAGATTGCATTTCTTTTATAAGGGAACTCGCATGTTTCATCGGAGAGACTGAAAACAACATTTATTATATGGAGAAGAGTATTTTACTAGCAACTAAAAATAATCCATATTTCACTACATCCGGGAATCGAGTGGCGTATTTCTCGTATGTAACGCTCGCGAGTGACATATCGACAAGTCAAAGTTTACGCCTTTTGCCGTAAGTTTCGAAGTAAATTTGAGCCAGTAACTTCTCTTAATTCAGTTTTTCACGTAAAATGACGTATTCGAATAACTTGTTGTATTTTTCATTTGTATTTTCTAAAAGTTTGAGGTCGAGCGGTTGTACTTTTTGCATTAAACACAGTTTATCAACATTACTTCCACGCATAATTTCATTGTCCATATAATAAATAGAACATTATACGGTTGCTCAAAGATATGAATTTTATGTTCTCGTGGCAAGAACAATATCTCACTCGTTCGCTACACTCACTCGTGAGATATTGTCCTTGCCACTCGAACATAAAATCCATATCTTCTCGCAACCGTGCAATATCTCCTTTATACTAAGTGTTGATACCAGGGCGTTAAATATTGTTTAAAACACGAACAAGAAGAGTCTTATAAGTCGCGTTCCTTTTGTGAATCCAGATTTTGATTTTATGGATTCGGATTTTTTGGATTTTTTCAACAAATGGAACGGGTGTGTTATGCCTGAAATTTCAATTGGTATACCGCTGGTCAGGATGCTGTAAACGCAGACGCTTGTCTTTCCAAAATGGCGGCGAGAGATTTATTCAGGAGATCTCCTTTGTTGTTTTTCTCGGGCTTGGAAGACTTATTGGAAGATTGTCTTGAGTTAGAATTTACAACTAGCAATGAAATAATGTTAATGATAATTTCGAAACTGACTGGAAACACAGAAAGGCAACCGGCAGTCAGAATCCGTGGGTATGCAGAGTGCATCGTACCGAGTTACTCAGACAGTGCATTCCGTTCTCATTTTCGTCTTTCACGTAGCAGTGCAGAAGTATTAGTTGGCTTTTTGGCTCGTTGTCCTGAAGTTCCAAGTGAGCACCTGAGAGGACGACGTCCAGTGAGTGTCGAAAAGCAACTACTAATAACACTTTGGGTTTTGGGTAATCCAGAAGCAATACGGTCTGTATCTGATAGGTTCAACGTGACCAAGTCCAGTGTGTTTAGAATCGTAAGACGAGTTTGTCATGCTATTCTAAATAACTTGGCTAGTCAATTCATTTGCTGGCCGAGAGGGGAACGCGTGAAGAAGGTGATGGAGCAGTTTCAGCGAAACAATGGTCTTCCACATTGCATTGGTGTCGTTGATGGAACCCATATACCGATCAAGGCTCCTTATGATAAGCCAGAGCAGTATGTAAACAGAAAGAAATTTTATTCTTTGCAGCTTCAAGGTGTGTGTGATCCAGACCGATTTTTCACTGATGTTTATTGTGCTTATCCTGGGTCCGTTCATGATGCTCGTGTCCTTCGAAATTCTCCATTATACCAAGATGCTGAACGTCAGGAATCAGAAATGTTTCCAGGAGGTGCTTATATCATTGGTGATGCAGCATATCCCCTTAAAACCTGGCTTATAACTGGCTTCAAGAACAATGGCAAACTTACCAGACAGCAACAACACTTTAACTACCGCCTAAGTTCTAAACGAATGAAAATTGAGCACACATTTGGTCTTCTGAAGGGGCGATTCAGAAAATTAAAAGTGATGATGGATATTGACAGGGTAGAAGATATTCCTCTTCTTGTAACTTCTGCTTGTGTTTTGCACAATTTTTGTTTATTGAATGAAGATGATGTAGAAATGTTTTTGGACTTGGATATCGAGCATGAAGTCAACAATTTTCAAAACATTTTTATTGAGCAAGAAGAGGCTGCAAAAAGAGCTGAAATTATGCAGATGGTTTGACTCTGGCATACGATAAACCTACCATAAAAACAGTCTTCCATAATTAAGAGAATAGCAAAGTGCATCTTCTGAAACATTTTGGGTCAGCACCTACCTACATGTATACTAGGAAGCTTGTCAGTGTTTGTGGGTGGGTGGGGGGAGTCAGTCTTGGAATTTACTCATGCATAATTATACCACATTCAATTGTTGTTGAATGTTTTTACTGAACAAGCTGTGTTCAGTTGCCCAGTAACAACTGAACACTAGTACTGGTTGTACGAAAACAATAACAATGAAAAATTTACCAGTATAAAGCTGCAGATTCTCTAGTTGTATAACATGTTACTTAATTAACAAATATGACTTTTTGTATTTGTATTTGACTCAAAAGAGTTTGTGAATAAGTTTTGGCTCAAATTAAATTAATACAAAGAAACGACCATTCAATTAAAGTAACCAAGAAATACTAAACAAACAACTTCAAATGTTACAGTATATACTATGTTGAAAACTCAAAGTACATGATGTAAATATATAGTGTTCACTTGTTATTTAGAGAAAGATCTCTTTCATAGAGAGTTAGTAGCCGGTCAAAACGCTGCATTTTTTCTTTATGCATTTCCTCCATTTTTTGGATCTTTTGCTCATTCTCTTTTTTCAGATCTCCTCGAATGTTGGCCAAGCTTTCAGTAACACTAAATCTTCTTTTTTCTGGCTTTCCCTTCTTCTGATCACTGGTTTTTTGGGGGGTGCACATATCATCTATACTGTGAATATTTTCTGCTGCTGTTTCCTCATTATCCACTGCTTTTGTGTACCCCTTTCTATTAGAGCATTCTGCGACTGGTTCAACAGATGGATTGCAAGCAAATATTTCATTAAGTTCATCAAAAAATGAGCAGGTCTTGAAACTATTTCCACTTTTGTTGTTATGATCCACTGTCTTAACATATTTTTGTTTCAAGTTTTTGAATTTAACCTCACATTTTAGGGCAGAATAAGAGTAACCATGCTGATTCATTTCTTTTGAGATTTCTTTCCAAATAGATTTCTTTTTCCATTTTGGATCTCTAAATTTTTCTTCATTGGCTTTGTAAAGTATTAGTAGTTGCTGGACTTCAGGTTTGGTCCACTTCTGACTCTGATTTTCTGGGGACTCTAGACATGTTTTCTGTGGGTCTTTGGCTGAATGATTGCTTGGTACTTTTGTTGGCTCTTGACTGCGATTACTTTGGATAACTAAAATTTCTTGCCCCAAATTGCTTTGCGTCAGTGTTTCATCTTTATTTTCATTAGTTGGGACCACAGACAGTGTTCCAAGTGAGTGAAACTCGTTTAAATTAATTGTACCAAAGCTGTTTTCTAAAAAAGGAAAAGAAAAGTAGTATTTTTTAAGTAAAATATAAAATAATTAAATTTAGTTAACAAACAAATTATATAAGGGGCGGGCTTAAGAATTTAGAGGGGGCTTATTCATTTAGGTAATCAGGGGGGGGGTAATAGAGGGCGGTGGGCTTATTAAGTCATGGTCAGTAATATAATTTTCCAAGTCAGAGAAAGATAAAATCAAATCTAAAACTGTAACGGACTTTCTATCAGAGAAAATATATGTTTGTTTTTGGAACGACGGCTTAATAGAGAAATGAGGCTTATTTTTTACTACAGTAAATGGTTGTGGTGAGACTTCACAGACACTGTCAGGCTCAATTGAGGATATAATGTATACCCTGCAAATCCTTTTTAATTCATTGATCTATGCTACTTGAGAAGTAGATACCTGACTTTTATGACATTTACAGTACTGTTAGTACTGGAATATAAAATGAGTGCTGATATATAAAAATGAAAATACAGTTTTGAAAACAAGAAATCGTGCACGAATTACCTGAGTATTCTGTTTCGCAGCTGCTGCAACAAAATTTCTCATCTGTGGAATAGAATGAACATGCCCCGTTGCCTAACTCATGGAAACCTTTACCATAGGACAGGAAGGGCTGACGGCACTTGGGGTTCTCGCAGATTTCTTCGCTTGTAGAGGCAGTTTTCAAGTGTGATTGTACTTCTGAAGCGTTTAAAAAAAGTGAAGAAGCTTAGCTTATTAGTTAGTTTGTTCATTTTTTAATAATTTAAAAGTGGTAAAAGGTAAAATTAAGTTGAATTATGTTGTTTTCGTAAACACGTACCTTCTGTTTGCTTTGCCGCCATTTTTGTTGCCCTGCAAATAAGTTAACCAAATCCCATGATACACTACGGGCTGTGAAAAGTGCGCCAAACGTTGCAAAAGGAACGGGAAATCGTGATCTGGTTTAAGATTGAATCCGGAAAATCCATGTCTCGCAACAGATTCGTAAGATTCGAATCCAATTTAAGATTTTGTAAAATGGAACGGCAAAACTGAAATCAGATTTCGAAATCCTTATCCGGATTGCACAAAAGGAACGCGGCTATAGAGTTTAAAAATTCGAGCGTGCAAAACCGTTCCGTTATTGGTTGTTTTTGCCTTGATTCATTCAATTGCAAATAAGGATGACAATTTTACATAAAATTCAATGTACATTAGATAGTATTCTTTATATCTAAAATTCTATACCATTCATTAGTACTCTTTCTGACGTCAATAAGTTTTATCAGGTATATAAAACCCATGCACCGAGTCACCGACATGGTACTTATATTTCCCTTGTGTTTTCTTCATGAATTATTAATGCTTTTTGAAGTAATATTTAAAACATGAGCAGCAACGCTATATCAGATTTAAAACACGAGGCGATTGGCTTAAAAAACGACCCATTTAGTACGTTCATCGGCGTAGTAATTTTAAATAACAACGATGTCTAAGCTAACAAGATCAAACCTAAAGTCTATGTAAATTTGGACGATATAAAACCACGGACGTGGTACTGATTTCCTTTGTGCTCTTCTCATGAATTATCAATGATTTTTGAAATTACTCTCGAGCATCTTCCTTCAAACACGTGAACAATCAGTAAAAGTGACACACTAACACTATAAAAAGTCGGAGAGTTAGACATTATACAACTAGAGTTTCAAGTATAGCCTTTAGTAGTGAGACTTATACTGTTTTTCCTAATTTCCCACAATCGTTTCAGCAATGCATGTGCGAGCGTGGTGCTTATCAGGATATCAACCATATTAGTGTGTCCTTTCCTGAAGCCCCCACATGGTGCTGCCGGCCTAAAAGAATTGGACGATGATACCAGAAACTGGTAGACTGCGTGCAGACTTCCCCCGTCTCCGTTCGCGGGGGGAACGGAAACGGGTGAAGTTCGCACGCAGGCTAAGAAACTGGTTGATGAATGCTGTTGCTGAAAAGTGACGAAAGTCAAAAAGTCAAACGAGTGAACGAACAATCGTTTCATTCAGTTCTGTTCCCATACCTTGTCTTGTCTTCTACTCAGCCAGGAATCCACGTACGGCTGCCATCCCAGATCAACAACATCGTTATAAACCATACCACACCGACTGACTGTAGCAGGTGAAGCTACAGCAAGGTCTTCCACTTCAAATAACAGAGAAACCTTGAAATACAAAAGTTACTGCATGAGAGGTAATACTACTTAAATACAACGTCGACAACAACTTTGTTGTATCTTGAAGTATAAAATATAATAAGTAAAACGAGAACGTTTTGTCAAATTCTTTATTTAAAAAATAATCTTTTAAGAATTTGAGAGATCCACTTCCAAAGAATCTCCACAGTCTTATTCCAATATATTCCGATCCGATTTTTTTTCAATCTTCAGGAATGGAAAAGAACATAACTTTTAGAATTAGTTTTTATTCAAACCGTTATTACGATTAAAGTAATTCAGTAACCATTTTTAATGCGTAATTTATATGTATGACAACTATGGTACAATGTAGTGACATTTTCTAAAAGCATTTCCAACAGTGCGCCGCGCTGTTTTAGATTAGACTTTAAGAAATTTTCACTAAAAATTTTGTCAGTGTCACTATATATTCATAACAGAAAAATAAAATTAGAAACTTAAGATATCAATTACAAAGAACAATCAATCTATTTATAAATACATCAATCTAAAATTAGATGTAACATCGCATTAATATTTTTATAGATTTCATCAGAGAAAGACCCTTCTTGAGAACAACATTTGCCAACACTGTGTATTAAAATTCTACTGCCGTCAAGCTGTAATCATTGTGTGTATTCAACATCAGTACCTAACTACACTGAAGGTTTCTGATTGGCTGAGGTCACTTAACCTCAACAAAAACCCTAACTCTTGTAGAGATTCGTAATTAATTACCCACGTCTTTCTAAGAAAGATAATACAAAGCGTAAAATAAATAGCTTGCTGTATTAGGGGGTGTTCATATGATCCCGGTAAGTGGGATGGCCCGGTAAGCAAAACGAAGTCTGTTTTGTGCTCATATGGTAGTTTTCATCCCGCCTACCGAGGAGAAATCATAACTAAAATTAGCTTGTCTGATGATCCGTGACTAGACATCAGCCATGAAAGATCGCAATTTTGTCGTATTGCACATGTTTGTATGCTTCATATAATCAATCCTTTTATTATACAATTGTGATTTATATGCCAATAAACAATAAAATCTTAAACTATCCTTAATTCCACAAAAAATAACTAACTTTTGTCCTTAATGACTTCATCCCGGTAAGTGGGACGATGTGTTCATATGGGAAATTTCATCCCGCCTACTTATGATCTCGGCACACGCTGCCGAGATCTTGGTAAGCGGGCCAGCCGGCTTTCTCATATGAACGCAAAGCAAATTTTTATAGGAAAATAACTACGAGGCGAGATCCCCACTAAGCGGGCCAGCCCGGTAACCGGGATCATATGAACATCCTCTTAGAAATGTAGTCAACCTACATTAGAGAATGTACGATAAAAGATAACGTTTCTCACCTGGTCTGGCATAGCAATACGTTCACCATTGATCAGTGTCAGTACTTTGTTGTCATCCATAACTGAGTTCATTGATTCGATCCACAGGGTATCGACAGGGCCATCAAAAATCATCCATTTTTCATCAGGCTTTTCATCTAAATAATACATGACATTAATCACGGTAAAATAGAAAGTAGTATGATGGCGTAGATAATGTAGGAATACAATTGGAAAATACTGAAAGATTGTTTTACTATCGAAATACTGATATCTGTTCAGTTATAGATGCACAGATGACGTCACAACGTGGTAAGAACAAGTGGCCCACGAGACGCAGTCGAGTGAGTCACTGATGTTCTTACCATGTTGTTATGTCTTCTGTGCATCTACAACTGAACAGACAACAAAAAAATGGAATAATAATAATGATATTTATTCAGGATACCCACATCACCAAAGTGTTTTTCAGTGGGGTCCTGTAACATGACACAACAGTACATTACGTCACTTCACGTTACATTACATTGTATGGCATAATATTACATTTATACAACATATATATATAAGCAAAAAAAAAGTAATTGAAGAACAGTTCAAAGAAAGTCATAATGTTACATTAATTAAAATTTTAGTTTCTTTAATGAATTCTTAAATTCAACTAGAGAGGTAGTATTTCTTGTCTTGTTCTCCAGGTTGTTCAAATTAGTTGAGGCGTGATAAATTAGTTTTTGTTTTCCCCAATTTGTGTTGGCTTTAGGTAGATGCAGATTATTGTTGGTCCTTGTGTAATGGTTGGGGATTCTGCTATTTCTTGTTAAATCAAAATCAAAATTTATTAGTCCATTGATGCATTTAAAAATAAAGATGCATCGATGTTTCTGTCGTCTGTGTTCAAGTGGTGTCCAGTTAACTCTTCTTAGTGCTTCAGTTGATGAGGAGAGTCGAGGAGCATCGAGTACTAGTTTGAATGAAATGGAATGGAATCTGTTTGTTTTATACAATACAAAAATGTAAAAGGTTTTTATCGAAACCCTTGCCGGATTTTGGGGCATGAAGAAGGAAAAAAGCAAGTTAGCTGATGTGATCTGACGTGTCCATGTGTCTGTCCTCTAATAGATCATGGCCACCGAACAACCAATGAAAACACGCATAGCAACCAGGGTATTGTATAAATATGTTCCGAGCAAAGGCTCTTCGTCAAAAGAAAAAAAAAGAGCCCGCGCGCAGTACACAAATCCTTTCAATATTTCCGATCTGTACAAGTAATATAGTATGTATACTTAACAAATAGATTACATTTTTCTGTGCGTGTGTACTGCATAGATCACAGATGTCACAGCGTGTAACGAACAAAAAAGTACGACACGAGAGACGCAAAACCAACACCTAGATCTTAGCTGTTATCCATGGTCCGATGTGTCGTATCATGTATGGCGGCTGCCCTATAATATGCCTCCAACTCGGTCATGTTAAATTTCAAATACGTAAATTGCTCTTGAAAAGACGCTTGTGGAAAGAAGTAATTAAATATGCACGTATGTACTTAAGTCGATTGGTGTGACTGTTGTTCTTTACACGCCGTGACGTCTTCTGTGATCTATTACAGTACACACGCACAGAAAAATGTAATCTATTTGTTTTATACAATAAAAATTCAAGTGGTTTATTGAAGAATTTCTGGAGCATGAAAAAAAAAAAGTCTGCTGACGTGATCTGACGTGGATTTGACGCCCATCTCTGTGTGTGTCCTTTAATAGATCACGGTCAACAACCAATGAAAATGCACAATGAAATCACGTTGTTGTATAAAGTAGTATAGATAATATTAATATAAGTAATGTAGCATGAAATATAATATATTATAGTTAACAATTATTCACCGAAGTGGAGGTGAAGATTGCTGGATATTCGCCGAGCCGCGAAGCGGTGAGGTGAATATCCAGCACTCTTCACCGACACTGAGGTGAATAATGAAATCATGATCGAGTTTAACATTCTTATATTTTTCAGTATTTTCATACGAGACACGGCCTCTAGCAACTTGGCGTACTCGATATTTGTCGACAAAACAGTTTTTACAACTTTTGAATACATTAATGGCTAGATAATAGTAAAAGAAACATACCTGTGGACACTCTTCTACTTAATTTTGTTGACGTTTCTCGTTATTCTACGACATCCTACACTACGTGTTGTTTATCAACCTAATCTCCTGCTTCGGTAAACAAAGCTAAACTAGCCGCCATTTTGTTTTTGCCCGCAGGTGAATAGTGCAGGATATCCCGAGCTAGAGGAACCATTCAGATTACGTGAAAATAACTATTCACCTGCGAGGTATATGGGGTAGTATAGTATAGTATGATTTCGAGTGCAATTTGTAAAAAAAGAAAACATGCATGGGGGGGTTTTTCTAATACTATCAATTATAGACTATATTTGGTTGTACAAAACAACTTCGCTCCTATCGCCACTATTTAAAAAAGTTTATTCAAAGCATTAAGAATCTTCTAGTCTTCTTACAGGCACTCTACTTGACAATATTAAAGGGTAATTAGCTTCAAATTTGACGAATTGTCCTCCACTACTCCAGATCCTGGCTGCCATGTTTGTTTAGGAGAAGCTGGGCGACGTTGGAAAATATGCATCCGCCAAAATCGTCTGTAGAACGTGATTGACTCTTCAGTTTATATTGTTTTGGATAAGATTGGCTCATTGGTTCCAAAAATTTGCACTGCGTTTTCTTTTCCCCGCACTGCAATTCCATGCAATTCCAATGAAAATTAAGCTTTCCGCGGGTTTAACATACGTAAACTTTTATACAGTTAAAAATTACAATAAAAAAACAATCAAATAAGCGGAAAGTAAAGCATTTAGTTGAAATTTAACATATTTTTTCACAAGGCAGTTTCAAGATCAGTATATTGCGTGCAAGAAATGTACTCACCTGCGCAGGTCTGTCTCATAACACTTGATAATACACCATCAGTCCATTCGTTGGTATTTAAATCAAATTCTCCATACAGCTCCCCTAGAGAAAGCGCTTTTGGGTTTAATGGATATTCCTACAAAGACATCAAAGCACAGAATAAGCAAAAAATAGCATCAAAACGCCTCTTCAGAGTCAACAGTAAGAGCAGTGTGGCAGTTCTAGTAGTAAGCAAGACGAACAATTGCAAGCTACTGATCCTAAATCAAAACAATGCTGGATAACCCTATCAGTGATATCTAAAGTATATATCATAAACCATCACTTAGTGCTCGAGTGTCACTAAACGGATAAACCCTGCGGTGCCAATTGCCTTGTCAAATCCAAGTACATTAAAGGACGCATTCATTCAATGTCCGTGTAAACTTCATAGGACCTAGGTATATATTAGGTATCATAGCTATCTGCTATCATATGATTCATTGATATATTCACGCCCCACGCCGCAGGCCTGATCTCACTTCACTCGCTCAGCACCAGCACCCCCCAACCACCCCCCCCCCCCCCCCACCCCACCCCCCACCCCCCACCCCCCCACCCCCCCCCCCAACTAGATCAGGCTGGATCCATCACTGTGATACATTATGAATCTTTTGGTCTTATGTAGCAAGCACTTTACTTGACAACATTAAAAGATAATTAGCTTCAAATTTAAAGAAATTGTCCTCCACTACTCCGAATCTTGACCTGTGTATTTTGTGTAGGTAAACATCGTCAAAATCAGCTGTAGAATGTATTGTCTCTTTTCAGTTTTTATTGTTTCTGATTTGCTCATGCATCATATTATATAAAAATATCTGCTGCATTCTCCTTCTTTTTTTATTGCATTTCCACTGTTCTTAGCCAATCAAAATTTCCTCAAGTATATCATTAGTTACGTTACGTTCGTATAAGACAGAACTTCACACGATGAGTTTCGCCATTTTGTTAGTAACTATATATACATAAACAAACTAAGCAACGAACTACCTTGACTAGATTATAACCTGCAACTCCTTCCTTTTTCATTGTAGACAAAACTAGTTGCAGCATCTGCCAGCTAACACTTTTACCAGAACCAGTTTTGCCAACAATCATAGTGGAATGCCTATAAAAACAAGTAAATATATGAACTCATTATTTTGTATTGAAAAATGGGGTTGACAGACAGTATACAAGAACGTTTGTTAACGTCTGTTGTTATATAGCTATTCTCGCTGGATACAACGATGACTGTCATTGGTTGGTTTGTGGTCACATGACTTTAGCTAAATTTCAATGTAGACCGAGCGGGCAACAATTGAGAACTGATTGCCTGCTCGGGCAATAAGTTTTCAATTGTTGCCCGCTAGAACTTTGAACTCCTCACGGTATGCCGTATCTTATAAAGAAAAGGTTGTTTGGTACGAAAAAAGGAATATTTATAGGTCTTTAAAGCATGTGTGAAGATTAACTGGAGAAATGTATTGCTGTTCTTTTGTTCTGAGACTCATATTTGTTTGGTTGAAGTGAAATTACGAAGCCAGCGAAATGTTTTGGTAAGTCTTTCAGTTCGTCTTGTGTACTTTCCCTTGATAAACGTCGAAATTATTCAGTGACACTCTAGCTATATAACAAAACACTTCATGTCTGATCCCTCGGGAAACAGTTAGTTTGGTTTTCCCTCGAGTCTCGATGTTTCCCTCGACTTCGTCTCGGGAAATATCAAAACTCTCGCGAAAACAAAACTGTTTCCCTCGGGAGCAGACATTAAGTGTATAATATTATATCTCAACTGTAAATTGTCCAGTCAGAGAGCTTAATTTGTACCACGTGACCAGTTAATTTATCGTAGAATTTCCCGCCACAGCGGGGTATTCGAGTCGAATACCCCGCTGTGGCCGGGGTATTCGAGTTCGTGTACCACGCGTGAATATCACGCACGAATCACGAAGCTGTCAACAATGGCGGAGTTCGGCGAGACAAGAAAACGTTTCGCCCGAACATTCAGATGTTGACAAGAAGATTGTTAGGTTACAAGAAAATAAGGATTCAGGGAATACAAATAAAGCAACAAACAATGCATCCAGAAGCCTTGAGACGACAACAGAATGGAAATAGACAATGAAAAGCGGACAGAAGTTAAGCTAAGCGAACTTTATTAACATTATTTAAGCTTTTTTTGGAAAGGTTAATATGTTTCGATATAATATATCATTTATAGACCTTTCGCTCGGGGAATTCGATGAAATATTACCCCTCGGGATGATATATCCTAATATTTCATCGAATTCCCCTCGCTCCAGGTCTATAAATGATAATTATACCATTCCTTTTTAATTATTCCCCTCTCCTCACAGGCTGGTCCTCCATTTCCTTCCATTTCGTTTCGTCTCCTTCTTTTCCATTCTCTCTCCTCTCTTCTCATCATCCCTCTCGTCTCGCTTTTATCCGTTCAACTAACAAATTCAATTTCACACCCTATCTAACCTCATCATACACCATATATAACACCTAACATACAATGAAATTCAATCACGTTTCATTTCATTTCAAAACTTACCTAAACTCTAAATTGGGAATAAAAACTGAACAAGGTTAAAATATGTTTAAAAAAGAGTTATTCTGTGCCACAAAATAAAATATATTACTGTCGAGTCACTATACCTGGAGTTTTTCGTTTCATAAAGCTGAATGATCTTCAACACCGTTGTAGGATGTTGTTGTAAGCCAGCTTGTTTCAGTTCTTTTAGAATAACATTTCGTAGCTAAACAAATAAAAAGAATAATAACACAAAGATGTTTTAATAGTAATACTAATCGGTACATTATAGCTTGCAAGACGGCTCATCGAGAAACACTTAGTCCAGGTAAGAGGGGAATAGAAGCGCTGGACGGGGTTAGTATACTAGGATGGGTTACCGTCTGGAAATGACCCCGTTGTCGAGCTTGGGCCTCATGTGAGTAGAGTAGTAGTTGATCTCTTCTGTGCTTCGAGGGGTTTTCGCCGGGTTCTCCGGTTTTCCTCACTCCGTAACATCAACACTATAGATCGTAGCTGTCATCCGTGGTCTGACATGTGTCGTATGGTGGCTGCCTGGGGCGCCTTTAGGGACCTGACGATGCTAAGACGACGATGACGGTTAAAAAGCAAATAAATTCTATAATTAAAGTAAGTCACGGCTAACTGACTACTATATTTTTTATTTGAAACTAGTGAACGACTTTCAAAACGCCCCAGTACTCAAAATGATTGTGGTGTCTATATTGAAGTCAATCGTAAGCAACGGTTCGCCTTTGGGGAATTGACGTCGTCCTGAAGACGTAAAAATGCTCGAAGTGGCGTTGTATAAAGGACAAGGACGTCGCTGAGATTATTCTTGGGACTAAAAATTATTCATTCTTTTTGTTTTGCAAAAAAAATATTTTATTTGCAGTACGTCGTCGTTGAAGTTGCCGTAGTACTTCGTAAAGTCCCTTTTAAATATGCCTTCGACTCAGCCACGTTGATCTGCGTCCCTCCCAATTCAGTCACTGGCTATAAATAAGGATAATTAGCCCCCTGTCCTTTCCTATCCTTAACTTTTTAGTGTATTAGAAAATTAGAATACTGCGTAAGCAGTGTGTTACGATGCATATTAAAGGCCAAAAAACAACAACCTGGGTTTATTTCTCTTCACAAAATCTTAGGTAGGGTAGGTCGGATTTCTTCTTCTTTTTTTATTTAATAGTGGCCAGGAATGACAATAGTATTCTTTCCAAAACCAAATATCAATTACGGTAGCGCATCTATTAAAGCCAATTTTGCGCATATTACTAAGTTCTGACGCCATGTTTGCTATCCCAAGATGCAAATCATGCGGCAAGTCGGGTGCGGCAAGTCGGGTGCGGCAAGTCGGGCCCATGCTCATCAAAAATTCAATAAAAAGAGAATTTTGCTAGCAAAAAACTAGGTAGGGTTGGGAAACCGGAAACCGATATAATTTTTTTTGGCCTAATGTGCTCAACTGTCCTGCGTGTCTTAAGGTGAAATGCCACGTCAAAAAAACTTTGCTGTATCTTAAAGTATATCATGAATTAAGTAAGTTGACAAAGTTTTGTTGAGAATTTTGGCATAGTTTAAGAATTATAAGCTTTTAAAAACTTCGTAAATCTACTTCCGACGACAGTAAAACATTTTCCGGATTTCATACCGTTATATTAGCAGTATTTTGAGATCTTTAAAAAGGCAGAAGAACCTAAGTTTTTGATCTAGTTTATTTCAGTGTAAGATATTATTCAGTATGCCATTTTTGAATAATAAAAAGCTAGCAGTAGCGTAAATGGATGGATGAATAATTGAATGAATATAAGTAAATAAGAAAATATTATTCATTCTTACCATGCCATAATCAATAACTGGTGTTTCCACGCCTGGGAACAAATCTTGAACAATTCCAAGAAATAATGGCAAATCTTGAGAGGTCAATTTTGCGATATTCATGTCCCTCATTGACAGTAAAAGAACCTAAAAAAGAAAAAAAAGTTAAAAAATATTTCTGATGGTCATGTATTCCGTGTATCATGCAATAGTTTTTTCCATTTAAAACTTCGTATATAATATACGTAAACTTCGTTACTGTTTCAAACTAACTTTTTAGTTGAAGCAACTAAGATATGACGTTTTTGTAGAACCAGGTGCATGGTTGCACTTAAATAAAACCTGTATCAAACAAGCAAAGATTGCGAAATTTGTTTTCCAATGCATCTTAAAGGTGAATCACAGTCCCCATTGCGCGTGGGCAACATTGCTTTATTTGTGAAACTCGCACAAAGGAATGCTTGGAATACAATTGATATATCTCGTAAAATACGGCTTGGTACGTCATTTTGAGCCAACTCTATATTTAAATTAAAACGTAAAATATTACTCTCTTGATAACAAACGAACGATTTTGCTGGCTATAAATATAACGCCAAGGCCAAAACCGCAAGAATCTGAAGCGTTTATTCTGTTCTATTTGCTATCATATTCCTATCCTATCCTATTCCACCTTATCCCATTTCACTCCATTTCATTTAATTTCATCCTATCCGATTCAATTTCATCCCATTTCAATCACTCCTATGAACACAAACTCTGACGTTCTAGCAGTCCAAAAATCTCCTGAACTAATGTTGTTGGTTTTTTGACATTTTTTGCTACTTAAGAGCAAAACATTCACCTCTTCATCAGACATTTCTGGATTTGATCGTTTTTTCCTTCCAGCGTAACGAAGCACTGAAGTTAATGCTCGAAGACCAAAGTCATAATGATCCTGCTTTGATAACTGTTGTACAGCAAGTGAATATAATGTATGGACTTTCTTCGCTAGAACCTACGATGAAATAACAAGGGTTAATAAACAGTAAATCATGAACAATTTTACTGATCTTTACGTATTGTTTTCTTAACCTACCAAAAGACCACAAAAGTTGCCAAACGGGAGAGAAAAAAACCCCAAAAAATACCCTACTCCGTCACTTTTCCTCTCTCTACGACACCCGTCCCACTCTTCCTTTCCTCTTTCTATTCCTCCTTTTTGGAACAATGCTTTTGACACTAAAACATCGTTCAATGATAGTTGAATTATTACACAGTTTTCCTAGTCAAAACAAGCGCGCAAGAATGCGTTGGCTTGTTGCAAAGTCTCAAAATTATACATTTATTCCATGTCCACCAACCTTCGTATTGTTAAATCCCTCACCAAACAAAATGATTTCAGCAATCATTGCTGAATCTGGAACAACCATTGAAATAGGTCGAAACATACTCTTTAAATTGTCTGGAAGCTCAGTACGGCCAGCATAACCTAAAAAGTCACGATCGTGTTAACTTTGCCAAGACAAGTATAATTATTATAAAACATAGACTTGTTTTCCATTGTTTTGTGTCGGATTCTATAGTATAAAAGAAATGAATCGTTGTTTAAAAAGTTAGGAGAGCACTCAAGTTTCGTACTCTCGCATGCCTCACTCATCAGCACTCTATTGATCGCCATGAACTTACGGGGTAATTCATGCAATATTCCCAATAATATATGCTTGCTAAAAATGTGCAGGCACGTTTGTGGTTGGTGAAAATCGACAATGGACAGGCTCACGAGTCCAGCCGTGATTTCGGGAGAGGTAAGTAGCGGGGCCCGAGATACGGCTGGAAATCGACCCTACAAGTTCCCTCGTGCCTACAATTTCCCTAAATATGAGTTTGAATCAGTTTGCCAAAACTTAAATATTTTCTTCCAGTGTGACGTCTTTTGTAAAAAATATTGTACGTAAATCGCTCTTATTCAACGTTTAGATTCTCAAGACTTCCAGAAAAACTCTGGTGCATGGCATGCAATATACCATGATATATCATGATGTAAAATATCATACACGAGAAAAAGTGTTTCATCAGAAACACTGAAAAGTTTGTTAATATATAGTACCTCAAACAAATCAGTATTTTAAAAAGACTTTTAAGAAAAAATCGATTAATTTATGTAATTTCTTCATCCTATATCAAACAACGAGTTTGATATATAACATAATAAACAGGAACATTTCCACACCAGTATCAAACAAGCGCTTTCAAAGCAGATGATAATGACCTTACTTACCTGGATTCATGGTAATAAAAATACCACAGGACCAGACCAGATTAATTTCTCGTCCTTCAAACACGAAGCGAGAAAGACCACCGGCGAGAGCCGAAAGGATAGACAATATCTGTTGTGCTACCACAGACAATACTTCAATGTTAATACGATTGAATTCATCAAAGCATCCCCACGCTCCAGTCTGTTATGAGGATAAACAAAAAATAGAAGAAGATATTTACTACTGCTGCAAATGGTATTTTGATGATGATGATGATGATTTTATTTAAGATGGCTCCATACAGTTTCTTTAAAAGTGGAAAACACACGTTTCAGATCCAAAACCTTGTACATTGATATTTTGTTAGAAGAATGAAACTAAATGTCTTGTATAGAACAGCATTTTGAGAATCAGAAACTGAAACAAAAAAGTGCGTAACCGTGGTTGCGATGGCAACAATGACGTTTCAAAATGGCTGCTAATTCGCGTTTAAACTATAGTTTAATTCACAAACAAAAACTCGGTGACCCCATTTTTTATTTTATTAAAAGTTTTCTTCTAATATGAGTAGTCAATAGGCCAAATTTTAAAGAATTCTGTAGATCCAACATTTTTCAACTAAAAAAAACATGATTATTTACGAGCTTTCTTCAATAGAGGGAGAACGATGGCTTCTTTCGGGAAGTATAACTTCTAAGCATTCAAGTAAAACAGCCGTAGGCATGGGATCGAGGCAACAAGATTTCTTTGTTGAATTCATAATAAGCTTCCGAACGTCATAAGAGTTCAAAAACATCAAAAAATGGTACGTTACCAGGTAGCTCAATATCATGATCAACTGTGGTAGAAGTAATTTCGATGTCCAGTTCAGAGCGGATGCGGAAAATTTTTTGCACAAAAAAGTTACCGAGCTCGTTGACAAGCACTGTCTTATCACATCCTTTTCTACCAATAATTTTGTAATACCTCTGAAAAGTTTACCTTGATCATCACTATTCTTTTCAACAAAATCAGAGAAAAAAGAACATCTTGCTTTATTCACTAGGTATGTAACACGATTTTTCAATGTTTTGAACAATTTAAAATCGGTCAGTGTTTTCGTCGTCCGCCATTTTCTTTCAGCTTTTCTTCTTTCCTTCTTTGCCAGCCTAATTTCCTCGTTATACCATGGCACCATAGGCCTAACAACGACAGTTCTAGTTTTCACCGGTGCATGGCGATCCAACAAAGCAGAAATCGTATTGTTATAACAACTAACCAACGAGTCAAGTTGAGTAGGAGTATAGAGACATAAATTCGATGTAGCCAGGTCTTTGGTAAGCTCCGGTACATTAACAGATTTTATCGATCTGTACGACACTGTTTTCCTCGACAAGGATGGTTTTGAGGTTATAAGCTCAAACAAAATCGTTGTGTGATCAGAAAGATAGCGATCCAGTTTAGGAGAGGCTTCCAAAACGAAATCAGTATCTCTAATCTAGAGTAGTAATAACCAAATCCAAAGTGTTGCCAGATACATGAGTAGGAAAGTCTACATGTTGTTGTAAACCCATAGACTGAAGTAGATCCAGAAACCTCGGACTGTTGTTATTGGACTGTAAATTAACGCGAATGTTAAAGTCACCTGTAATAAGAAGTGGATCAGTTGACATAATAATAGATTCCAAGTACTGAGAAAACTCAGCAAGAAATACATTCTCAGTAACTGGGTGATTAGGCGAATATGGTGGTCTGTAGACAACAACAGGGTGTAAACGAAATGATCCAGAAATGACATTCCATTTAATTCCATTAAAACTATCTGCCGCAAGCGTTTTGACTTGAAGAGTATCACGAAATACGATACCAGTTCCACCTCCAGTCCTATTTGGACGTGGATGATCCAATAACTTATATCCAATCGGTGCATGTAGCTTCAATTTTCGCAGCAGAGTCTATAGTTGTAAACCAAGTTTCAGTCAGAGTAACAACATCTGGTTTACAATCATGCATATAATCAACAAAATCAGCAGATTTACTTCGCAGTGACTGAGCATTCAAAACACAACACTTCATTAATTGTGTCTTATTGTTGTAGCGAATAGGTGAGGCAGTCAAATAAGTTAGCTCCATTTCTTTTAACACATAATTAATGCACAAGATTTTGGATCTAGAACGTGTTTTCCACTTTTCAAGAAACTGCATGGAGCCACCTTAAGAAGATTAACATATATAACAAATACATCATGTTAATAACACGGATTTCTTATAGGCAATTATTTAAATGTGACTTATACAGTATATTACTCCGTAGATGTATTAACATAGTAAAGGCTCGTTTACAAGTGCGATTTGTGATGCGTTAAATATCGCCAACTGCTAATTTAGATGCATGTTAAAGTGCCTATGTCATGATTGGGGATTTTACATATTTAGGATATCTTTTTTGACGGAAGTGACGTCAAAGCAGGAATCTGTAAAGTGTTTTTTTATATAGACAAATTCCTCTTTTGACGTCACTTCCGTCAACTTTAACAGCACAAAAATCCATGAAGATGAAATTTTAGAAAAGGAAGATATATCACAAATCTTCTCAGAAGATTTCAAATATCCTAAATATGTAAAGTCCCCAACCATGACATAGGCACTTTAACCCTTTATCGCCCAGTAGCCACTCCATTGACGAGTAAGATCGTCTGGCGTTAGCCAGAGTAAAATACCAAAGACATCGCTGGGCGATAAAGGGTTAACCGAGATAGTCTATTAACTCTTTATCGACCAGTAGCCACTCCATTGACGAGTAAGATCGTCTGGTGTTAGGCAGAGTAAAATACTAAAGACATCGTTGGGCGATAAAGGGTTAACCGAGATAGTCTATTAACCCTTTATCGACTAGTAGCCACTCGATTGACGAGTAAGATCGTCTGGCGTTAGCCAGAGTAAAATACTAAAGACATCGTTGGGCGATAAAGGGTTAAGTAGAAAAGCAGTCCGCGGTTGTGGCGTGATTTCGTCTTCCTTGCTTTTCTGCTCTTTCGTAATTGCTTAACATGCACAGTACCACTACCATGCACATCAAGCCAGACCACACCATTGCTCTGTTTGGGTAGCCACGTATACAATAGCTATAACAGTAATGGTCATACTAATAAAAAGCACAGAGTGGGCGACATTTTCATAAACAAATCACATATATCAAAGTATATCGACGTTATAAGCTTACGGATGCAAAGAAATTTACCTGAGCAAGCCCACTGTACATTCTTCCCATAGATTTGTAGTCTAAACCTTCCGAACAATTTACAACAATAACATAACTTCCTAATGCCTTGCCCAGATCTTTCACTGTTTCTGTTTTGCCAGTGCCAGCAGGGCCTTTGGGACTACCACCACGATGCAAGTGTAAAGCTGTAGTCAACGTCATGTAGCATCTATAATAACAAGAACATAATCAGAAAAGAGTTCAGAAAATCCTTAATGCCGGGTTGAACCTAACTGCACTATCGCAGCCAAGGTATAACGTACAATATTACAATAGTAATAACCATGTAAAATATCTTCATTTTGCTGAGCTTTTGTTTAACAGCTTTGCATGATATAGAATATTAGATTCAATAATTTCTTTGCAAGAAAAGGTACATATATAGAGGATATTACACGGTGGTGCGAAGATATGAATTTTATCTTCGAGTGGTGAAAACAATATTTTACGAATGAGCGTAGCGAATGAGTAAAATATTGTTTTTACCACGAGAAGATAAAATTCATATCGTCAAGCCACCGTGTAATTTTCTTTTTATTATATAGATTCAATGCAAAAGGTGGGGAAATATTTAATCACGTGATCGATATCTTCACTAGTGAGGATATGGAAAATATGTCACTGCATATTTCTTAGTAAAACACTCCCATCTATATAATAAAAACCGTTCTCATAGGAACAAGTAGTTTCGCGTCAAAGAAACTAGTTGCGCAAAAAATTCAATAGGCCCTAATTAATTCGTCTAGTTAAGATTATTTAGCTTACACCGTCTAGAGTACATGCATATAAATGCCTCGTTCTTTTAAAGCTCAGCTTCCCCGAACAAATCAAAATCAGAGATAAAAATTGGAGTTCTTAAAAAACCCGGAAGATATGCTATTATCCTTCCCTTCCCTATATTTGCGTTGCTTTCCTCTCCTTTATTTCTCTTTTCTTTTCTTTCATTTCTTTCCCTATCTTCTCCTTTTCTCTGCACTCCCCACTTTTTCCTTTGTTTCCCTCGGTTGGTGACTTATCTATGTTCGATCCTTTTCTCGTAGTGTACAATTTCTTTAAATATATGCAGTTGGTTAAATGTGCTAAACAAGCACTTGCTTAGTGCGAACTATAGCATTGATTACATAAATAACTATACTTAGAATCTAGTCTAGTTAAAGTCCACTTGACAATTAAAAAAATACATAAAATATCTCAACGTGGATACTGATAGCTAATATTGCACATATTGGGTTGATACACCTTGTAAAGGACATTTTGTCCTATTATCTATGTTATACAGCTATTTCAATAACCGTTGTCGGTAAGAGGCGTCAAGCCTACGCGACCAGACCGAAAGGGAGTATGGGTAGAAATGGAAATTCAATAGTTGGCCGGCTGGCAATGGCAAGTGAAATGTCGAAAGACTAGAAATTGGTCTCCCTAGTTTCTCTGAGGCTACTCTTCCCCCAAGCTAAATATTTCGACACATAGCGTTGTGTGGCGTTGTATAGCGTTGTATAACGAGCAGATACTCTCAAATAAATAGCAACTTCTCCAATTCTGATGGCGAGGTTATCAACCATCCAAACCGCTTCACTGTAAGGTCGAGGCATGGCTCGATATTGTAATTCGTTATGTACATATTTATGTGCTTTTATTGTTTCGGTGATTTCTACCCATACCCCTTTTGGTCTGGTCGCGTAGGCTTGACGCCTCTTACCGACAACGTTTATTGAAATAGCTGTATACCCACCTTTGGCGAATTTGTAAATACATAAATAACGATAACAAAGTCTCATGAAAGTCTAACGCTAACCCGACGCTAATCTTAGCTCTAAAAGTAGCCCCACTGTAATTCATTTTATACCTGTCTGTTAAAGGAGTAATGACCAGACGGCCAGAATTTCCAAGATATTCATAACCGTACTCGAACTCAGTGTTAGTTTGTTTTACTACACAATTGTCAATGTCCTGCAGAAAAAAGAAGAAATCACTGTCTGTGTAACATTTCAAAACTATAGAGACGATTTAGAGAAAGATGAGTTAGAGAAAGACAACCGTGGTTTTCAATAATTAAACTTTCGTTTGTATACAAAACGTTAGAGCTCTAATGTATTAAAGTGCTTATGAAATTAAATTTTTGCTTTTTTATTATTTGATAATATAAAAATATAGAAAATTCTGATATTCGTAGATATGTTCATTTAATATTTACGTCTTTGGAAAACACTATCTTTCAGTTCAATAAAGTTGATAGCTAGGGCCGTGAAACGTCAACACAATAACGCGGCTACAACAACTGTTTGGCGTCACACGGTGGATCATTATCATAAATTTGTTTAATCTAAAGCACTTTCTAAACACGTAAAAACAAAGTGAGCATATGTAGCATTATCAGCGATTTCTATATTATGAAATAAAGAAATTAGCGAAAATTTCATTTCATAAGCACTTTAAAGTTAATAGCTAGAGAGACGAGAATAGAAAAGACACCCTAGTCCTAGTTTTCAATAATTTAATTTCCCTATTTATACGGAACTTAAGAGCTCTAAAGAAACTCTAAAGTTCCTAAACATTTAAAGTTTAAACCTTAAAATATTTCGGTATGAGCTCAAAAATCATGTTGCACTATTTAAGGAGCAAACATTCCTACGGCAAGCACTCAATGTTTCCTTTACTACACCAGTAACGTAGATTACGGAAAAAAGAATGTCTCGGAAACATCTTTAAAAAACAGCATTTTCACTTTATTCCTCATCATTGTATTACGTTGTTTGCTTTAAGGATCTTATCTACAAACATGCAACGCTACTTCTTAATCAAGAATCCAAACAATCTTAGTCAATTTTCCCATAAATATTTGTCTGCATGTCCGCCCCATCATGCTTCATGGTTATATGTCGGACGCCATCTGTAAAGAAGCTGTCGTACTTACTCGTTCCCAGTAAAGTCTCAACTGACTGAGCCATTCAAAAGCGTTTACGTCACTGCAACCTGATTTAATAAGTTTCTCGATAACGTCTCTGGCATGGACTTCAATGGTAACCAAAGCCACGATCTTAAGACGCTGAAGTTTGGTCAGATTACCACGGATCATTTCTGAGAACTTATTTAACATAGACACCTGTGGAATAAATGGAGAATAGGTGAGCAGCATAACAATGTGCAATCTATAGTGCAACAACGCAAACACGGCTATCAATAATTAAAATAACTGTTCTCAAAAGAAGAAAAAATCGAGTCCAGATACCTTGGGGTAAGTATAAACTATAGTGAAAAGTTCTAGACATTAAGCTACATTTGACCATCGCTCTAATCACTAACCTACATCCAAGGCAGATAATCAACTGTCTTCAAAAACTCACATGTTTAAAGATCTAAAACGTCGCTAGGTTTGTCAGATGTATGTGCGTGTGAGTGGCGCTGGCGTGAGTTATCCAGTAGATACAATACAACATAGGAATGTGTACTCACACATTTCTGTTTTGTATATGTAGATAAACAAGTCTACCTAAACTGTTTTTCACTCGCAAAATATACTAGTGTGAAACTTAGCAAAGCGCATGTAACTCAAGGCTGATCTAGGAACAAGATATTGGAAACGTAGAACAAAAAGGTTTTAGAGGTACCTGTTTTTTCTTGAGGCTTTTCAACGCTTTCTTATCTCCTCTTTCTTTGCTACTGGTGAGAGATTTTGTACAGTCGTTGGTCCACTGTAACTGACTTGATGTGATGATAAGCTAAAAAAGAAAGCACGTGAAGTATATACGCAATTGCCAAGATTTGTAGCAAAGAAATACTGACGTTTAACTCTGATGAAAGACTCCATTCGAAACAACAATTATTTGGTTCGAAAAAATCTAGACTGTTAACCACTTTTCCCCTTGGTCAAACATTGCCTACGCAGCACTCTACTCTTTCACACCTTCAAATATTAGATTTCGTTATTTTAAACATAAAATAATTAATTCCTCAAATAATTCATGCAATAAATCGATCTGACCCTGACACAGATCCATATCCACACCATGACTTAAACCATGCGGCATAACCATGGCCATGACTCTGATCATGACCATGAACATGACCATGACCATGACCATAACCGTGACCATAACGTGACCAGAATCGTGACCAGAACCAGAACCGTGACCATGACCTGAACCGTGACCATGACCGTAACCGTGACCGTGACCGTGACCATGACCATGACCATGACCATGACCATGACCATGACCATGACCATGCATAACCGTGACCATGACCATGACCATGCATGACCTTGCATAACCGTGACCAGAACCGTGACCAGAACTGTGACAGTGATCATGACCATGACCATGACCATGACCATAACCGTGATAACCGTGACCATGACCGTGACCATAACCATGACAATAACCATAACCGTGAGCATCAACATAAACATGACAATGACCATGCATACGACTCTGACTATGACTTCAATTCCAACCCACGCGCGGCAATAAATTATTTTGACTCGGGGTTGTTCTCAAAACAACACACTACAGTTGTCTCTGTCCAATAAGAATGGTAGATGTAAGTCAAGATAACGTGGCCTTTGTCAGCAAGGTTGATGGTTGTTCCGAACTACTTATTATAATTAACGGTGAGAACCATTTATTAACCATTGACCAGATGTATGCTTTCTCACCTGTCCAGGCCACTCTTTAACCCACTTGTCTCTCTTGCTTGTATTCTTTTTTAAGGCTAGTCTACATTGCTTTAATAGTTCTTTCAAAGTCCACTTCATGCTTCGTTCAACATCACATAACCAAGCCTAAATAAAATAGAATCGAAACATATAAAAAAATTATTGTAAAATCATATTTACAATAAAAAAAATTAAGGTAAAATAAAGGGTAATTACATTGAATGAAACAGAAGGAGATGAAATAAGATAGAATGAACTAGAATGAGAATGAGAATGGAATGAAATGGAATAAGATAAAATATATTGGATTGCGATGGGATGATATGAGAGGGATGGAGTAGAGTGGAATAAGGTGAGATCAAATAGAATAGAATGGAATAAAAAAAAAGAACCAGAATTAACGTTCAGATGGAAAGCTAACTAAGGTTGCAAATTCATAGTCATATGTGCTCCTAAGTAGTAGTGTTTGCATATGAGATGTAGTTAAAGTGATATGATAAGTTGTACGTTCACATGTGGTGCACGTGGTATACGTTTGCGAATTTGATGTAATGTAACAGACGTTTGTTGGACGTTCGTCAAGCTCAATTACTCAGAAAAGATTTCTGAGCCCCAGACAGGGTTCGAACCTGAATAGGACGAAATCAAATGAAATGTATTTTTCCATCATAATAAGTCATACATGTATTTGTAAACTGTATACCTCAACCGGACCTTCCAATAAAACACTTTGACCAAACTCGACATATTCTCCTTCGGCAGAATACATACCACCTGCTTCTTTCTTCTGAGAAATTCCACGCTGAAAAAAAGAAGTTCAAAAAGTAAGAAAAACTAGAGAATGTTCTGCAAAAGAATTTCGAAATCTGAAATTTCGTGATGCTAATTCTTAAAATATAAAAGATACACTTATTGATTTTACTGTCGTGACAATAGAAGCGTTCCGTAAAATATTGTTGCCATATTTTCCTCAAGTTGAATAATTCATTTGATAAGATTGGTTGACAACTTCCTGTTTTGAATTTAATTGGTGTTTGGCAAATAATCCTGTTTCTTAGGCCATGTTCACACTATACCGGATAGCTTTTGCGCCGGCACGAAAACCATATCGGATAGGCCTTCTGTTCACACTCAAAACGCCTGCTCCGGCATAATTTCTGTGCCGCTGCGCCACTCCGATCTCGAAAGAGGTACATCTTGTATCGGATAGCTTTTTGTGCCGTTCCAGCTCCAGTGTGAACGGATTTCGAAATCGTTCCGGAAGTAAATTAATTGAATAGAGCGTGGGGATTGATTGTATCGTCAGGTTTTCATGCCGGCACAAAAGCTATCCAGTATAGTGTGAACGGGCTTACTTCGGCACAATAACAATATCGTGCCGATCGAATCTGTTTAAACTATACTGGATATTTTTTATGCCGGCACGAAACCTATCTGGTATCTGGTATAGTGTGAACAGGGCCTTATTGGTTGTTTAAAAACCAGAAACCAATCAAATTCAAAACAAGAAGTTAGCAATAATTTTCATCAAATGAATTGGTCAACTTGAGGAATATATATTGCAACGATATTTTAGGAACGCTTCAATTGCCACGACAGTAATGAAGAAAATAAAAAGGAAACTGTCAAACCAAAATTACATTTACAGTTAACTCAGGAGGATATGATGACGACGACGACGACGACGACGACGACGACGACGACGACGACGACGACGACGATGATGATGATGTTTAATAACACATTTTCGCATTAAAAATGAATTACAATGTGTTTACAATAATTAGAATTTTACATAGAATAAAAATTACAAAATTATTTAAAAACGTTACTTAATCGGCTAAAAACTACATATAATTACTTTGATAATTGCTTAAAAAGCTCTATAAATTTAAACATAAGTTTCCATCAACCTAATTTGGTAAACATTAAAGTAAATAATAAAATAGAATCAGTGAAAAATAAGTAAACACTAAAGACAAAAACCGACGAGAAAGTCAAGTTATAAAGCCAAATGGAAGGATATGTTACCTTTGCCATTTTTAAAGTCTTGATATTGTCAAAGCATTTCTTTAGATGAGGCTGAACCTACACAAATGAAATCAATACGTAAACTCGTTAGTCAAGAAAAAATTAATAACTGTAAATAGTAATTATAGTATTACCAAAACCGAGGATGCGCTGCATGGCCCCCAAAGAACACGTCATGATTTCTGCCCAAAACAATAACAAATCCGTCTGCATTCCAAAACCTTTTTGGCTGGAGAATTCAAAAGTTATACATGAACCAATCATATTGCAGTGACCTCACGGTGTCAGTTTCAAAGGCTTAAGGCTCTTTTCCGGTCATCGCAAAAACCAGCTCGCGGTGTTGCATCTAATTAAAAACAACTCGTTGTGCTTGTTTTCTCGTCAGAAACTAGTTCGCAGCTTGCTGCAGCAAGTACATGTATCTCATTAAAAAGAACTCACAACGAGAAAACAAGCACTGCGAGTTGTTTTTAATTAGATACAAACACTCGCGGCGAGAGGCGAGCTGGTTTTTGCGATGACTGGAAAAGAGCCTAAAGGAATGCAAACGGATTTGTTATTGTTTTGGCGGAAATCATGACTTGTTCTTTTGGGTCATGCCGTGCATCATCGGTTTCGGTAATAATAGATAGAGTTAGAATATGTCAGAATAACGAGAAAGACGTAAAGAAAGTCTGTCTCACACCATCTTTAAAGTTGTTTTCGACGAGTATGAAAACCTCATTGAAGCCTCATACTAATAACTCATGGAAAGACATTCTTTCTGTATGCATGCATGCACTTCCCGACATGAAAAGTACATTCACATATTTGAATTGCAACCAGCTAATCTCTTCACATCAGAGTCTCCCAATATCATTGGTCAGCTGAGTCTCGGTCACTTTGGTGGCTTCTCCTTGGGTTTTTTACGTCGTAAAACGGTTAGTCATTTTATAAAACAAATATACTGGGTACTGTGTTATAAAATAAGGTGTCCTCTACGCACGCTCTGATTGGCTGGGCCCCGTGCATTTATAAAAGTATGAAGATTATGAATGACGTAAAATGGCGTGGAGTGGCGTAGGATGGCGGGGAAAAGCTAGCGAACTTTCAAAACTATCATACTATCCCACTTTTAGTTTGTTTGTTTTTTCCTTCTTATTTTATAAAACAAATAAAACATACCGCTCTGTGCATATATGTACTCTTATAAGGTTCGTTTGACATCATTTGAACACGAAAGAAGTCAAGTGTACTCAACTTCTTTCGTGTTCAAATCACGTCAAACGAACCTTTATAAGAGAACATATGCACGGAGCTTTAAGTGTTATTTGTTAACACGAATGACGTCATTTCAACCAGGAAAAATGTGTGACTCGGCTTCGCCTCGAGTTTCCACTAGGCATTTCCCCCCCGGTTTGAATGACGTCATTCATGTTTCTATCACAGTACAGAGATCTAGACACGCAAGCGAGTTTCTATTCGTTAAATTAAATTTTGCTATAGCCTACTGTACTCTTCCCAATAAAGTATTTATATTAAGTTCAAAAAACAACTTACGGCGTCAGGGTTCTTCGATTGGCCAAGAATCTCAAGTAAGTCATCATTGGAAAGGAAATAAAATCTTGGAAAGATTTGTCGTTTTGTTTCAAGATACATATCAAGCGACTTCTGGATCTCTTCCAGTTTTGTATTCATTTCATTGAGTGTGTCCAAAAGACCTAAAAAGTAAGAAATTAGACACTAAGAAACCGCATGTACTCTATATTTGTCAATTATGATAGTACGCTATTTATCTTCCAAAAGTGCAGTGAGCGGACCTTGATATCAATCTAGAAAAACAATGGCTATGAAAGGCAGGGACTTTAATGATTCAGTTATTGCATAGGTGCACAAAAAGCGCCTGGGTACGAGGCTGGCATATAGGTGTGCTGTTAGCGAGTTGCCTCCCACCACTGAAATCTGAAGTTAAGCCATGTTAGATGGAATTAGTTCTTAGAGTCAACCCAGATGAACAGTTGTTGTAGTTGTTCTCTCCAAAGATTTCTCTATGCATGGTCCTCCAGTTTTCCCCCTCGATAAAATCGACATGTATGACACGTACTCCGTAGTTAACATAGGGTCGTACGCTAGCAGCCAGTAGCGCCTTTCATACCCTTACAAAAATTCCACATGTCACGTTCCAAAATCACATGTGAACCACACATGTGATCACATGTGCTTCACATGTGATTTTGGAACATGACATGTGGAATTTTTGTAAGGTTATACATTCGATTCGGCCACGTTGAGCCGTGTTTCTTCGCGCGTAATGTAAAATAATTAACTCCGGGGTAATTTTTATTCACGGAAAAAATGGAACTAATGGTGCATTTACAAAAAATTCGTTCACTACATTGTTTCACTATATAACATTCTTATGTTCATGCAAGGGGTTATGTAATATTCTGTTTATTTCATGCACAAAAGGATCTGAAATTATAGTTAATTTTTACTGCTCTCAAATTTTTTTACATTTGTTTAAATACGATTTTTTTCAGTGGCCGAAAACTCTGTGTCACACTAGAGTTTATGAAATAAATACCATTCTACCATACCCAACGTTCACACTAGCTTTTTAACAACCAATATCCCAACATTCTCTCCGAATATCCTTACCTGGAGAATGTGTTCCTCTAAGAGCATTTGAATCCTTATTCAATCTCTGCATGATAACCTATATATCAATATTGAAAAACAAGATTACACCCAGTTTCACTAACATCGCTGCATAAGATACAAAACAAAATTAAATTTTAATTCAGAATTAAACAAACTGGCGTGTAAACCTTTGGTTTAGATGTTTACCTTCCAGTTGCTATTGACATCATCAAATTCAGCTGACTCACGAGGAAGCTGTTTTCTGATATCTTCTCCAAGAAAAATGTTCTAAAATCAAAGCGATAAAGATTGATTAACAGTTGTCAAACTACTGGAGCTTTGACCATGAATGCATTATAAGATTTATGCTCTTGCACACGAGAAGTGAAGCTTTTCATTCGCTATTTTAGACTTATCATTACTACTAGCGAAAAGAATGTTCATGGTGGGCACAATTAGTACAAATTTGCCATTTTCTTTCACGCATGCATCATTCAATTCCATCGCTTTCCTATTCTACCACCCACTGATAAGAAACGAAAATCAATGAAAATCCTCTGACTTGACCACATCTCTGAGCGTGTCATATGCCATGTCAAAGTCTTGACTTACCTCAAGATACATCCATTGCCTCTGTACAGTTAAGATCATCTCGGTGACTTCTAAGATTAAAGAAAGCGTCCTCTCCCATTTATCCACCTAAATAAAGATTAAGTGCAAAGTTTACATTTACAAAAAATTTGGCAAATAAATAAAAGTCTTAATGGCGATATTGGCTGGGTAAATATCCTGAAAAGTTATTTTTAATATAAAAAAACAACATTGCAATTTGATATAAAAACAAAAAAAAAATAAGTGTTTCAAAATATAGCTGCAGCATTACACTTCATGCATTGCTGCATTACATCTCAAATCTAGTTCATATTTTAACATATTTCGTATTGGATTTCTTAAAGTAGCGAAATATGTGATTGTCGAATAAAATATATATTACAACACTATGGGTACAGTACTTTTAGCTTTGCTTTTAGACAATTGTATTTTCAAAATGTATAACACTATAAGTATGGTCGATATATATTTGGCATTTGGCCGGTTAATTACTAACTTGCGAACATTAATAACCAACACATATCATAAACATAAGTTATAAGCACTTCAAAAACTCATTAATAATTCATGAGAAAAACACAAAAGAAAATCATGACCGTATCGTATCTTTTATATGTGATAAAGATTTCTCCTGATTTACATAAACTTTAGCTTTGATTTTCTCGGCTTAGACAAGGTTATTTTTCAAACTAACTCCGCCAATCAACTTACCAAGTGGTTCGTTTTTGAAGCCGTATAATAAACTCGCAGTTCGTGTTTTATCAGATATAAAAACACTCGGCTTCGCCTCGTGTCTTTATATCTGATAAAACACTCCTGCTCGTTTATTATACAGTACATTAAAATCATTTGCAGTTTTGCAGATGACGTGAAGCCGCCATGCTGGGTAACAACTTCCAAATTCCGACCTTTAGCAGACCAAATAATAGGGAGGTTTAGGTTTAGTACAGATCTGCACAATTTTGCGAGAATGGCATCCAATCAAAGAATGAGTTCGAGTGTGACTTAGCTCTCTTCAAAGGATAACTCGAGCTCAAACTCGAACTCGATCTATCAGATAATGGTAATCCATTGGTATATATTCAACCCAGCTTGGGAATACGTACAAGACCCAATATCGTTTAACACAAAAGCAATACAACGACAACTGTGTTGATAAACACCAACCTCTTGTTCAAACGCCTTAACAAATCGAGATGCTTTCATCGTTGATAAAGTTACTTGGTTGTCTTCCAAAACTTGAAATACATCGTCTGTTCCTCTGGAAACAAATAGAGTACATTTTTCAAAATACCTCAATTTCCATATACATCACCAAGTTTCTTACCCTAATCCAAATCTAAACCTAATCCTGACCCTAACCATAATCCTAGCTTTAGCAAAGCGATAAAGTGGTAAACTGCCAATTTTTTTGGAACAAAATAGTTTTCCAGTGTTTTGTTTCAAAAAATCTCGACAGTTTATATAGCTTTTCCTATATACTGTACTATACGCAGCACTATATATACCTTTTAACACCGTATTACTTTACCGTGCCTAACATCATTAAAGAAATACCAAATGGTTTTCCGTGTTTGGATACTCTCATCCAAACACGCGGGAAATTGCGAGACTGGAGAAAAGCATAACAAAACACGAGCCGTGGGCGAGTGTTTTTAGCCTTTCGAAAGTCGAGCAGTTTCCCAAGTGTTTGGATAAGAGTCTCCAAACACGGAAAAAAACACTTGGTATTTCTTTTATAAAATAATCACAAGTGAATATGATATACTGTCCGACATTTTCAAAAAATTGTTTTGGCGGGAATTTTCCATGTTTGGATACTCTGATCCAAACACGGCAATTGACCAATCAGGGCTCGCGTAGTATACATGTTATTTTATAAAATAATATGATGCATTAGATAGAGTATATAATAATGTAGCGTTTACCAGGGGCAGACTAAAATAATATCGTGTTAGCCACAGTAAACGCCTTATATGGCGTATAAGTTGCAAAATGGTAACAATAGGAAGTGTAAAGAGTAAATTATCCACATTCATAAATATATTCAAAGATTATGTAATATGACTCACCTCAATTTAAAATGACCACGATCTTTATATGGTTCGATATCTAGTTCAATAGACTCCCATGCGGTAGATATTAATTTTAGAGCCTAAAAAAATTATTAAAAAAAATAATATTCTACCCTGCAAGTCAGAGTCCTTTTCCGACTTACACAGGCTTCGGGAGAAAGTGGGCTCGGCCAACAAACCCGATCTTCGCCTCAAGTTTGGGGCGAGTCAGTCAGGTTTTGAATTGGTCAAACAAGCTCTAGAAGTTCTAGTTTATGAGCACTCGCAAGCAGGAAAATAGCAAGTAACGCGTTAGAGCCTAGGCCCAAAATAGTATCTTGACAACCGTTCACGCATGCTCAAAAAGAAATATCGAGTTTGTTGGCAGAGCCCACTTTCCCCCGAAGCCTGCATAGGTCGGAACGGGGCTCTGACTCGCAGGCTAATTATATACATAAACTACAAAGATAGTCTTTATTTCCATGCAGCATGTATGTCTTAAAAGTCAAGAAAGAAACACTCGTAACTTTCAATTACATTAAAAACTATCTCCTTTAACCTTTTACTGGCCTTTTACTGGCATTTACTTTACACTCACTGGCCACAGTTTCTATTTGTCTATTTATTATTATCATTCATTTCATTTCTATCCCGCATTCTGATTGGTTAATTTACCTGCAAATAACTGAGTGCAAATAATTTTCTGCTGCAAATAATTTTATGAGCATGCGCACTAGCGATAACGCTGCTGACGGCAAATAATTTTCGTACACATGGCGGCTAGTTCTTCAGCTATCCGAGGAAATAATGGAGAGTATTTGGAAGCATCCATAACGACAATGTACTTCAGAAAAGAAATAGTGAAAAGGAAGTTTCAGTGAGATAAAAAGCAAGACTCGTGCCAACAAAAAGTAAGTTTTACGAAGATTTTAGTATGCCGAAGACAGAGAGAAGAGTGGCGATCTCTTACTTCAGGCATTTCAAATTTTTAACAATTTTATGAATAAATCAATTATTGAACTCGTCTATCGCAAAATATCATGATTTGTCAGTGTCTCGCTACTAGTTATTTGCCTCTGCCTTCGGCATCGGCAAATAACTAGTAGCTCGCCACTGACAAATCATGATATTTTGCTCCGACTCGTCCAATAATTGATAATTATTACTCTGGCTAACGCCAGACGATTTTACTCGTCAAGGGGAGAGCTCCCGGAAACCTGGCCATTTTCCCCCACGAAAATCGACTTTCTAATGGTAAAACTTAAATACATTTCTAATTTCCGTATGACCAAATGGCGACTTGTAAATGTACCACAATTTTTGCGCCTAGTAAACATTGATTCTTGTACAATTATTCGAAGATAGGGCTATAAAAAAAATAAATGTTGATATTTGTATTTGTATTTAATCCATGCATGCTAACCATTGTTTAAGTTTTTCCGTTAGTTTTTGCTGTACAAGCTGTCGCAATTTAAACTGAGAGAAAACGATCAAGCTGAAAACACTACTAACATAGAAAAACAATGTTCAGTTGATATTGGTACAGTCAATAGCGCTCCGTCGTGATGACGTCAGGATTGATGTTTGTTCACTTTTACCCACAATTCTTGCAGTCCGAACAATAGATAATGGCTCATTTGCAATCATTTGAAAGTCAACTTTGGCTTGTTTGTCCGCTTTTACCCACAATTCTTGCAGTCCGAACAATAGATAATGGCTCATTTGCAATCATTTGAAAGTCAACTTTGGCTTGTTTGTCCGCTTTTTGGGCTATTAATAGCAGCTCGACGGTACGCTGTTAGTTCAGTCCAGAGTTTACCAGTATAAGACAAAAGAAAAAGTTGTTCGTCGTTACAAACGTCGTTAGTAAGCCCTCCTCTGTAATATGCCTTCTTCTCTGGTAAGCCCTTCTCTCTAATAACCCCTCTTCTCTAATAAGCCCTTTTCTCTAGTATGCCGCTCTCTCTAATAAGCCATCTTCTCTACGGACAAGTTGCATGCTTTAAATTACATGTACAGTGAAAGTTTTAAGTTAAACGTAAAGTGTTGGTTTTTTCAAAGTTCAAGTTTCTTGTTCACCTGAAGAGTACTAAAAGTGATAACGATAGCGGGTTTTATAGCTTTTCCGTAGATCACTTTGATTTGAGAGGATAATCTGACTTGTCACTTGTTTGAATTATATTCCAAATATATAAGCATACATGATGTCACGTTGGTGATACAACATTACAATTTTTCAAAAAATCAAGTGTATAAGAAGTTTTTAAACAAAATTACTTGAAACTTTCCATGTACAACATATCAGGGACGCAGTCAGAATTGCATCTTTTAAATGCAATTTCAAATTGTACACAGTGTTGTATGTAAGAGACATGTCGCCATTATCATAATTAGTTAATATAAATAATTTATTGCACCTGTTAAAAGTGTCTATGAAGTGAAAAATACGTTGGCATTTTTATTGTTTTATTGAGGAGCATGACAGGAGCACTCACTGAAAATTTCAAGAGAATCTGATGCATAGTTTTCGCGCTATCGACTCTCAAAATTTGCCGTGGATAGTTTGTTTTGGGGAAATATGGGTTTCTTGGTAACAATACCTTGTGACGTACGCAGATGGATCATTAATAGTGAAATCTATTGTTCTTATGCATAGTTGTCCATTTTCGTACGTCATAAGCATTGTTACCGAAAGCCCAATTTTTCTCCAAGAACGAACTAGCCATGGCAAACTTTGAGAGTTAATAGCACGAAAACTACGCATCATTCTCTTGAAATTTTCAGTGAGTGCTCCTGCCATGCTCCTCTGTACAATAAAACAACAAAAATGCCAACGAATTTTTCATTTCATAGACACTTTAAAAAGCACCCACATCAGGGTAGTTTAGACAGAAGCAAGCGATACATAGCTGGCTATATAGCCCTGAGCACATCTCACTTTAACAATATTAATAAAAATAATAAAAGCCTTCCTCAAAGTTACCTTGCATAAGATTTCAACTTTTTCGATCTTACCTGTTCAATTGACAATTCTTTTGTTGCGGCTGAGGAAACTTCTGATATCTGGTCAGCGTACTGATCAAAACCAAGACTAATAATATTCTCCAATGTAAAATCTTCTCCTTTAATAATATCAAATAAAAATAATCATCACGTAAATTTAAAAAAAGCTTAATAATCGGTGTATAGAAATTTCTAAGTGCTGCCAATTGAGATCGTTGTTTGTAAAAAATAGAGTTAAATAAAATAAAAATGGCCCATTCTGGTGTAACTTCGGCACAAAAGTCTCTTGTGACTCTGCGAGAGACCATGCAATACCAGTCTGAACCTGGTGTTACTTGCAAACATGCACTAAAAAAAACAGAAATATTTTTGCGTGGCTCGCGGAGGTTCATAGCAATAATAATGAATTAATATAGGCAGGAAAAACAGTACTTGAGTTCAACGCTACACATGCAAAAAGAAATAAAATTAATGTGATGTAAAAGGGCATGTGTATAGTTTGCAAAAAAATACCTTCTTCGTCAAATGGTTTTTGAACTTCTTTTTTGATCTGTGTCCAGTGTCGGTCTCTCATCGCCGGATTTTTCAGGTCTTGAATCAAAGGCATGGTTCTCTTAAACTGGTCTATCCTACCTTTGATAGAATCACAAATTTCCCAATTTCGATCCTTAAAATACAAAATAAAATGTATATTTTAAATCCAAGAGCTTACTCTTAAAACATTATTGATAGGTGTCGCATATAGCATTACTTGGAAATGATACACAACGGTAAGAAGTGGTGATTAGGCGGCTATTTTCACATACTGGTAAGCTATAAGAGGATAATTTTGTTATATTTCCACCGATGAAACTGTCTATGTCAGGTCTTAAGTCAGTCGTTTGCATAATTCAATTTGAAACCGCAAACATTTTTTTGTTTGCTTGATTCACGTTTAAAACGTGACGTTTTCGACCAATAAGAATTGAATAATTTCACGGTAACTTGGTATAGACTGTGGAAATAAGAAATCGAACCGGTTAAAACGAGATGAGTACCCTGTCCAAACGCTACATTTCAAACGTGAAACAACTCAAAAAAAAATGTTTTCGGTTTGTGCTTCAACGCGAACGCGGCTGTAGACACAAAACTTTATTTTATGTTTCTCAAAACTATAGAATTTTATTTGATTATTCTCTCCGTCATACGACGGAACAAGATGACCCCAAGACGATAGTTTTGATGTCATATATATAATGAGTCTGTACAACAAACATACCTTTACTTCTCTGACGACTTTATTGAGTTTCTTTAACTGCACCTGCGCAGTAGTTTCCATATCTTCAGTCACAAGTTCAACAAACTTGCCAGTTTTCCAAGAATCCCAAAGTTCTTCCCATTCTTTTGTAATACGCCATACCTGCTCCAAGTGATCTAAGTCTTTCTCGATTTGCTGAAGCTCTTTCGAAACTGGTTGCTCTATCTTGAAGATATTCAAACCTCTTCTTAATGTGGTTTCTTGATCCTTTAAGTTGTTCACATTAGTTCGATAGCCATCGACATCCTCGAGTGCCTATGCCGACAAAGAAAACACATTTAAGAAATATAGAATATGGTGGCTGTGTTTATATTGCATGGTGCAAACACGAGAGGGAAAGTTTATATGCAACCAATTTTCTATTTCTTCCACAAAAAAGGACTTATTAAAATGATCCACGCATGTTTGAACAGGCATCATAGGCACCGCTATATTTTGGATTTGACGACGTAAACTGGTTGCACTTATTGTCCCGAAACAATGAAACCATTGCCTTGGAATAAAAAACGCAACCATTTATTTTACGTCATCAAATCCAAGATGGCGACACACATGAGGTCTATTTGTTCAACCACGCGAGGATCCTTTTTAATGTGCTGTAAAGTCATAATGTTCGCGTGACCTTAGTCCTTGTGCAAACACGACGACTGGCCAATCATATGTAGCGTACAAAAGATACTGCTGATCAACTTGTGACAAAATCATATCACGCCAAAATCCAACATGAACAACAAAGTTCTCCAAAAAAAATTATGAAGTAGCTTAAACGTCTAACTGAATATCTAAAAAGTATATTTACACTACATACAGTAACCATAAAAGATAAGATGCCTCTTAATGGTGATATTCCATTAAAAGTTCGAAAAGACCATTGCATTTATTGCATTTGTTGCCTACAATTAAGTGCAATGCATACATTTTAAAAGTGACAACGGGAGCTTGAAACAGGACATAACGTATACATGACAGTATACTGCAGTACTGCTGTAATGTAACAAATGTGAGAACGCGCATTCTCAAAAAGATGTTTCGGGATCATATATGGAAATGTAATTCCGGTATCCTTCTGCCCGCTAGTGAGCACCATAGCCTGTGCAAACGCTTTCGGCTTCCTGTTGCCAATGCTAATAAGCATAAGGAGGACTGAAAAGCACATACAAATAAATATTCTGAACAGAGTTTATGACGCTGAACATGATATTATAGAATTTCCCAGAGCAAGGTAAATGTTATCCATGCTCAGCCGAAAGCTGAGAAGGATAACTTTGAGTAGAGCAGACCAACACAACCAACACCAACAACACCAACAACACCAACAACACCAACACCAACACCAACACCAACAACACCAACAGCACCAACAACACCAACAACACCAACACCAACAACACCAACACCAACAACACCAACAACACCAACAACACCAACAACACCACCAACACCAGCAACACCAACAACACCAACAACACCAACAACACCAACACCAACACCAACACCAACAACACCAACAGCACCAACAACACCAACAACACCAACAACACCAACAACACCAACACCAACAACACCAACAACACCAACAACACCAACAACACCAACAACACCAACAACACCAACAACACCAACAACACCAACAACACCAACAACACCAACAACACCAACAACACCAACAACACCAACAACACCACCACCAACAACAACACAAACACAGACCTATAATTACAAGAGACCGATTGCCTTCAAGATCTAAACAATACTCAGTTTTTTCACTGCTTACCTTTGCGGTAGAAATACCGCTGCTAAATGGACCTTTGTTTCGAAAGTCGTCCATGAGGATAGCAGTCGTCTTCTTAAATTCTTCAGCAGAAAGCAGCAAACCAGTTTTAAACTTCTCTTTACTTTTTTTCAGCATCACATCACTGTCCAATAGACACTGTTGAAACGCATACCACTCGCCACTCAGTTCATCAAGAACTTTTTGAATCTGTTGGTGTAAAAAAAATGTTGGCAATAAAACAGCCTTTCTATATTTTATTAAAACAACGCATGCCGGTATGCGGATTGGGAAATCAGCACTAATAATTTTAGTGACAAATAAAATACACCCATTGAGCAAAGAAACAGTGCATAGAAGAAATCCGAACTAACGAGCCTGGGATGTGTACACTATAAAAGCCTTCTTACACGGTAAGGCAAATCGACTACGGTGTAATTTTACATGCATATTGTTTTGCAATGGCAGTGACGTATCATTACGCTCGACAGATTACACGGGGCATGTAACATGCTGCAAAGGTCTGCCTCGTACCCAAGTATCTCGCGGGGAGTAAATGACGTGTAAAGCAGCCAATCGAATGTGGGCATGCAAGTGCTCCGATCCCATCGCTCCTTCCAATCGCGTCTGGGTACGATGCAGTACAATGGTCAAAATCGCGCGAGACAAGTTGTGGCAAGTGTTGCACAAAGTAGAATCAGTTCTACTCGGTGCAACTATTGCATCAACTTGTCTCACAACGATCTTTGCCATTGCACAGTATGTTACACGCGGCAATGGTCCGTGCAACTTATCTCGCAACAATTACATCAACGATGTTAATAACGTTGCAAGACAAGTCGCATAAAAAATTGCACCGTATAAGAGAGCTTTCATTCTCAAACTCATTGACGATTCATGAGGAAAATTCAAAAGAAATCAATATTTAATCAGTATTTAGAAATCGGAGGAAGATTACAGTAAAATTTAGCAAACTTTGAGGTCGATTTTCTCTTAAAATGTTGATGCGTTTGAGAAGCTATATTTCGCCTCGTATTTTCAACTTGCTTGGCTGTATTTAGAAATCAGAGGAAGAACGCTGACGAGTGTTGGATATATTACGTAACAACGTTACTGAAACTGGTTAGTCCAGAAAACTAGTTTACGGTTTACGTCACAGCACCCTGACCTGGTCTCATATGTTTTTTATTCCGTATGACAGAAAAAAGAACAAAAACACTGAACATTTAAAGGTTTCTAGTCATACATCTCTCCTCCGCAGAGGTTTCCGTGAGGATTCTGAGGCTGTCGAAGAAACCGCTGACAGATGTTTGTGGGCGGAAGCGGAAACGAGAGAAAACTTAAGGGAAACCTCTGCCAACTTTTGGTCGATATCTGGCACAAGTGGTGATATCTGGGGGGGGGGGGGGCTATGTTTTGGCATTTGGTCGGAGAGTTTCAACAAATTTGTAATGTTTCAGACGCGGCCGCTTTTTTGAGCAAAGCTGTTCCTCCTTTTAATGTCGATTCCGTACATTGTAAAGGTTTATGAACCATGCGACGATGCACAAGACCATCGCGAACGTACGTTTCTAACTTGTTTTCTGACACATTTGTAATACAGCAACTTGGACAACAATAATACAAGATAGTACATGTCAGTACAAAGCAGAAAGATAGTACTTTGTAAAACATCCACCGCTTAAAATTACTCGAAATGGCTGAGCAACTTGTTCAGTCATTTCTCGTATTTAGTACAGGAGACGACCGTGAGAATTGAGAGGTTGACAGCGTTTAGTTTTTGTTCCGTGCTTCTGGCTACATTCTAAAAAACCCCATTAAGATCAACCTCCCCCGGTTCGGCGCCATGTTTGGACCGAAAGTTGGCAGAGGTTTCCCTTAATTATATTTTTCTCTCGTTTCCACTTCCGCCCACAAATATATCTGTCAGCGGTTTCTTCGTCAGCTTCAAAATATTTCATGGAAACCTCTGCGAAGGTGAGAGGTCATACATTGTTAAGAAAACAAAATTCTTTGTAATATACAAAGGCTGAGAAAAGAAGAATAGTCACTTACGAGATAGATATGACCTTTATTTTAATATGCAACCAATTTATACCTGGTATCTATAATCGCTATATAGATAGCCTGCGAATACAACCGCTCTTCCATTGCTCTCGGCCCTCGGAGTTCGCGAGAAATTGTAAAGAAGTCGTTGTAAAGAAGTGGCTATATTTTCATTTTTCAGGCTACTATACACAAAGCAACTGTAATAATTCTTATAATCCACATATATGCATACTTTTTAATTTGACAAAAATCAGTAAAAAATATATATTTAATTTGAAAATAAACTTCCAGATACAAACAAAACACACTTATGACTTTACCTGTGGAGATACAGCAACCTCATATTTTTCTAAAATAGCAAATTGCTGGTGCAATGGCGGGAATCTTGCTTCAATCTTAGAGAGGTCTGTTTGAAGTTGTTCCAGAAGTGTAAGACTTTCTCCAAGTTGATCAAGTGTATCAGGTGGAGTGCTCAGTCTAAATGAAATAACATAAGAAAAATGCAACTTTCTATATAACAACGAGGACTACGACGACACTAATGAGGATTTACAGATAAAGTTCAGAAATTTTCACGATGTATATATATAGTCGTAATCAGTTCACTCTCTGATAAAAAAAATCCAACACTGTTGAATGTTTCCAGTTAGCTCTATAACTCCTTTTTTAGAGAAGCGATGTGATCAGGGTCGCCAAGAGAAATTGTGGGGCCTGGGGCAAATTATCGATTTGAGAGATATTCAGGTTTGTTTTATATGTAAATGACCTACTTATGACATCACACTGCATAATGACTTTTTAGAAAAGTATGATTTTCTTTGAGAGTACTTATCGAAAGTACTTAAAACTTTTCACGTACATGCATGTAGCCATGACTGGTCACTAAACGTGCGTAGTTGTGTGTAAAATATTTGGACCATTATAAAATTGATGCTCCTTCAAAAAGTCATTATGCAGTGTGATGTCATAAGTAGGTCATTTGCATATTTCGTGTTGTATTTTTTGAAAATAGTCGGCTGGAAAAGATTTTTGATATATACCTTCAACCCCAATAACAAGTCTTATTTCATAAGCTTTACTGTCATACATACTTTTTGTACAAGTAAAAAGATTATACGATTGTTTTACGTGTAAAGATATCTGCATGTCCAACAATCCAATAAAAAATATTGTTTGTTTATCTTCTTTAAAGTGCCTATGAAGCGAAAATTAAGTTTGTCTTATTTGAAGAACACTTTAAAAAAATGTTTAATTTGCATATCAAGCAAACTGAAACATCTCAAGAACGAAGTAAGGAAACGAAAAACCGCAAAAGATGAGTGTTTCAAATAAGACAAACTTAATTTTCGTCAATTTAGATTGTCGTGTTAGTGTTTATGAAATAAACAGACTAATACATGGACGCTTGAAAATAAAAAAATTTTTTTCTCGAAGATAAATATATCTATATCAAAACAGTTACTTACTTTTTACTGTTTTCTTTGAGGAACTTATGTAAATCCATCAGTTTACTACTTGCCATCTCGTTTAACAACGTCGTAAACTTATTTTGCCATTCATTGCAGTGGCTGAGCAAGGCAAACTTTAATGGAGAACAATCCAACAGTACGAATTCTATATTAAAGACAGTCTCCTCTTTCTGAACATTGTTTGCTACTTCTGTGTACCTAAAGTAAAACAGAATCATATTAAAAAATTTGACACATTTCAAACGCCATTATTACCATGCATGGTAACAGCATATATTAGCACTATTCAATAAATACTTCATAAGAGTGGTTAACATGGTTTACCGTCAAATCTGATTTTAAAACGAACTTTAAAGTATGAAAATATTGTGGGCAATGTTTTTGCAAAATCTTAAAGAGGATATGGTAGTTAGTAATGTAGCAAAGTTTCATTTCAAAATTCGTTGAAGAAAAGGTGACATTTTATCTGTGCAGTTTGTATTTTGGAGCGCCGCCATTGAAGTGGCCGAGCTTGAGAAGAATGAATCGAGGAAGCTTATGACGTCATAGACTCAATAACAATGACCCTTTTGTTGACAACAATGATCTTTTGTTTTTGTTGAGTCTATGACGTCACAAGCTTCCTTGACTCATTCTTCTCCACTTTAATGAAGGCGCTAAAATACAAACTTCACATGTAAAATATCACCTTTTCTTCAACGAATTTTGAAATGAAACTTTGCAATTTTACTAACTACCATAATGCAAAAACATTGCCCACAATATTGTCATCAGAGAACCACCTTAAAACTATTATTTTAACGATACAAAAATTTTGCAAATTTAGAAATTTTGTTTATTGTGGGAAACTTAAATCAGAGACTTTTTTAAAGTTTTAACAAACAAATAAAAGAACCGATAAAAACGCTGACGAATCCTAAAACAAAATTACTAACCACAACATCTTTATTAAAGTGCCTATAAGGCCATAACCCCAAATACGATATTACTAAATTAGCGGCAATTTCCAGCGAATAGGACTTTTTGCCAATGTTCGAAGAGATATATCTCGGAAACAAAACAACCAAATCAAAAAATGTAAAATAACTTTACAACTGTTTTTCCGTCCTCTAAACAGAGAACTAAAAACTGTGGAGGGTTTATACGCACTTTAAAATTTAGAATATATAGAATATACTGTTCTATTCAAGTATGCGTGTCATTAACGTGCGAATTGTGTAATATTTCTCCTACAACAGAACACATTGTGTGTGCAATTATGCCTACTGTAACGTCACATAATTAACATTTTGAATACAAACCTCAATATAACAATATGTTTTTAACACTTAATATAAAATCCATATCAGTAATATCGTATAGTGGAACCCCGCCATACGACCACCCCGTTAATACGACCACCCCGTTAATACGACCACTTTTTTCTGGTCTGAATACATTCTAAGTAGTGTAATACTCCCCCGTTAATACGACCACCTCGTTATTACGACCACTTTTTTCTGGTCTGAATACACTCTAAGTAGTGTAATACTCCCCCGTTATTACGACCACCCCGTTATTACGACCACTTTTTTCTGGCCTGAATACATTCTAAGTAGTGTAATACTCCCCCGTTAATACGACCACCCCGTTATTACGACCACTTTTTTCTGCCTGAATACATTCTAAGTAGTGTAATACTCCCCCGTTAATACGACCACCCCGTTATTACGACCACTTTTTTCTGGCCTGAATACATTCTAAGTAGTGTAATACTCCCCCGTTATTACGACCACCCCGTTATTACGACCACTTTTTTTTGGCCCGGCGGTGGTCGTATTAACGAGGTTCCATGCACTGTATTTAGGTTTATTAGTTTAATTTAAACTTATTAGTTACCTGTCTTTGTTCTAAAGGAGGGAACCAGGAACGAGGTTCCCCCCAAACTATGTCCCTGCTAAACTCTAAACTAAAATTTAGATATAATCATCTCACCTGGCAATGTCAGCATCGAATGAAGAAACTTGTGGATTAAGCCTTTGGTATCGTCGGATAAATGCATCCTTCTGAATCTCCCAAATCTCGCGATAACTTAAATTGTACAAAAAAACACAAACAATTGAAAATTGTTACAAAACCAATAAATATTCGCTTTCAGTAACAATGCATGCTCTTTAAAAAACCGCTTTGGCTGCCAAAACCATGCACCCTTCACACCTGGACAATAATCCATTTTACCCACAGCAAATATAGAATTGAATTTGCTTTCCTAGTTTGGTTTACACCTACCTATCCCAGGTGCCAAGATACGTTTGTAGATGCGAAGCGTTTGTAGACATTCCTGCGTTAACAGCAGTTTGAATTTTCCTTATCTCTTCATCTTTAGATATCAGAACATGAACGGGCTATTTAAAATCACAAAAAAATATCTAGTTCAGTGTTGACCGACATGTGTGACATAATACGACATAGCACATATGTAGTCAATGCAAGATTGACATGTTATACAAAAAATGTAAAAAGAAAATCGGCCCGTAGCCTTGTTATAAACTTTCTTCCTATTTCCCCCTTTCTTTACTTTAGTTGGCCTCGTTATATGTATAGATCCTATACTTTTTAAACAAGTCCCACAGTAACTGGCGCACGCTATTTTATCTACAGGACACGCCAGGTAACGCCAGATTGTATTTTCATCTCAGAATTTTGTTTTCAAATGGGTTTTTTTTGTTGTTGCCCATGCCCTTTAAAGGGTCCTAATCTGCCATATAATCGCGAGTTCAAATAGCAGCGGTCATTTTACAGAAGTACACGAAAGTGTTGCAAGTGTTCTTAAAAGAATGTTGGTAAGAATTCTCTACACACGCATTTTCAGTAGTCGTATTTGCCGCTGTGATTATCAGATCCTGAGCTCACAATGCTATTATCTGTAGTTTAAGGAGGTATTATCTGTAAGAAAAGGAACTTATTGTGCATGTGCTGATGTAAACCTGTCCAGCAAGGCAAACCGAAGAAAAACGCAGGGAAAAAAGCAACTGTCTTTGAATTGCGTTTCTTGAGTGCTTTTTTTGGTTCTGAGGGAGTAATTTTCTTTACAATAAAACAATTACGAAATTCGACTTTTGTTATATCAAAAATTATCAAGGTCTCAGACCGCACTCTCAGCCTTCGGCAGATAAGACAGACTTCGACCTCACCTATTTTTTAAAAATAAGAGCACATAAGACTATAAACTTGCAAACTTAGCTCCCCATCCGAGCCTTAGATAATGATGTAATAAATCAAGGCTGACATTGATACCAGTTCTTAACTGTTAAAATTTTTCATGATGTCTTACGCTGCTAAAGTCAACCGAAAAATGTCGGCTGACTCAAGCGGGATTTGAACTCGCATGCACCTTTGGGATTCCGGTCCGCCGCTCTACCTGTTGAACTATCGAGCCGCACAGGGATTGGAGTCGAGTTTTATCCAACTTAAGTGCACGAGATATTCTCGCGACAACTTAACGCTTATCCGTGAGGACGTGCAGTGTTTCAATCTATTACAGAATCATCCTCATGCATTTAACTGTTAAAGTGTACGTAATGTCTGTAAAAGCTTATTTACATATATTGCGCCAACAGCTCGATCTCTCTTCCCGATTTATTTGACTCTGAAATTAAGTTTGTCTTATTTGGAGGAACTTTAAAAATAATAAAGTAACATCTTATACAGTTTTTTCATATCTTACTTCGTTCTTGAAAAAATAAGATTTGTTTGATATGCAAATAACCCATTGCATATACGTCATGCACACTGCATGAGTTTATTGTAAAATTACCAGTGTGATGTATGCAGTGGGTTATTTGCATATCAAATAAATCTTATTTTCTCAAGAACAAAGTGGGATATGGAAGAACTGTATAAGGTGTTACTTTATGATTTTAAGAGTTCCTCCAAACAAGACAAACTTAATTTTCATTTCATATCAACTTTAAATAAAAAATCTTTTGATTTAATTTAATATTAAATTAGCAGCCATTTATGAGCACAAGGACGTTTCAGTCATACCTGTCGAGTGGACCGTTTCTTGGTCAGCAAATCGGGCAAGCGTTGAAAGACAGCAAGACAATCAGATAAATGTGTAGCAGTGTCGTTAACAATACTGGCCAGCTTCGCTAATGTAGGTGAGAACTCTACCTAATAAGTCAGTAAGAAACAAAAACGATAACTATACATACCAAACCTGGACCTTGTTGTTTAAAAGCTGATTGGCGATAATTCTGATTTAAAATCGAATATGTTATTCTATTTCACTATATGTTCAATTTGAGCTTTATTATTCAAACTTCTCAGGGAAAAACTTTTGCAGTACCTCTCGGTAGATCTCTGTATGTACCAAAATCACATAATTATTATATCTTATTTGATGCCTTGGTATATAATACTGGTTGGTATTTTACGAGTTTCAAACATATTTTTCAACGAACTAAAAGGGCAAGGACAATGCAAGAAACAAGTAAAATGCCTTCCCGTTTTATGCAAAACCATGAAATGAGACATTTATTGTACGACCGCTGTTTTTTCGACAAAATTTTCGTCCTTCAGTTTGTTGCCATTAGTTTCGTTTGCGTTTATGGGGATATTCAGCACAAAAGTGTCGATGATGTTCCCGTGAAAACAATCCGCCAAAACTTAAACGTCAACTTAAGACAAGGTGTATTGAATACGATTATAGAAATTTGAAGTAAAATTTATTTTTCGCTAGTTTTAAGATTTCTTAATACGTATTCAAAAATGTCGTGCCTCTGTGAGAGTCTGGTAGGCTATAGCAAATTTGCATGTGACATGGCAACATTAAATATAATTTGTGTTACACTCCAACTTTTAGAGAAATCGTGTTTCACACCACAAGAATTATAAGATACTTTTTCCCAGGGCAAGTTCTTAAAAGTTGGTTAATTTGGTTTAAATAGACATATAACAAATAATCTTCAGAATTCTGTAAATGCTGGGGAAAATCCTGGAAACATCACTTCAGGGACTCTAGATTTCAAAAGTTTCCCGGGGAGCATGCTCCCGGACCTCCCATTTTTGGGCACATTCAGCACTTGAAACAGCCCCCGCCGAAATTTTTACACCTTGTTACGGCACTGACAATAAAAATAAGACACAATGTGCTTGCCTTATCTCCTTCCAAGACAACCTTAACTCGAAACAAAGGGTTTGGAGTATTCTTTCCATCACCATTTATTGCGCGAGATAATTCTTGCAGGGACCATTTTACATTTAAACGAAATGCTTCTTCAACCATTCGATCCATTTTTTCAGTGTACCGAACCCAGTGAGTTTGTACCTAAGTCATAAGAAACAAAAATTACATTTAGCATTCGCACCTTTGACTAAAGTTGAAATAAGACAAGATTAAGGATGAGAAAAAAAGATAAGGTAAAGGTGAACGTAAAAGGAGGAAATAATATAAATTTTCATAAAATCAGTATTATGCGAGACTAATGTAAAGAAAAACTGCATATAATATTATTGGACAACAAGCTTTGGACAGGTACGAAAAGGTTTCTAATTGTCAAAGGCATAAAGGTATAAAAGCACGAAGATTAACAACTCTTCCTGTAGCTAGTTGCAAGTAATATTTGGCATTTTACCGAATTAAACTGCGTGTTGAAGGGATTTTAGGTGATGGGGCTTAGCTTGACTGGACTTCGAGTCCTTTCTTTACCTAGCCTGCGTAGCGGCCCTCGAGGGGGTTTTGGGTCTCGAAGCGACCCAAAGCCCCTCGAGACCCCAAACTCCTTCGAGACCCAAAACCCCCTCGAGGGCCGCTACGCAGGCCATTCTTTACCCTGGGAAGTTATTAAATAAAAAAGAGTGTAATAATTTATATTTTAAAACCGAACAGAGACCAGCTGCGAAAACGAAACATCAAGGCCTTCTAGCTAGGAATCGAACCCGCAACCCTCCGATACTAGGGACCTTACGATGCTAGGACGACGACGGCGGTTAAAAAGCAACATACATTATTAGTGCAGTATACGTCAACAAATTCTGTTTATCCCCGGCGAGGGTGCTAATCTCAACACGCGTGGAGTCATTTTACTCGCGGGAAAACGTGATATGCGAACGAATTTCTGCGTGAATTTCATGTGTGGACGGACCATACACGGTTAAGATTGTGGGGCACTGGGGACAATATAGTTCTTGACAAAAAGATTTGAACTATCAAAATAATATTTTCTTGACAAAAAGACTTGAGAAAGGAGTTTTTGGGAAACGTATATGACTTTTGAAAGAAGAGAAACAAATCAACGTCTATACGCATGAAGTGAACCAACGTCGAGTAGAAGGAAACCCGTCGAGCCGAAACTCTAAACAGTAAAGGAGGAAAAAACAATAGTAAAACTTGAAAATCAACGAAGAAATAAAGACCGGCGAAAAGTTTACGGTAAAAATATAGAGCAGCCGCTCTCAGTAATCACGAACATTTAGAGCAAAACTGTTCGAGTTTCCCTTTTTACATCCTATCACTGTTAATTTTGTTTTCTTTTTTGTGTGTTCTTAAAGTATTTCAAACGTATCCATCAGTTTGCATGTTGTATTTTTTGTGGCTGCCGTTTTAAGATCTTCTTTTAAATGGTTTTCTTATTGTAAAACCACTTGTGACTTAACGTAGCTTGTCCATAATTTGGCATAAAACTCGGAAAAGGAGCAATTTTCCTTCTGTAATACGTACAAATGCTGTGGAAATATGTATTAACATGTAGGCGAAAACAGTTTCAGCACTTCAGATTTCGAAATAAAACATTGTTTTTGTTTAATATTAATAGCTTAAAGGAATTTGAATTGCCGTCAATGAATATAGCCGTGGCAGCCAACCAGGTAGTTGTCTGAGTATAGTTTGCAATCAATTCAATATTTTTGAAAAATGTTTTCAGATGCTGTAGTGATGTTTTGTGTAAACATAGAATGAAAAAACCTGTAAAATATAACCTTAATATTTTGACAACATTTTTACGCCTACCTCAGTAGCCTATTTCCAGGTCTCCAATAGAAAAGATGGCAAGGGGAGTTGCATTAATGTTTCCTAATCAGGGGGTATTTACAAAAATTCATGTAAAAGCGGGCGAGGGGTTATTGCATTTATGTATTTCTAGTATAATGGTGGTAATGCCGCCGGGAGAAGAATTGTGTATATTACAAGTTGTTATTATTGATTAAATTTTAAAAAGTACGGAGATTAAATGTATAAAAGTACAAAATTAAATTTAAAACTTTTCCTTTATTTGGTTGTTGATCTTTATTAATGTGAATGAGTACGAAAAGTATTGTCAGTTTAAGCTCACTTTTCAACGCGCGGTTCGTAGGTTCGTTGCCAAGTTTCAAATTACGTTTCCAAATTCAGAAGTTGTTTACGAAGTTCGATTTGATGTTCGAATGTTCGATTCGAAGTTCACCTTTACGGAAAACTTCGGTCGACCAGACTTTCTTTTGATACAATTTCTTTCGGAAAATATGTTGTTAATCATTCTGCAATTCTAAATTACCAGGCGGTGTGCGCACTGGAATCGCAATGCATTGTTGTTGGCAATTATCGCTTCGCAGTGACCAACATGGCAAACTAACACTCAAACAGCAGTGCGTTTAGGCTTTATTTTTTGAAATAGTTGTTAATATTTGTCAATTATTTTTACATAATTGTGAAATTTACATATAAAAGCGGGTATTTACATCTCAAGTTGGAAGAAAACTAGTTTCTGATCGGAATTTAGGGCTGGTGAATTTGAGTTGTTATTTTACGTGATCGAAGATGTAATTTGACTACGGTTAGATTTTTGGCAAATATATTTTAAACTACCGAAGAAAACTTAGTTTTGACTATTTGGATGTATTATATAGACCCTAAGCTATGTAAAAATGTGATCGCTCTCCAACGCTCTCCTTGGGATCACCTTCTATTTACAACTTGAAAATATACATTTTTACAGCGACGACAGCGCGTCGAGCGCGACTGATGAGTTAATACAAAGATATAATATTGCACTGACAGCAGGAGATTCGTAGCAAATACGTTTCAGAGTAAGCTATAGAGTTTGATTAAATGCGCTTGGAAACATAAACAAGGCAATGCACTTGGGTTGGTGGTTTTTAAAAAATGAAGCACATTCTTCTCGTATATATACGTATTTAATATAATATGTTAATATTGCGGTCTGTCGATGGCTAGCCAACAGAACAATTAAAAATAACGACAAAAGCCGCAGTTTCCTTCTTGAACCAACAAGCAGCTTTTCTCATTTACAGCACTTAGAGGCAACTAAGTTTCTCGGTCGATTTGCGGGATTTCTCTTCTCTGAATTCGGTTCATGACCAGTAACCCTAATGAGCTGTAAGGCATCGTCGCATAGTCGATAAACCGACTGGCTCTATGACTTTATCGTTTTTCATTTAGACGATAAAACACGCTTGGAGCACTTATTATTAGAAACAAGTTAAGCATCTCCAGACTTTATATTTTGTCCAGAATCTTTCAAAGATAACTTCAGGAAGCTCTTCACTCGACGACGGTTGGACGCGCTATGGTCGTATTTGCTAAAATAACTGTCGTGCTTTGCGATCCAAGTGCGCACACCGCCTGCTAAATTACCAACTGCGAAGCCATAGAATATCGCAAAGCTGAACTTCGAATCGAACATTCGAACTTCGTAATGAACTTCTAAATTTGGAAACGTAATCTGAAAGTAGGCAACGCACTTCCGAACAGCGCGTTGAAAAGTGAGCTAAAATCGATAATGAATGTTTCAAAGTACAAAAATTAAGAACTTTTCCTATGTTAATAATTGTTAGTTGTTTGCTGTACAAGCTGTGTTAGTTAGTAATACTCAGAAAAACTCTGAGCTCTAAGCGGGACTCGAACCCACAACCTTCTGAATGCTAGCCAGACACTCTAACCATTGAGCCACTAGAACTCAGATAGCGGAGCAAGGTTAATTAAGGTACTTATACCTTAGACTGTGCCCAGTCCTCCAGGAACGAGTCTTAACCGCTCGGTTACAACACAGCTAATTAACACAGCTTGTACAGCAAACAACTAACAATTATTACTAACATCAAGCTGCAATTTCTGAAACTAACTTTTCCTATGTTGTTGTTCTTTATTAAATGTGAAAGAGTACGAAGATATGTATATATACTACACGTGTCTCGGAAAATTCGCCACCCATAATGTCCCCCGGAGGCTGGAAAGGCGAATTTCCTGTGACACCGATACTACTCCGTATTTAACATGCAATGATGCAAACATACCTCTGGTCCATCATTTTTGAAAACCACGTAGACTTGCTTCATCGTCGACACTATCTCAGCGTGGATATCCTGAAGTCTGGACTGTACACTGTGACGGTGGCTTTTCTGTAGCAAATAGATAACATACATCAAGAACATCACATTCATCGATAACTGGGACAAACTCTCAAACAAGATGTTCTTTGTTTTTCGCGGAAACCAGAGATAGAGCTTTCTTGGGGGAAAACCCTGAAATTCTAGCATAGGCAAGGTTCTACATTTAATTCCATCTACTGATGACAATCTTCGAAACATACTTAGAGTGCAACGTTTTTTGATACAAAACGCTACCGCTTAAGAAGCACATTTGACAAAGAATGATGCCTTATTATAGCTCAGATAAAATCTACACGTCACAGGACGAAATGGCTCAGCTCAAAATATAAATGCAAAGCTGGCCAAAAACCAAGATTGAGAATCAAACAGTTTGGAAATCTAATTGCCAAGTATAAATAAACCACTTTTAAGAAATAAAAAATGGCCGCTGGGTTTATATAGCCTGATGCAAACACGAGAGTGAGTTGGGAGAATTCGAAAGTTTATGTGGACCCGAGCCGTATACATGAGTACTTTCGAATTCTCCCAAACTCAATGGAGTGAAATAAGGCTAAGAAATGTGCCGTGACGTCACAACGTGTCTGCATAGTCTGATATATAAGCACGGTGACCAATCACAGCGTGCGTAAAACGCAACTTCTTTTATAAATAGCTTCACAAAATAAATTACAAATATTGCGTGTACCTGATCATCTTCGAATTCCAAATTATCGTACACTCGTTTGCCATCAATAATTATCAAAAGCATTTCACTAATTTTGATGCAATCCTTTGAAATTGTTAGATTCGCGTTCTTGTACTCGTCAACTATTGCCTGAACCTATTCCAAATAAAATGAGAAACGACATTAAGAAAACAAAATAGTAAAATGATCTACTTGGTCTTGTAACTAATCCGAACCCTACCAACAATAATTCAGTTTACAGTTATTTTTCATCAATACTGTACCGCATCATGTACACGTACAATACTATTTTACATCCCGTGTAGAATGTTATTCGTTTTTACATTTTATAATTTGGGCGCAAATTAGCAATGTTAGTACGAAATTCAAATTATATTGAATCTAAAGGTATGGAAATAGTACAGAATTTGGCGGACGCCCCTCCCTTCTAACCTTATATCTAACCTCCCTCTATCTAACCTTATTATATTTCGATTGTTGTTTCTACACTGCCTACGCAGCACGCTACTTTTATTTCAATAAAGAATGGTCTGGAAACTCAGCAAACTTCAAAGCGCCAATAATGAGCTGTGATTTCATGTTGAGACGGTCCTCGCCGTGCAAAAACCTTTTATTTTTTGCTTATTAATATTTAAATAACACGGTTGAGCGATTGAACCTAAACGCTGCTGCTGGACAATTGGTTCATTATACCAAAAATGGATAGTTTTCACTCACGTGATCGGTGGTCCCGTTTCACCGGGTGGTGAAACAATACGAAATGTTTGAATAAGAATAGAGTTAAATTCCCATAGGATAAAGATTGTGCACCAATATGGCCGCCATTTCATTGTTTCTGTGCACAAATATGGCCGCCGCGACGTCACATGAAAACCAAGAATACATTGTCCCCACCGTGCACAAGTTTGCATAAACGTGAACAAAAAGATAGGACTTTTGCTGCGTGAGTCTCAGACCATCTCTTAATAGACTATATGAACACACAAACACGCATACAAAAACCATCTTTGAGCAAAGTAGGTTAAGGCCATTCTGAAAAATAACAGACTATGCATGGTTAAGAACTAGACAACAATATTACGAAGTGAATCCATCTACAGCCATTTCATAGATCCTGAAAAGTATTTGGCCAATTATGCGCTCGAATTAAGTACTTATCCGTAATATTGTATCATTTCAGTACCATATACTCTTTACAGTTATGTACTGTTTACGCAATTTATCTAAAAATTTTAAATTCTTAAAGTTGTGAAAATCACTTCATAAAATACAAAATTCAATCGGGAAAAAATGCAGTAAAGGTTAGCTGATTTTGAACTTTCGTGTAGTGAATATATTATACAGAAAATATTAATGGGGCACTAAAACGCCAAAATTGTCTATCTCAATTTTGATCTTATTTAGAAGTGTTTAAAAAAATAAAGAAGAATAGCCTTTTCGATTTTTCAATTTCTCATCTTGTTCCAAAGATATTTTAAATGCAAATACACATGATATACGTCATCTACTCCACTAATTCCGTAAAGGAGGAATATCTACGGAGTAGATTGTGCCGAAACTTTGAAGTTGTTCTAATACGAATGGTACATTACAATGTACACAGTTACTGCTTGATATATTCCTCATTTCGGGAAGTTTGTTTAATCTATGTTGAGTAGATGACATCATAAGGCATCTCATTTGCGTGTTACAAAAACCTGAATATCTCTGGAACATGATGAGATATTGATGTAATAAGAACGCTATGCTTCCTCATATGGAAAGAACTCCTAGATAAAATCAAAATTAAATAGAAGATTTTCAGTCTTACTGCCCCTTTAAATATACTGTAAGTCAATTTACCTTGCTTGAGTTCTGCCTGCATTCGCCAATGAAATAATCTGAAATACCCTTACTAGCCCAAGTAAGCTTAGTTAATCCAGGATGTACTTTTCTGTCCAAGAATCGAATTCTTTCTTTGAAAAGCGCTCTTTCTTCAGCTGATAACGCAGCAATAATTCTAGAATAGAATATATACTTCATAACATAAATGGCGATCACTTTGAGAAATAAGCAGAAGAAAGAGACTTTTAACCATGCTAAGTAAAATTACAGCCGTGTTTCCAGTTGTTCAAACATCAATAACTGGAAGGCAATACGTTATTTTTCTTGCCTAAATATTTCAGCCACATTTTGAACAAACATTCCTACGCCAATAGGCATGTACTGCAAACAATGAAACAAACAAACAAACAAACAAACAAACAAACAAACAAACAAACAAACAAACAAACAAACAAACAAACAAACAAACAAACAAACAAACAAACAAACAAACAAACAAACAAACAAACAAACAAACAAACAAACAAACAAACAAACAAACAAACAAACAAACAAACAAACAAACAAACAAACAAACAAACAAACAAACAAACAAACAAACAAACAAACAAACAAACAAACAAACAAACAAACAAACAAACAAACAAACAAACAAACAAACAAACAAACAAACAAACAAACAAACAAACAAACAAACAAACAAACAAACAAACAAACAAACAAACAAACAAACAAATTAATCAATAAATCGCTTGTTCTAGAGGATTTTTGGTGAAAGAAAATTTCGAGTGTAAGAATACATTACTTAAGACCAAATCTAGACCAGTTGCGAAAATGCAACATCAGGGTCTTTCGGCTATGTGATTCTAATGTTCTGACCACTGAGCTACGGAGGCCGTTGCCAAAAGCTTAGCTGGGAGTTCAGCCATGCAGCTAGCCAACTATACAACATCTTTAAGGTGACAGATCCTAACAACTTCACTTAAAGAGCATCACCGAACGGCAAAAGGTCTGGTTTGAGTGTTCAAAATGCTAACTTTCTCAAGATATATACAACGTTTGGTATAGAAAATCTTTCTATATCTACTTAATCCTTGAGTTTGGCAACAAGTTAAACATCGCGGGTTAAGACAATGATTTAAAACTAATTTTGCGTTATTACGGTTCATAGATATATCGATTAATTATTTTCAACCAAACATTCTAGTGCTCTAGAAAATTAGAAAAAGTTATCCCAACGCTATCAAAGCTTGGACCTAATGTGAGTAGAATTGTAGTTGATCTCTCCTGTGCTTCGAGGGTTTTTCACTGGGTTCTCCGATTTTCCTCCCTCCGCAAAATCAACACCTACATCATGGTAGTCATGTTTAATTGGGGCATTTCGCTCTGTTTGACCACCAGTTGTAATAGGCAATAAAGTTATTAAATCTAAATCTAAATTCTCACACCCAAACCTTCTGCCACTCCGGCCCTACCGGCGACAGTGCCCCTCAAATCAACCAAACTCAACTGACCTGTTATAGTCCCTGACGACAAGAAGTACATTTTCTCTGAGCACCCTGAGATCTTCTTTCTTTTGATATATTTCAGCTACGTAATGTGGTGTTTCAAACATTAGTTGTTCCCAATAACTGATCTCATTCAGCAATTTTAACAGGTTTCTAAGAAGAAAGTACAGTTTAATTATAATGGAAATTTTATACCAATTTCAGTATTCAATAATTAAATTCCTTCCGGTAAGCAAGCGCGGCGACATATAGACCAAATCGTAGTTTCATTTAGGCCCACATGCAAATTAGTTTCCTATTGAATTTAGGCCCTGTGCAAATTACATCGTGTCTATTAAAGCATAACAGAAAGATAACATAGGTTGGGACTGTTTTTTCATGTTTTGAGTTCATTATTCTAAGACACTTAGGATTATTGCATGTCAAGGAAAATCGATAAGCAAATTTTATCCTTAATAGAATACCTAAACATCAAAAATTTTCTGAAATCAGAAATGTTATATTTACTACGGCTGCTTCAGCCTTATGTTATAAATGAACTACGTTTTATCCCGACTCAGATTGTATGCGCAGTCGAAACTCCGATTTCGGGTATACAGCTAGCTTCCTCAGCGATAGCAGAATTATTGTGGGCCCCCTCGCTAGTGTTTTAGGATATCTGTCACTCACCGGTCAAAATGTACGTCCAGCATTCCAGTCTTTTCGTGACTACGACACATTAACGGTGTTTCCAAAAATTTGATAGTATCCTACAATCAAAACAAGACATTAAAAAATTAACTTTGAATGTCTCCAAAAGTGATATATACATGCATCACTTTATTTCAAAAGAATTTTAACACACTCTCAAAAAATGAGATGTCTGCAAAGATTTTTGACTGCATTGTAATATCTCCAACATAATTTAACACTAGAATAAAAATAGAATATTAAAAACAGTTGAGTATTTTTGAATCATTCCTTTAATCATTTTGAGTTTATGAAAGTTTATTATCACCAATATACAAAGCCAAACGTCAAAATGCCCTCGCATGTGGCGGGCCGATAAATACGTTTGCAGCCTTGCTAATAATGAACTACATATTTAATCAGATTAATGGTGCCTTTCTTAATTATTTGTGTATATTGGTGATAATGATAATCCGCGAGGGTGCAAATATTACTACAAGGGCCACAAATAAACAATATAGGTAAAGTAAAATCAACCTCATGCCAAGTTTACGAAAAATGAGTGCAAATGTTCTTCCTGCCATGCAAACATCATCGCTAAATTCGACAAAGGAAACAAAATACTCTCATCTGCCATCTTATTTGTAAGATCTTACCTAATTAACTGATATCACAACTTGGGTAATTACGATAAAAAAAATTTTTTGATAGCTAAATTTCTGTGGTATGCTTTGGTATCAGTTTATCCTTTATCCAGTTTAAACAAGTTTTCAGTTTATAAAGTTTTCACTTTATCCCACGTGTGACGTTACACGCGTATCACAAATGTATCCAAGATGGCGGACACTAATTCATGTTAACAATTCATTAAAAGTACTGTTTTATTGGAAAGCTTTAATTTGAATCTAAATGACACTTCAGAATGACACATCATTGGTTTGCTTTTAAAAACGTTTCGTTTTGTTGCCCATACCCTTTAAAACCCGAATTTAAATAACATCAAATAAAAACAGAATGTGAGTTCTCATTTTATGTACATTTTTAAGCACTACGTTCAAACAGAACAAGCAAACGAGCTGCACAATACCTTATCAACCGTCATTGTCCATTCATTGAATGTTTTTCTCACAAACTCGTCCAACGCCTGGAAAATGGAGGAGGTTTTTAACACAAAAAAAAATTGAAACATTTAAGTCTTCACTTAAGGCGGTTTTCCACTAGGCGACATTTGTCGACCGACTCGACATTTTTCTTTTGTCTTGGCTAATTAGTTCCACTCGAGAGCTTGCGAAACAAAAGAAAGTGTCGCTTCGCGCGACATTTTTCGCCTAGTGGAAAACCGCCTTTATAATCGTATGAATAATATAGAGAATTGTAAGCTAAAGGATCATAGGAGCAGGCGGTTTTTTACCATGCCAATTTTGACAGTAGTCACAGAACTCTATCAAATTGGAATATTTTATTTATAATTTGATATTTTAGTCTGGAGTATGTTTAGTAATAACCACTTTGCTTTCCAGTACAGCTTAAGGCGAAAGTTTTGTAAAACGTAAGTTTTACCACGAATGCAAATGCTCCTGAACACAATGAATATATACGAAAACATTTCCATTTTCCAATTTTTCAAAAATTCGCCGGCCATTTTTTAAATATCTCGTAAATATTTATTTATGCATGTTTAAATATGAATATGATAGACAAATTATATCTCTAAATTGGCAATCTGCTCTTTTCTCCTAACCTCCAAACCTGAAAACTGAGCCCTCTTCTATTTGACTGAAAATAAGTATGTCATCATGTCCGAATTCAAAAACTGTTTCTAAGTTTACTAACCTGTGCAAGCTGCTGATATTGTGCTCTTATTTCATCTCCAGTGCCGATTCGGGGCAAAAAGAAAGCGTTATTCAAAGCCTAAAAAACAATAAAAAAATTATTAACTAAAGTAAACTTCAAAAACTCATTAACAATTCATGAAGAAAACACAAAGGAACTTAGTCTGTTAAAAATCCTCCTGATTTACATAAAATTTAGAGTTTTCTCGGCTTAGACAACGTTGTTTTTCAAAATGAACTTACCAAATGGGTCGTTTTTGAAGCTATTTAAAACATTCGCAGTACGTGCTGCTCACGTTTTAAAGTGGCACTACGATGAAAAAATCGCCAGTCTTTTTTTGATCTTATCATAAAGTATATTTAAAATGAGGATGAACGGCGTTGTGGTTTGTCAATATCTCATCTCGTTCAAAGGATATTCACGTTTTGGAAATATGCAAATTAGATGACTGATGCCGTCATTTACTCCAAACGAGCGAAATAAAAATCGTAATATAAGGAATATCTGTAGAAATAAACAATAGAATGTGCTTAAAGTGCTTATAGTATCCAATAAAATATACTTCTCTGTGGAACCTTTGTGATTGCCATGGTAAGCGCATGTTCTCAAGCTACTCTAAATCTTAAAAAGGGAATTATCATTTTTGCCTCATTGTTTAAAAATTTAAACGTTTGAATTACAATGCCTACATAAGTTCTAATCTTCACTTTTATTCGCTGGAGTAAACGCTACTTGATCGCTGATAAATAAGCAAATTTAATTTTATCATTGGAGGAGGCCAGGCACCAGTAGTTTCCATGAAAACAATTAATGTTCCACAGTGAAGCCTATTTATTTAATACTATAAGCATGCAAAATTTGAGCATTTTCTATTGTTAATTTCTAAAGATATTTCTAATTTTACATGTTTCATTTTGCCCGTTTGATTTTCATTTCGCTGGAGTAAATGACGTCATCAGGCATCTAATTTGCATATTTCAAAAGCGTGAATATCTCTAGAAGGAGATGAGATATTGACAAACCACAAACGCCGTTCATCCTCATTTTAAATGTACTTTATGATAAGATCAAAAAAAGACTGACGATTTTTTCATCGTAGTGCCACTTTAATAAAGTTATTCATGAGCTGATAGTACATCAACATGACGACATCTCTCTCACGCATCTAGTAACCGTTAATTAATTTCGCAATACATAAAATTCAACGAAAATCAAAATAGTGTATTTAGCTTAATCCTGAAAACATCAGTTCTGTGTTCTCAATTCGCAACATTTCGTACATCTAGATTTATATAGAGAGTTTTATAAAATCTTAGTCAGTACACGAGAACGAAATGCACGCTTCTATTAAACCAAAAAGGACTAGTTTAATATGAATATATACTTACCAGCATAGGTTTATCTATACGTTTCTTCAACATTCTCGCCCAGTATGCAATACCAGCGTACTTAGGATGCATTGCAGGAAGTTCTTGAGCTTTATTATTGAACTCTTTCTTCACTGTATTAAGTTCTTCGTTGAATAATTGAAACACTTCTACTGTTTTCTTGTCAATTGTTCGACGTATTGCCTAGTAAAAACATTGCGGGACATCAAAACCAGGTGAAGAATTCAACTTAGTTTAACGCTACTCTGGCTTAAATGTTTATGAAGTAATATAGCAAACATGAGTTTGAGTGTTTCATCAGGAATTCCAAATCCAAACACGAGAAAACAAATGAAAACCGAAGGCGTAGCCGCGAGGTTTTTATTGTTTTCGAGTGGTTTGGAGTCCCCTGATGAAACACGATAAACGAGTGTAGAATTCGATGCAGAAGGACCTACTGACAATTACGTAACGCCATTTTCTCCATATTTTGCTCAACTAATAAATATCGTTGTAAAGCGGAGTTCTTTGATCCATTTTTACTGAAAAATTTATGCTATTTTCTAACTATTTCTGACATTCATCTTGACGTTTTGGTCAGTTTGTCTACATTAACTTTCGAGGGTCTAGATGCGTCAAATTTGATCGTATTGTGTAGCACTCATTGACCCGGTGTTATTCTATGTACGAATACCTTGTGTGTATCGCTAGTTACACGAATCGGGCACTAAACTAATCTTATTTATACTGGCTATCTCTATCAGTTAAAAGCTAACTGTCCTCCCTAGAGGTCCAGTAAGGGCCATCCCTCATTGGTCCAGTGTTTCAACAGGAGGAAATCTGCGATGTTTGGTATAGAGTCAAACTGGAAGCACTCTTCTCACATGCGGCCAAGGTGAAATTTTAATCAGATAACTGCTGAGAGCAGGAATTGAACCCGGGTCGCAGAGGTGAAAGGTATGTGCGCTAACCACTGTGCCAACCTTGGTTAAGGGTACCTTGGTTAACTACCCGTAAACACACAGTCCTAACGGTGAGACGCTCTAACCACTTAAGCCTAAGATGGCCTCGATCGCCCCCCCCCCCCCCCCCCCAATCATCCCGATCGCCTGAATTCATCCAATCAGATTGGGCGATTCGAGATATCTCTAGTCCGAATTGAAGAGCTTTGAGCGATCGGGGCGATCTTATGGAAACCAGGCTTTAGCCATGCCCAGAACTTATAAAATAACGCGAAAGAACATGTATGTTACATTTTATAAAGCAGTTCGACATTTCTACTTTTGTGTGTAAAGGTCGAACGAAGCAATTTTTCTTGCAACTTGCAACGAAACGGTGTCTAAAGGTGCACGATCTCGTCTCGTGTAACACTCCTCGTTTGTAATATAATTATTCATATCTCCCAACAACTTGCACAAGTCTTTTATTTCATAAAATAATGTATGCTCTGTGTTTATACAACCTTGACGTTGCAAACAATCGAGAGCTTGGGGAGAATTCGAAACATAAACATAAAGTGAATTTTCCCTATAAGCACTTAATATAGGCGGCCATTTTCTATTTCTTAAAAAAAATTAATTCAATTACATTTCACTATACTTAACTTATATTATAGATTTACCTCTCTTGCTGAGAAATGATGGAAGACGTCAAGAATTTCCACTCCTTCTTCAACTCGACTTAAAGATTCGAATGCTGAAGCTATTACATTTTGCACCATCACTTCTAAATCTTTTACACCAGAGCGGAACCTACAATTAAAAACATCGACCAACCTCGGATTAAATTACACGAAAACTACTGTATAAAAATATTGGCCTCGTCGTAATGTCTTTCAAACAATAAGTTCACTTCTTAATTGTACTTTTCTACCCCAATCCTGTGTTGCAAGCAAAGCGTTTTAGAAACAACGCTATATACGTCTCCATGGTACCTACAATTCTAAATAATTATAGCACATGCAAGTCTGCAAAGTGAACACACAAAAAAGCAAGTTTTACCTCTGCTGTATGAAAGAAGAACTGTACACAAACCTGTTATAATCATCGTGCCACGTCGTAGCCTAAAACGTTGAATCACGCAAATAAACGTTATATGTATAAATAAATGTGTTATCCTATGATACTGTAGGTCCCTATTGGTGCGTTGCAATCAATCCCGTGAGATTTAGAAGGCAAATGGAAATGGCGGCCATGTTGGAGGAAAACATACTCCAAATACAATAGCTGCTAATGAGATTATTTTGTTAAAGTTCCTCCAACATGGCCGCCATGACGTCAAGTGCAAACCAAGAATACGCTCGGTTCTCGCATCAGAGCACAATGACACTGGCGCAAAAATGTTTGGTGTTCACATTAGTGCCTGCTCCCAAGCACTGCGTCAGAGCATATATATTGCCTAAACAGGGGAATATATCTCAAGCAGAAAAAATAACAGAAAAGCTCAAATACTCAGAAAATCGTTTTTGAGTCCCAGACAAGGATCGAACCTGCAATCTTGTGACTAGCGGTTGAATCACTGATCTCTATATAACTGGATTGCTCGTCCAGCTCCGAAAATGAAGCCACTGGAGATGACGAATTTGGAGTACAAAGATGGCCGCCACGGAAATTTGTATGTTTTCGTAGCACGAAAAGAGTTTTAAATTTTCCTCATTGAAATTCATTCCATTAATACTACCTCCTGATTGACGTCAAACGTCATAAAGTGTAGCATACAAAGAATGTTTTAAGCCCTGTTTGGTTTTGAAGCAAAATTTAACTTCATCAAGCAGAAGAAAAAAATATTGGGATTTTCAATAGAATGCAACTACTGTCATCTTTAACAACAAAACTATGAACTATGTTCCTACAATAGTTTAATCCAAACAAATACAGGTTGTCGATCGATTAATTTCTAAAGTCACAACTTTGGCGCACATGTCGACTGGGGTTCAAATATACAAAGCTTTTTCATGTCTGCCCATATTTTCTCATGTTCAAGTCTGGTATGACTGAACACACGAAAGGTATTGCAATGTTTTTAGACCCATTTCAAGTTGAAGCCATGGGCAAATTTTTCGACAATATTTAATTGAAAACGAGGCAATTTCCTATATAATTATAAAATCACCAATTTCGACGCCTTGTAATTCATGCTTGATCTGTTGATATTAACCTCTTAAACATTTTGTGGATAAAAAACGTATAAAGAACTGATTTCAATTTACCATGAATTCGTAGATAAAATTTAAGCTACTCGATCGAGGCAAGCAGCATGTGTTCGATGATGCAAAATGCAATTTCTTTTTCATCCTTCCTCCGATTGTAAAAAAAAGAGACTGTAATCACATTCGAGAAAAATGGCTTGATTGTACACTTGTGGTGTAAATAAAGGAAGCTTGTGATCAGTCAAAACACGTTTTAACTGTCAGGGTTCGAATTAGCAGGTCGCAATTCGCAATTTGCGAGCCGATTTTTGGCACCATAGTCAATCGAGATATGGTCTAGAAACTCGGCAAACTTCAAAGCGCCTATAATGAGCTGTGATTTTATGTTGAACCGTACCTTACACCGTGCACATCCTTTGTTTTAGGTTTATTAGTATTTAAATAGCACGGTTGAGTGATTGAACTGAAACGTTGCTATTGGACAATTCGTTCATTATACTAAAATACAATATGTTCAGTGACCGTGCACCGTGCACAAAAATGCATAAAGGCGAACAAAAAGATAGACCAAAGACTTTAGCTGAGTTTCTAGACCATATCTCGACTGACTATGTTGGCACTTGCGAATCGAAAATTTTATTTTTTGCGAATCGAAATGTTTTAATAACATGTATTCGTTTTCAATTTTTGCGTTCAATGTTTTGTTTTTCTAAAAAAATATATGTGAAACGAAGAAATATAGCAGAAATATTTACGAAATTAAAATTCAATGGCCGCCATTTTGTCGTCTCAGGCCCCGTCAAGCTTATTTACATCGCGGTTTTCACGCATGCTCACACAAATTTCCCTGCTGTTCACACCACTTGAAACTTGATATCGCCACTTGATAACTAACAGGCGTTTTAATGGTTTTATTACTTCGTGAACAGAATGGCAGAGTATTTAGGCAGCTTGAAAAGCGAGTTTTCCGAAGGGGGAGGGACTTCATTTAAAATGTCCATTTATTTTTATGGGCGAGAATCATGTCGCATCTCGAAATTCACAATTTTTTTTTGCGAGTCGACTTTTTCTCTCCAATTCGAACCCTAGCTGTTTTGGGAGATAAAATGGTAGAACCATTGATTTACGCCCGCAAGTTGTTGGTCAGCGCAGACAAATTGCCCACGTATTTATCTATTTTATTCTTGTGGCATAAAGAAATGTTGTTATACTTAAAGGAGCAGTGTCACTCGCAAAGCCCACGCAATAATCACGCGCCAACTTGAAAAACTACAGCCTGTAGGTTTTCAAGTTTGTTGATCCAAAATGGCGGCCGCACTTGGCGGAGCGTATGGTGGAAGACGCGATAATTCAGGCCGAAAGAGAAAATACGAGGGGTCAAATATAGTTCCCAGAAAGCCTGGAATAGTCAGCACAAACGTATGTACTTATCACTGACTATATTTGAGTCATGGAAAGATGCTAAAATCGTAGCTGGATATGGTTCATGTAGCGATAGCGACTTCGCAGTCCATCTGCTTTCATTGGAAAACCGTAGAAGGTAAATATCATTTGATTCATTTCTCTGGTTTCTTGTCCAATTTAGAGCTATTTCCAACATTTTCCGAAGTTATTTCTATGTGCGCAAAAAAGATGCGCAAATGGTGACACTGCTCCTTTAAACATGTGTGTTAAACTTATAACTATTAATTTCTAACTTGTAACTGAAGAACACTTCTAAAGATTTTAGAAAATTTATGGAGTTTTTCTTTATCATTTTCTATTCAGTATACCTTAACATCCAAAATCGTCTTCCTAACGTCTTTCAAAATCTGCAAGTTCTTTTCAAATGTTGCTTCAATCTCTAACAAGCTGCGCACGATCTCTGGACCTCTTATACCCCGGAAACACGGTAGAGGCATCTTGGGACCTTCAAATCGTCGAGCAAAATGCATTTGCCCTTCACAAACCTACAAAGAGAATCGTTATAAGATGTGGATGTCTAACCTATTATATTTGAATTCCGTTCTGGAAGAGAAGAGATGCAAGAGGCGAGTGGTAGAAAGCTTGTTAATTCTTGCAGAAGAGTATTTTTTCGCTACGCCACTCTCCCACTAAGAACAACCCTCTAGCCCCTTTCAACTCGTCCCTCTCAACGCCTTCTCTCCCATAATGTGGATTATACCATCGTGCAGTAAACAACTATGTAATTGTACCGACACTAGCAAAGCGAAAAACAGCCAAGTAATTACTCAAATTCAAACATGCAGGTGGGGCTAGAATTGCAGAATCTCAGAAGATACGTTCCAGCATTTTGGGGAGATAACATCAGACTTTGAAAACAAGTAACAAATACCAGTAATGGTGGAAACCAGACTTGCTCACTGGAATAAATATATACATAAAAAAGTGTTGAATATTGTCCTGTGCCGTTTATACTATGGGTCTTAATCGTTTGATAATTTTCATCTCTGTGAAAACTTGTGCAAATTATAACATTCCTATCTATTTTTAAAAGGGCTATGCCACGCTATTTTTAGCAAAAACTTATCTTATATTCAAATTTTCAGCTAGAAACTTCAGAATTAAAGCTGTACATTGATTCCGTTATGAAATACGAGCCGTCCAACAACGATTTGGAACAAGAGTCGATTTGACACGAGAGTCGATCTGGAACAAGAGTCGATCTGGAACGAGAGTCGATATGGAACGAGAGTCGATTTGAAACGAGAGTCGATTTGAAACAAGAGTCGATTTGACACAAGAGTCGATTTGACACATGCAAGAGTTGACTCGGAAAAAAGAACTACTGAAACCCACTGGGCTAATACAGACATTACAAGCGACCCCAAAATTGTGGCTGAAACCATCCCTGGCGTTTTGGTTTGAAGCGCTAAATTGGAAAACGGTGGGGTTGATTTGAAAAATGAAGGGGCTGTTATGGAAATAAATAGAGCTAATTCGGCTTTTGAGTGTACCTAAAATGGCTCTGGGAGTGCCCATCCAGCTCTCAAATGCCGAAATGGCTTTCGCATAAGGCCAAATAGCTTTGGCCCAAAAGGTTCAAAACGGAATTTTGAATCGTTTTAGCCCTTTTTCATTTAGAGTGTATTTTTGTATCTTTTAAAATAGTTATTGTCAAGGACAATTTTGTTTGTGTCAGAATTGTTGAGAATAGCGTGGCATAGCTACCTTATTTACAACAATCGAAATATAGTAAGGTTAGATATACCGCCGAAACAGAGAACGTAGGAGTCTAACGTTTGGAGCGAAGGCCCTTCGTCAGAGAGGAACGTGACGAAGGACCTTCGCTCGAAACGTTAGACTCCTACGTTCTCTGTTTCGGCAGTATATCTAATTTCGATTGTTGTTTCTACACTGCCTACACAGCACACTACTTTTATTACCCCATTTCCAATTGGCGCCATTTTGTATTTTTATCATTTTATCATTTTTCATCTTGTCTACCACAAGACAGACACGTGCATAGAGAGATCTCGGCAAGATGAACAGTAAAGGGTTATTACTTTTCAGCGTTAGTCATAGACAAAAGTCAGTCTTTAAACCTACTCATACCTCAATTAAGTCTTTGCACCTTTGAACAAATGCATCAACCTGGGCAAAAATACTGGTCTGATCAAGAATCCAACCTTGGGAGGAACATCTAATGTGGATTCTGCTAATCTATTAAAAAAAAAAACACAGGCAAGACATTAAAGAACAACCTAAGAATTTAAAAAAAAGAATCAAATCACAATAAACCTTTTTTGAACACCCGACGATTTTAATTTAAATATACAGTCATTTAAATTAAGATTTTTAATTTAAACCTCGGGAAAGCTTAAGGTAAGTGTACATGTAAAGTCTAAAGGCCCGTTTACACGTGCGATTTTCGAAGCGACAAATATCGCCATCTTCTGATTTAGATGCATGTTAAGTAGAAAAACAGTCAGCGGATTATGCCGTGGTTTCATCTTCCCCACTTTTCTGCATATTCGTAATTGGTTACCATGCATCTAAACCAGAAAATCGCATGTGTAAACGGACCTTAAGTAGACGGTCTTTGAAGTAAACACGAGAACGAGGTTCGATAGGATTATGCAATAAAGCAGATAAAATACTACTAAATTAGCGTCATTCATGAATACTTTAACGTCTAAAAAGATTGCTGTACTACAGTTGCGCTAGATTGTTATTGATATATTAGCGTTTGAAATAAGCGAGCGTCCGACGTACGAGACGAACTAGAAATTAGCTAGACACCCTGAGACTCTCTCCTATAGTTAGCTAGACACAAAGTAGTGCGGGTGAATTTGAAAAATAATTTCTGCCAAATTTCTGTCATTTTCTTGCACGACTTATGAACGCATCAATCTTTCTTTTCGGATGTAAAACTTGTAAACATGCACGTTGTTTACGACCAAACTAAAAAACGTCAACTCCAGTTTAAAAATTACTGAAACTATGCACTGAGATGGTAATACTGTTCGTGAAGAACATCAATAGCCACATCTATATATGTAATATATCAACAACGAGTTTGAGTGTTTCGTCAGGGAATCCCAAAGCCGAGTGGTTTTATTGTTGGGATTCCCGATGAAACACGATAAACGAGTTGTTGATATGGCATCTCAGTCGAGCGATTTCAATAGACCTTTGACGTGAGATGGCGTTGGGTGACCACAACTACCAGAATGCATTGCCAGTATTCTAGGGTTTCGGGACCCGACCAGTCCTTTCGCAGCATTTCCAAAATATGTCGTCAAATGTGTTTTTCCAAAAAGCTAGGGGGTAAACCAGATTTCTGTTTAGGGTTAAGGGTTTATGTTGGGGTTAGGGTATCAAAAAGATTGTTAAAATCTTGAGACTCGCTGAAACTTGGCGACAAATTTGGAAAAAAAACAAATTTGATGACATATTTGGAAAAAGCCGCTAAAGGACTGGACGGATCCTTTTGAGTCATCCCTTTTAGCCGAAACCCTAGAATACTGGCAAAGCATTCTGGTACAGAGGAGCCCCGCCATAGAACCACCCCGTTAATACGACCACCCCGTTAATACGACCACCCCGTTAATACGCCCACCCCGTTAATACGACCACCCTGTTATTACGACCACTTTTTTCTGGCCTGAATACATTCTAAGTAGTGTAATACTCCCCCGTTAATACGACCACCCCGTTATTACGACCACTTTTTTCTGGCCTGAATACATTCTAAGTAGTGTAATACTCCCCCGTTAACACGACCATCCCGTTATTACGACCACTTTTTTCTGGCCTGAATACATTCTAAGTAGTGTAATACTCCGCCGTTAACACGACCACCCCGTTATTACGACCACTTTTTTCTGGCCTGAATACATTCTAAGTTCTATACATTCTCTCCCTAACATACGACCGCCCCGTTATTACGACCACTTTCTTTTGGCCTGAATACATTCTAAGTTGGGTAATACTCTCCCGTTAATACGACCATCCCGTTATTACGACCACTTTTTTCTGGCCTGAATACATTCTAAGTAGTGTAATACTCTCCCGTTAATACGACCATCCCGTTGTTACGACCACTTTTCTTTGGCCTGAATACATTCTAAGTTGTGTAATACTCTCCCGTTAATACGACCATCCCGTTATTACGACCACTTTTTTTTTGGCCTGAATACATTCTAAGTTGTGTAATACTCTCCCGTTAATACGACCATCCCGTTATTACGACCACTTTTTTTTGGCCTGAATACATTCTAAGTTGTGTAATACTCTCCCGTTAATACGACCACCCCGTTATTACGACCACTTTCTTTTGGCCTGAATACATTCTAAGTTGTGTAATACTCTCCCGTTAATACGACCATCCCGTTATTACGACCACTTTTTTCTGGCCTGAATACATTCTAAGTTGTGTAATACTCTCCCGTTAATATGACCACCCCGTTATTACGACCACTTTCTTTTGGCCTGAATACATTCTAAGTTGTGTAATACTCTCCCGTTAATACGACCACCCCATTATTACGACCACTTTTTTTCTGGCCTGAATACATTCTAAGTAGTGTAATACTCTCCCGTTAACACGACTACCCCGTTATTACGACCACTTTTTTCTGGCCTGAATACATTCTAAGTAGTGTAATACTCCCCCGTTAACACGACTACCCCGTTATTACGACCACTTTTTTCTGGCCTGAATACATTCTAAGTAGTGTAATACTCCCCCGTTATTACGACCACCTCGTTATTACGACCACTTTTTTCTGGCCTGAATACATTCTAAGTTGTGTAATACTCTCCCGTTAATACGACCATCCCGTTATTACGACCACTTTTTTTTGGCCTGAATACATTCTAAGTTGTGTAATACTCTCCCGTTAATACGACCATCCCGTTATTACGACCACTTTTTTTTGGCCTGAATACATTCTAAGTTGTGTAATACTCTCCCGTTAATACGACCACCCCGTTATTACGACCACTTTCTTTTGGCCTGAATACATTCTAAGTTGTGTAATACTCTCCCGTTAATACGACCATCCCGTTATTACGACCACTTTTTTCTGGCCTGAATACATTCTAAGTTGTGTAATACTCTCCCGTTAATATGACCACCCCGTTATTACGACCACTTTCTTTTGGCCTGAATACATTCTAAGTTGTGTAATACTCTCCCGTTAATACGACCATCCCGTTATTACGACCACTTTTTTCTGGCCTGAATACATTCTAAGTAGTGTAATACTCCCCCGTTAATACGACCATCTCGTTATTACGACCACTTTTTTCTGGCCTGAATACATTCTAAGTAGTGTAATACTCCCCCGTTAATACGACCATCTCGTTATTACGACCACTTTTTTCTGGCCTGAATACATTCTAAGTAGTGTAATACTCCCCTGTTAATACGACCACCCCGTTATTACGACCACATTTTTCTAGCCCGACGGTGGTCACCCAACGCCATCTCTACAAATGGCTTATTGGAAAATACAATTAAAATAAACTCTCATAAGATTTTATTCATGAGTGTGTGTGTAAAATTTATTCATACAGCAACTTGTTTATTTTGCACAGATAATTGAGATCTTAAGAATTAGAGGAACACCGGTTTTCATCTATATAATATCTTGGGTGGTATACGATTTTAGCGTGTTTTACTCGAGTGTCCAACTTCCATCAAATATAATTGAATGAACCATTGTAATTGGTTGTTTATTGACTTTGAGATATACAACGTGACTCTCGCTCATTATCTGTAGGCATGCAATCAAATCACTCGGTAAAAAGCCTATATATATATATATATATATAAGCATTTCACCCTACTACGAATGACAATTCTATGACTACAAGAATCTTATACAAGATCTTACAACAAAAATATCCATCTCTTGTTGCATAGACGCCAAAAAATCCCGCCATTGCATGTGTAAAAAAAGGAATACGAAAATTCAATAATATACTTGGTAAAACGTACCCTGGAGTAAGTTTCCTTCCACGATTCACAACACGTTATACTTTCTTGTAAGGCAGCTAGACTGGTCTGAATACGTCCTTCAAAGATATCATCCAGACAAATGGTACTCGTGCAACGTTTGATAATTTCGTTGCTCACCTGCAACAAAAGTTGGAATAAATACGCAGCTAGACATATTAGATGTATGTTGTTATAAATACGAGAAGGCGGGGCCGAAGAGATGAATTAGTAAACACTTAAATATGATGTAACTGCTTAGATTCTGGAGAAAGAAGTTCTTACATTTCAAGCCAAAAGCCAGGCATGTATTTTTATGTTTGCTTAAATCTTGGCAGGAAAGGTAATATTAAATATTAATTTCTTAAATCCGTCCCTATAACAGCTTTTTACGGGTCGTTTATTTTTCCCAGTGTTTGTCCCTTTTTTCGCTAATTCTGAAGATTTTGACCATAGTGCGGGTGAGATTAACCTGCAAGATACGTTACTGCTCATGTACGGACCTCGTTTAACCGATCAGAAAATGTGATTTAGAATTACGGAAAACGCATTACCTTCCTCAAAAGACTCGTCAATCTTTCTCTACTTTTGTAGTGTTCTGAATTCATCCAGATCATTCGAATAAGACTGAGAAGTTTCGGAAGCATTGCAGGAATATCCTTGGGTTTGGCGTCAGAAAGCTCTTCACAAGGACCTTTCAATGTGGAGAGAAATTTCAGGTTGCTTTGAGCCTGAGCTGATCCATCCTGAAAAAAAAAAAAAGTAAACAGATTAGCAAAAAAATAGTGCGACAAGCACTTCAAATTCTGAGAGAATTTATTAAAGTTTTTAAAAATCCTATACGATTTCACAAGAGAGTCAGCCATTAAATAGCACTTGGTTACAATCCTGATTTTAGAATAAACATAAGCACGTAACTACGTCATTTGTTCTTACGTGATTCTAGTTGTTGATTTTATGGAGGGAGGGAACCCGGAGAACCCGGCGAAAAACCCTCGAAGCACAGGAGAGATCAACTACAACTCTACTCACATGAGTCCAAGCCCGACAACGGGGTCATTTCCAAGCGGTCACCCATCCAAATACTAACCCCGTCTAACCGGGCTTAACTATTGGTGAGAGGCAGCGCCCTAACAGCACACGCCATCCGTGCTCCCCAAATAATAGCTCCCCGAATAGTAACGATCCAATGATTACCTAACGCCAAGAAAATCTCTAAGCGAAATTAGTGATGTTGTTTGAGTCTGCATGCTTTGCAAGTTTACTTGAGTTTGTTAAACAAAAAATGAAAAATATGTAACTGCAATTTTTTTTTTGCCAGTGCAGCAATTTTTCGTACAATTTTAAAATATTACTGTATAACAAAATAGCGAAATAAAATTATAAAGCAAAAAAACTATAAAAGCCGCTAAATACGCGGCTACAAGAGCTTGTTGACTACAAGAACTTTACGCTTCACAGTTGTTCATTTTATTCGTTTCACGCGATATATTGACAATTTAAATTAATATGAAAAACAACGTTAACCAGCCAGTTAATTAAAGTTGATATTTTACCTGAATAAGCTTCGACAACTTCATGAACGGGGCTACATATGAAGATTTCGCCATTTTCAAAATTTTCTGAATTTCTTTCACACCAGGTTTGTCCAACTGGTCACTTATTCCTGAGAGATCCTGACAACGGCTGTTCCAAAACTGAATCTCTTCTAAAGGTCCAGACGTTTCAGCAGTTTCATAGGTATCCTGACTACTTAACACTTCTTTTATTTGCCGAGTCCAGTGAATCATTGACGCTAAAGACAATTAAAAACAAGGTTTACAGTAAGAGTTACATGATAAGATATTTTCCAAATATTAAGAAGGTGTTACTCCTAGTGACGACGCCGGCTGGAATTCGAACGTGCGACCTTCGGTTTACTAGTCCAATGCTCTACCAACTGAGCTATACAGTTCAAGCTAAGAGCTGAAAGTCGAATGATAGTACTTAGGCTATTTGATACTTCGAAACAGACTAGTTTCTTCAATATCTAGTACGTATGAAGACTGTTGTCTAGATATTGAAGAAACTAGTCTGTTTCGAAATATCAAATAGCCTAAGTACTATCATTGGACCTTCAGCTCCCAACCTGACCTGTATAGCTCAGTTGGTAGTAATGCACCTATCAATGTTAAGCCCCAGGGTGGGGTGGGGTGGGGTGGGGTTTGGCGGGCAACCCACGGGATATTGACTGATCAACATATCCCAACACAGGGAAATTTGACTTCCTTGACAAGCTCGAGGGACGGGATTTTTGACACTTAGGGAGGGGTATTTTGACCAACAACGGTTTAAATTCTGTTTCCAAATTTCGAGTATAGTCTTGTCTGTAGGTTCATTTTGTAACACCTTCAAATCGTCTAATCATATACTTACCTTCAAGTCTTTGAACATAATCTTTACTCTTTGCAGCTTGTTCTGTCGTCAAATTAGCATTCTCATTTGGAATATACAAGACAGTTTTCCCTTGTATCTTGTGTCTGGCATCAGTCAATGAAGCCATAAATCGATGCAAATGTCCAGAAAAATCATTTTTGATACCTGTCATTCTAGTCAAGAAAATACAATCTAGGGTATTCTCTAGGTTTATAACAGTAAAAAGGTATAGTCATTATTTCAGCTTATGTCGGCCATTTTTGAATAAGGTCTCTTTATGGTTTGATAAAATAAGGGGGGTAAGGGACCCACGAATATTTTTTGGCCAGGGGCCCAAAATTTCTTTCGGCGGACTGCATGCGATCATTGCACAACTTTGTATTGGTAGCTAAATAGGACCTAGTTGTAAAGTGTCTATGAAGTGAAAAAACTCGTTGGTATTTTTTTCTTTTAATAAACAGAAGAGCACGGTAGGAGTATTCGTATAAATTTCAAAAGAATCTGGTGTACAGAGTGCAATATAACGATCGGCCACCGGCCATATTCCGCGCAAAACGCGGATATGGCCGTCCACTGATTGCTGTGCACGGACATTTTGGCCGACCATTTGGCCGCAGTAATTTCTCCCTCATTCTCGCAAAAACCAAAACGTAATCGATTACACGTGCAAGGGAAGATGTTTTCCCGCATTGAGCCAGCCTTTTCTAACGCACTCTGTTTTGAGTCGTTAAGTGCGAAACATCGCTTATTCGCTTGTTTTTAAACTTGGAAGCTAATTTCTCAAACTGTCGGTATAATCTGCTTAATTAAGTACTTAGTACTGAACTTATATTATGTTATATATAGTAAATTAGTAATACCTGTTAATATTTTTTGTCATGTATTAGGATAAGTATTTTATATTTATACTGTGACTAACTTGTTGTTCTATTGACCACTGTGCATACGGTTGTGCCAGTGAGGTTGTTACAATGTATTGTACAAGCCAGAGTACAACTTTTCTTCTGTTTAAGTTTTATTTACTTTTATTTTAAGTTGTTAAATTAAAATTAAAAAAAGATTTTCTCCACTGAACTCAAAAATAATTAGTATCCGATCATGTCCGATCAAAACCTGGGTTGGTCTGACATAATGTCAGACCAAGTTTTTGGAATTATATTGCACTCTGCTGGTGTATAGAACTTCTCGAGCTATAAACTCCCAAGTCTGCCATGGCTATAGTTCGTATTTAGAGGAATTTGGGCTTCTCAGTAACAATACCTTCTGACGTACGTAAATGATCATTATTGATGCTAAAATCTATTGTTCTTATGCATATATGCAGTTGTCCACCTGTGTACAACATAAAGCATTGTCATAACAATACTGAACCAACAATTTCTGCAGAAATGAAATGTTCGAGAGTTAAGGCGGTTTTCCACTAGGCGAAAAATGTCGCGCGAAGTGACATTTTCTTTTGACTCGCAAGCTCTCGAGTGGAACTAATTAGCCAAGACAAAAGAAAATGTCGAGTCGGTCGACAAATGTCGCCTAGTGGAAAACCGCCTTTAATAGCTCGAAGACTACTCGTCGGATTCTCTTGAAATTTTTCGTAAGTGCTCCTACCATGCTCTTCTGTACATTAAAACAAAAAAATGCCAATGAGTTCTTCGCTTCAGACACTTTAATAGAACCTTGTTGTCTTGACAGATGAAGCACGCCTAAGACCTATTTATTATATAGATGGGAGTGTTTTACTAAGAAATATGCAGTGACATATTTTCCATATCCTCACTAGTGAAGATATCGATCACGTGATTAAACATTTTCCCACCTTTTGCATTGAATCTATATAATAAAAAGAAAATTACACGGTGGCTTGAAGATATGAATTTTATCTTCTCGTGGTAAAAACGATATTTTACTCATTCGCTACGCTCATTCGTAAAATATTGTTTTCACCACTCGAAGATAAAATTCATATATCTTCGCACCACCGTGTAATATCCTCTCTATACTTAGTCCAATTTGAGTTCCTGACATGTCACTTTTCCCTGGCCCATCCCTACCTTCATAGCCCTTTCTTACTAATAATTATACTTGGGCTAAGTTGGGTTAACATCGCACTATCTTACAGTCAACTAACTTTTACCAATTCATTTGATAAGTTCCTCGAAAAACTGCTAACTTCCTCGAAATGTTGGCAACTTTCTGGTATTAGCTTGGGAATTGACCAATCACGTTCTGCTTAGTAATTAAGTAACCAATAGGATGAAAGCAGGAAGTGTAAAGTAGTTTGAATTGGCAATTTGTCAACGAGCTTCATCAACTATTTATTTGAGGAACTCATCAAATGAATTGGTAGAACTTACGAAATGAATTGTTCAACTTTTTTCGGAACGCTTCTCTTGCCACGACAGTAATAGAATAGATTATTATAAAATAACATGTATACTACGCGAGCCCTGATTGGTCAATTGCCGTGTTTGGATCACAGTATCCAAACACGGAAAATTCACATGCACCAAAACGATTTTTTGAAAATGTCGGACAGTATACCGATATTCACATGTGATTATTTTATAAAAGAAATACCAAATGGTTTTCCATGTTCGGATACTCTGATCCAAACACGCGGGAAATTGCTCGACTTTCGAAAAGCTAAAAACACTCGCCTACGGCTCGTGTTTTGTTACGCTTTTCTCCAGTCTCGCAATTTCCCGCGTGTTTGGATCAGAGTATCCAAACATGGAAAACCATTTGGTATTTCTTTAATAATACTTATCAAGGATACTGTCTGGCCATGTTCTGTTCCCAAAAATTAACGGTGCATACACATTGGTCATTATCCTTAAGAGGCTCTCAATGTGGTTGCTTTTAACAGTTCCAAACTGTAACTTCTTTCCAATATTATCAGTTGTTATTTCAACTCCTTGTTGCCTTATTAAGTATGCCATTTCTTCCATTTTGTATGCAGGAACTTGATTGCAGATTTGGAAACCTGTCATAGGGTCAACATACGCAACAAGTACGGTTAAGCTAGTATCTCGTAAAAACTTGACAATAACTTCTTCATGTTCACTTGACCACATGTCTGGTTTAAGCTGACTTAATGTTACCCTCTTTTTGATCAGTGGCACCTATATGAAACATTACAGAGAAAAAGTTAATGTGATGTTTAGTAGCTTTCCAACGGGGCATGCATGATGAGGTTTTGCCATTGATTTGATCTACTTGACAGTGTGAATACATGCAAATAAATTTTGATTTTTGAAACAGCTGCATGAATTAGATTGTAAAATGAATTTGTTTCTATATATGACCACGGTCAACTTTTTTATATAAATTTACAGTATATAAGTATTAAAAAAATTGCTTGTGAACGTGTAAATACCATGATAAATATTTTGATGTAACACAGTAAAAACCCGCGTATAAGAACCTAGGTTTTTCCAAGTTACGCTAAAAAGGTTTTTATATATTTGATATCAATTGTAAATCAGATTTAGGCTATTTAGGCTCGTAAATAGGTTCTTAAGAGTAAAACACTTGTCAGTTGACTGACACTGACACTGACACCGACACCGACACCGACACCGACACCGACACCGACACCGACACTGACACTGGAACTACAGTGCCTGTACTCTACACTGGTTGATACATAGTAACTGTTGTTGATAAGAGTATAAAGTCCTTATACTATGTATCTAACTCTGTAATCAGTATATAGGCAATTATTTGTGAACAGTATATCAAATTTCTATATTGAAATTACAAAAGATTGTACACAGTCTGGTTGCCATATAAAAATAATTTTTATTATATTTTTTCTAGTTTTTCCTGATTTTCCAAGTAAGTGTCTGTTCCAGTTTTTAGGGTCAGCAGGTTCTGATATAATGGGGGTTTAGACGCAAAAATTTTAGTCTACAGGTTCTTAATCACTAGGTTCTTATACGCGGGTTTTACTGTATGCGCAATATAAATTAAATAATGACATACCAAATATAACTGATATCACGAGTCTGTATTTGTTATCTAAGCAACACGTCAGACCAAAAAAGGAATATCAAATTTTCCGGACTCGCAGTAATTGTCCAAGCTGTTGCAGCCCTGCCACGGTGCTCGTAATGTGCAATGTTATTTGTTTCAAAAAGGTGTATATAAAAAAATATTGTTCTTTATCCGTATTTGTAGTGTTAAATGTAGCGAATATTGTAAATCAGAAATAAAAAGATTGGTGTAGTGCACGTCGAAATACTGACCAACTGCAAGAGAAGGACTTCGCTCGAAACTTTAGATCTCCTACAATTATCACTTTCTCTACTTTAACAGTATATATGTAATATTTGGCAGTGGTTTATATGCTTCCAAATATAAACCTCCAGGCGATATTTCACAAGTTATCAGCTGATATTGACAATTTTGCAATAGCAATCTTGAGACAGACATTTTTCCGAAATCTATAGTACACGTATTATATTACAAAATCATCACAAGCGTACCGTACAAACAACATCGACATTTCTATGTATTGCGAATGTTTCCCTGAGTCTTTCAAAATAAGGGTCATTTTTAATCTTCTAGGATCAGTTCAATTTGTTCTTTTGGTCGATCTGAATTTCTCAAGCGAATTAAAGCACTATAGTGTTCTGAGATGAAGTTGGGTTTGCTTTGCTTTATGTACGGATTGTGTACCTATTTTTATCAACTACGTCCAAAATGTTCTTTGCTCTGTAAAAAACTGTCCTTGGATACGCTGAATACCAGGGCACTCTTGAACCAATTTCGAAACAAGTTTCAACCAACCAAATTCCTCTAGTACTAACATTTCATTCTTTTAATCTCAAAGATATAACACATTGTACAAAATGAGCCTGAGACGTCAACCATTTTCAATTTTTCATGTATAATCCTTTGACATATTTCCACCGTAATAAAAAACCCCGCGATTCCTTAGATGCTAAAAAAACAACAGGGAGTCACTAGTAGGAAAATTTTCTTGCGGTCGTTGCCACTGCTACACACGTCCTTCTCAATTCTGCCAGTCAATTGCCACCCCTAAATCCGACCACACTATCGGTCATAATTTTATATGCAAGTCCACATTCATAATTTATCGCATTTCTTGAGATAAAGTCTACATCGGGGAAATTGGACGACATGTTTGCTGAGCATCTTCGTCCGTTACCTGCAGTCCGGCCACCATTTCAATATAGTTCTAACCATTCGGTTTCAGAATGAAGTCTATGTCATTCTTCCTATCCCAGGTGGTAATGATAACCGAAAATAACGAGAGAAACGTCTCATTTTCAAACTTTAACCCTTTGACTCCTAAGCACGCATGTAGACGCACCTTTAGTGTCTTACTCTGGCTAACGTCAGACCACTGATCTCTATATACAACTGGATGGGCCATCGGGCCGAATTTTCCGTGCCAGTTGTATTATGACGTGACCAGATGGCTGCCACTGAAGTTCATAGCTTTCGTAGATTGAAAACAGACAAAAAGAGTTATTTTAAGAATGTTATTTTAAAAAGAGTTATTTTAAACGAATGTAAGGACACAAGAAGTACTTAATAAGGTTTAAGACTTTAATTTCTTGCATTTGTTTCTGTTACTGAGCTATAAAACCTTTAAATTTCGTTGTTTTTCTTCAGTGCCGACAACGAAGAAACTTCACGATAATATAAACTGAAAAAACAGACTATATGAAATCTACGAAGAATTCAATTTCAAGTCTTTAATAGTAATCTTAATGCCTTAACAAAATTTCGTGTTGTGTACTTGCCATCGTTTGACTGTATTTGTTGTTAAACAGTGAAAACTAAACGAACCGGCATCTGTTGTTTGCTTTACGGCATTTCCGACTCCCCCGGCACTGCACACATAATATTCCTACCCCCGGATAATCTGACCGTGCTGACGTCAAGATTTCTTATGCCAGTCAACTTTGGGATTGGGAACAAGTTCTAAGGCCGCAATGCGTCATATGTTCCACTACGTAAGATGGCGGCGATTGGCACGAAATGTTTGACTGCTGGCCATAGGGAAGGGCCTATCCAGTTGTATATAGAGATCAGTGCGCCAGACGCTCGTCAAGGCAAGACCCCTAGTAGTCAAGAGCTTAAACAACACATGGCCATGGCCTTTATACAAACGTTTTTCTTTTATTTAATTTCCTACAAGTTCTAATTTGTTTTGCTTTGCTTTTTTTTTAGTTTGATAATAACACTTTCATTCCTTTCCAAGTTTCTGCTTCCTAAGTACCACTTCACTCCCACCGATTGACCATTAAGCATTCAGTACACCCTTGACTAGTCCTTTCTCCAGTATGTTTGCTGATTGAGTGTAAAACTAGAAAATAATTTTTAAATATTTTTTTTGCATTTACTAAACATAAACTGACGCAATGCGACTTGTAGCTCAACAAGTACTTTGCCACTCGTACGCTTTGACTAGTTCCCGGGTACAGTATAAATATCGAAAACAACATTTGAGTTCCAGTGGCTCAATGGTTAGAACGTCCAGCTGGCATTCGGAAGGTTGTGGGTTCGTGTCCCGTCTAGGAGCTCAGAATTTTTTCTGAGTTTAACTAACGACAGCTTGTACAGCAAAAACAAACGAAAAAACTTTACCAACTTCAAGGTGAATGTTAAAACATTTTCACATCCCATCAATAAATATCAATTATATGAATTTATATTTTATTTATTTGCATGCTGCATGATTTACTAACTGAGCATATAAGCCCTATTTAATTTTTATTATTTCATCGCGTTTTACTCGGATGAAGAACTCTGCTCAAAACGTGAGTATTTCCTTCCTAAAAATCCTTGTAATTCACCACCTTTTCGCTTTGCTCAGTATTGATTATAGGTATAGGCCTATATACGTACAAAGCACTCACTTTTCTTATATAAATCGATTTTTTAGTCTTTTTCAGAAACACTTGTGCACTGAGATGACATACAGCACGAGTTTTCTGGCAAATAGGCATGGCCAATTATTTATATATCTGCATGTTGCAGGGATTGTTGGTATATCTGCATGTTGCAGGTATTGTTGGTATATCTGCATGTTGTAGGGATTGTTGGTGAAGGAAAACTCCGAGTGCACACATAATACACTTAAATAATGCAAAAACTTAGTGCAAAAATATCAGATTATACTAAGAATGAGGTCGGTATATATGAGAAAATATCAGGTCAGGGTCTGATGTTTTCCCGTACAGATGGAATAGACGACGTTAATAAATAGTTTATTACAGTATGTGGCTAATTTTAAGTTTTTCGTTTAGTGTGAAAAATGCCTTTATTAGAAATTCACACTGCAAAATCAACATCAGGGACGGCTGTCTGGATACGAAAAATAGACGAACGGTAGTCCGGATACGCATTTTTACGGACGATGTGTTGATCAACCAACTCAGAATATTATAGAGCCATATAATAATACAATGTATGACCAAACCGGGACCAATTTTGAAAATACAACATCACTGTCGTTGGGCGGGGAATCAAACATGCAACACTGCGATTCTAGTGCAGTATTGGCTGACTATATACAGATCAGCTATATGGAGGTCGTTGCCCTCTACTTATTTGTTTGTTTTATAGTCATAAGTTTACTGCAACTATATATGAAAAAAAGGTATTGGCTTCTTTTCCTATTACAATATTTAGAATAAAGCGAGTCTTGATTCTACCTTACGTCAGTTACTGGTGTATTAATTTCCTCAAATAAGCCCCCCCCCCCCCCCCTTTCCAGAAAAATTTAAAAATTTTTAATCTTTGCAACTTTGCCCTATTATTACACACTGTAATTATTACAAAGTTTTTTCTTGGTTAAAAGAAAATTTTAATATTGCACCCCCTCAGCTAAGTAGCACCCTCCTTTGAATAAGCACACAGTACCTTTTTGTTCAAAATTTGAAGTAAGTGCCCAAGTGCTAATATTTGAGAAAATTCAGTACCTACTGATTAATACCAACAGGTATTTACAGATTCTGTTTTTACATATTACTGTACATTTATAAATGTCACATACTAGCTACATGTATAAAGGGATACAGTTTGGCAATTTTGAACTTTATTCACTTTAAAAGTCATTAAAATATTCTTCTGTTTGCATTTTTGCGTCCACTGCTGCATATAGATCATTTGCAATTATGCAAAATCGGATGCTATCTTGGTTGATTTCCAGAAAATTTCCATAACCCAGGCCAAACAAACATGGTGGTCAGTGGTTTGTCAACAGTGTTTGCCAACAGAAAAATCAAACCAAGATTGCAGACATGATGCATGTGCAAATGATCCAATATTGCATTTATGTTACCTTGTGGCTGACCTCACCCTCCACCACACCACCACCACTGGGCCAGTCACCCCATCACCACCACCCCCCCCCCCCACCCCCCCCCACCCCCCAAAAAAAACACAACACCCAGCAAGCTAAGTGCATTGTCAAGAATAACTTAAAATAGCAATCAAAATTATATGTGTGATTTTATTCTTGATCCAACTAGTAAGCTTGACATAAAGCAAGAGTTTTCAAGGCAATACTTATTGTCAAACTAATTTTCAGTTTATCTTTCATCATTCATATCTAATGCAGTGCTGGAGTTATAACCATATGGCGAAAGTAGCATATGCCATGGGCTCCACACTTTCTGATTGGGAGGGGGTCAATGGGCCACACACTGAAAATATGGCACAGGCCCCATGCAACCCTAATCCATGCAGCCCTGTGTCTTACTCAGTGTATTTTGTTTTGTGAGATTCTTTGTCTCACATGTGGGCCAGTGTCTGTGATATGTCTGCAGTGTGTTTAACAGTTCTGTGTAACCTGCATGTCACACAGTTCTTTCAAGACCTCAATCAACTGTTGCTTCAAAGTTTAACTAGTGTGCTTTTATCAGTATAGAATAAAACATATTCCAAAGAATAATGCCATCCTGTAAACTCAAGATATGAGTCAAACAAGTGGAACTACAGTATGTTGAAATGTTTTATTCTATACTTTTTCAAGTTGTCGGCTAGTCTTGGTTTTTTATCAGTATGTATACTGTATATTAAGTGTTCTGTTATCAGCACATTTACCATTTATATTTACAACTCTCATGCAAAGTTAAATTTCCTTCAACCATATAAGCACTTCTTTCTTCAAATCTTCAGCAATTATTGCTGAGTGATGATGTTACATTGGAAGCTGGTCAACTTGGCCCATTAACCAACTTGGCCCATACCAACCCGGCCCCGTGCATGCCATCTCGGCCCATGTACATGTCATGCATTCCTGTTCCGCAGGGAACATAATTTATTTCATTGCCGAAAACATCTTTACTACCGAAAATATCATTTCACTGCTGAAAATATCATTTCACTGCCGAAAATATATTTCATTGCCGAAAACATCTTTTACTATCGTAAGGATTATGTTTTATTTTAGCCAGCAAAATACACCACTATGCCCGATAAATTTATTGTTTGATTTAAAATTATTAAGTGAGCCGAGTTGGTTTTTGACTGGGCCAAGTTGGCACTTGATTGGGCCGAGTAGGTTTTTGACTGGGCCGAGTTGGTTTTTGACTGGGCCGAGTTGGCATAATCGTTGGGCCGAGTTAGTACTTGACTGGGCCGATTTGGTGGTCCAAGTTGGTAAGTGGGTCGAGTTGACTGTAAAACATTACATTGTCCATATCCAAGACAAGCAACATGTTGACAAAAATGACTGTTGGAGTTTTCTAACAGAAAATTATGTGCAGTAAGGTACCGTAATCAAACCAGTCATGATCCCAAACAGTATCTACCAATTTCTATCACGATAACATAAATAATTATACATAAATTATCACTTGTTACATCTGGTTACAGTCTGGAATGCACCTTTGAAATCTTAAACCCAATCAAAATCAAGAAAAAAAAATCCAAGGAAAGATTGCTCCGCAGACCGAAAACATCAAATAAATAATGTGACAGTGCATTCTTGTGAAAAGTCCTGTTCTAAGTAAACTCTGATTTACACAAAATTTACCAACTTAAAAAAGATATGAAGTTAACCTAGAACTATGTTTATTTTTTTTATACAAACCACGTCAAACAGCCCAGCTTCCTCGGGCTTTTCATCTTGGTTGCCATTGCTGCTGTTAGTGTTGTTCTCGCCACTTGCTGATTCCATATTAGACATAACTTCATTTCCATTCAGTTCGTCCTCCAAGTTTCCATTTTCAACAACATCTTTTGGTTTCAATTCCAAGCTGGATTCACCAATATCATCCATGGTTTAATACAATTTACGTTGTATGCTAAATATTGGTTTTACAAGCGCCAACAAACGCATGTTCTGGTAGCCTAAATAACTTCAGAACCGCTTAGCTCTGTAAACAACCAATACACCGTAAGATAGTTTATCACCTTTCACCTCAAACGTTGAGCAACGGAACTATCGTTCGACCATTCTGGACTGAGTTTAAAGTTTAAACAACTTGATTTGCTTATAAATACAAAAGACATTTCGTCCAGTTCGCGCCTTCCACTATGGCGGATTCGTGTATCCCATGGCAACGCATCAAGTTCTGACGATACACAGCACAGCACCCCAAATCTTACAAGTACTTTCTCTTTGCAAGTGATTGCTAGCCTAGCTACCTCCTTCACAGGCTCTTCTTATAATTTTTAGGAAAATATTTGTCTAGCATGCGTCACAGAAGCCTGCGTGCAGACTCTACTTCTTTCTTAATGTATTTTGAAACACGATGTAGGGAGTCTGCACGCTATTAAAAAGACGATGATGATAAATATCAGTGTTCAAAAGTGTTTCTCTGTGCTTTGGAGGGTTTATAAATGAAATAAGGAAATTTTATATAAAAATGAATAATACATAGTTTGCAGTGTTTGAAACTACCTGAAGTTTCTAAGTAGTATATTTGTCTATATAAGTCAAATATAGACAAATATACTATTTAGAAACTAATCAGTGAGCTTTTCCTTTTTATCATGTGATAAATCACATGGTGCACATTGCTTGCACGAAGTTTGTTTTTGTTGTTGATCGTTTGCACGATTTTTGTTTTCTTTATCATTTTCCTTGCGCGAATTTTTTTTTTGGTAATTGTCACCCCCACCCCCCCTTGATTTCTAATGGTCCACCCTTTTGGAAAAGTCCCAAAATCGTTTTCAAAATGGCGGCATTTTGCTAAGGTCGCTGACCGATACCTAAGAACCGGACTGATGACTCATGTTTTTAAAACTGCCTGTATTTTGCTCGGCATTCAGTCGAATTATGTTATTTATTTATTAACGAATAAAACTTCAAAAACTCATTAATAATTCACGAGGAAAATTCAAAAGAAATTAATGTTTAATCAGTGTCTTTATATATTTATGATATATATATATATATATATATATATATATATATATATATATATATATATATATATATATATATATATATATATATATATATGGTCCCTGGCGTCGAACTACAGAGCCCTAAGCGTTGGCGCGAACCTCTCGAAAATTCTCCCAAGAATTATCCTCACAAGAATCGAAGACACTTACGAAAACAGCCTTGAAGAGTCTCAATTCGGCTTTAGAAAAGGTCGTTCAACGGCCGATGGTATATACGTGGTGGAATCAATACTTTCTAAATTCGATGGTACCATCGTAGCCGTTTTTGTCGATTTAACGGCAGCTTATGACAGAATTGATTGAGTGTGCCTGTTTAAGGTCTTGGCATTTAGGACTGGGGCGAAGGAATTATCCGAGCTACTCTACAAAATGTATCAAGGAACTACTGCCAAAATTTGCGGATCTAAAGTGTCGTTCGAAATTCTTTCTGGATGTAGACAGGGCGGTGTAAAAAGCCCTGTGCTCTTTAATTATTTTTTCGACTTTGTTCTCAAAGTTTGCGCACGAGAGATCGATCTGGCGTTTCCTGATGGATGGGGTATTGATATGAGGTATCGGATCCCAGGTGAATGTTACGACAGGAAGAGGGATGGACGGATGTCTGGTAAAGAGGCTATCAAATGGATCCAGTATGCAGATGATCTGGCAATGTTTTGTGGGTCAGTTAGGGAAGCTCAACTGGTGATGGATATTATGCATCGCGTGTGCAGTCGTTTTGGGCTCACGATTAGTCCCAAAAAAACTAAAACTATGGTATTTGGAAACCCATCGTTTGCTACGGAAAAGTCAATTGTGAATATTGAGGGAGTAGATCGAGTTGGAAAACGTGGAAGATTTTAACTACCTTGGCCATACAGTAAGCTCCCGTAAAGAAGCTTCATTCACTGACCTCAGGATCGCTAGCGCCGTGTCCAAATTCAACGAATTATCCAACGTCTTACGCGACGGCGAAGTCAACATCTTTACTCGCCGCAAGATCTTGGAAGCATGCGTTCGTAGTCGCTTGTGTTATGCAACCCAAGCAATCCTCCCCAACACAGCTGAACGCCGTAGCTTAATGGCCTGTTGGCATGGTTGCCTCAGAAAAATGATAAGAGGGGGATACAGATGAAAATCGGATCCTCGGAACGAATTTTCGATGGTTTACTCTAATCAGGACTTCCAGCATATCTTCTATACTCAAAATCGGGAACATTTCATTATCACTCATCATCTGAAATATATTGCACACATATGTCGTCGCCCAGCATCAAATTATACGAAGAAACTCTTGTTTGCAGTACCTACGAAGCCATATATTCGAGTCAGGCACGTCGCGTAACCCAAAACAAGGCTGAGTTCATTCGTCGGCTCGAGACGCGCTTCCCGCCGTTGAAAGCAGCGAGCGCATCGGAGATATTGGCTCCAGTTATGTGCAACTAAACCGAACCGAACCGATAAAGATACCTCCTGATTTACATAAACTTTAGCTTTGATATTCTCGGCTTAGACAAGATCATTTTTCAAACTTACTCAATGAAGTTACCAAGTGGTTTTTGAAGCCGTTCAATAAATTAGCAGTTCGTGTTTTATCAGATATACTAAAAACACTCGGCTTCGCCTCGTGTCTTTATATCGGATAAAACACTCCTGCTCGTTTATTAAACAGTACATAAAGCTCCGTGCATATGTACTCTTATACAGGGGCGAAACTTAAGGGGTGTGTGGGGGCATGTGACCCCCCCCCCCCCCCAAAAAAAACAAACCCCCAAAAAACAACCAAAACAACAAAAACTACAAACCCCAATTTGCAGGGCAATCGGAGTAGAAACTCCGATTGGCAGGGCAATCAGAGTAAAATTTAGAAAATGGGCAAAAAAGTTATGATTACATTTACGTCTAGAAAAAATAATGCATGACGATTATACTTTTATCAGTTTTATGCATGATGACCATCAAGAATTCTGTATATTATTACGAATTAGTAATAAGTGACCTTAGTCCGTGCAAGCAGCGGTTGTCCAGCTGTGCATGCGTACCAGTATATTAGGAAACCCGTGTGTTTGAGATTTGCAGATTCATGGAGACGGCTGAATGCTTATTACCCAGTGAACTCTATATGTTATTACCTGCTTGCAAAAAGTTGAACCTGTCTGAGCTAGACATTTTTATTACAATAGTCTCATCGAAACAACTCAGCTCCGCGCAGGAGGCTGTCAAGTACGTCCATCAAAATAAAAGGACATTTCAACCGTATATGCAAAGCCTATCAGCTTTTGCTTCAGTACTGCACCAGTTTCCGTCGCAAAGGATGAGCGAACTTTCAAGGTGCTGTTACGCGATGCGATTTTTCTTGCAACTTGCAACAAATCACTGAATGTTGTAAGTTGCATAAAAAATCGCACCGTGCAACACCCGTAGCAACTTGGTTTTGTCATTTTTGCCCTGTTGGAAGTTGCAAGAAAAGTTGGATGTGCTCTACTTTTTGCTGCAACTTACAACAAAAATCGCAAGTATCTGAACGTGTAACACCCTTCCTGCAACTTGCGAGTTTTTTCCCATGTGTATCGTGTAACAGCACCTTCAGTACGCTCAAAATCGTTAAGAACTGCCTAAGATCAACAATGAACGTTTGAACGACTTGATAGTTCTTGCTTGTGAAAAGGATCTCACCGACAGTATCGATTAAAAGTTGTTCTGAATACTTGGTCGAAAATTAAAATACGCAAATTTCCAATAAAGCCGATTAAATCAGTACTGCCGCAATATGCTTTTCTGTATTATAGCTACGTAAATTCAATTCAACAATTTTTTTCATGATCTTGTTAATTAATATTTATTTTGAACTCTATGTATTGCCAATTGCCATCATACACCGGAATTTAGTCCAAATGCATGTAGATTGAGGCAGGCTTCCATATATGGGAAGCACGGTTGGCGTGTGCTGTTAGGGCGCTGCCTCTCACCAATAGTTAAGCTCGATTGGACTAGGTTAGTACTTGCATGGATGGGTGACCGTCTGGGAATAACCCTGTTCTCAAGCTTGAGACTTATGTGAGTCTCCTGTGCTTCGAGGGTTTTTCGCCGGGCTCTCCGGTTTACCTCCCTCCACAAAACCAACACCTAGATCTTAGCTGTAATCTGTGGTCCGATATGTGTCGTATGGTGGCTGCCTGAAGTGCCTTTGATATATATGCCTTCGACTCGGCCATGTTAAAATTTCAATGTGTAAATTGCTTATGAAAAGCCTCTTGTATGTACAGTATACATTTCGGTAAATTTTACATACGGAGCTGCAGGGCACCATAGATTTTAGCAGGACAATACTACCCTACACCCCCCAACCCCCCCCCCCCCCCCCCCCCAACGGAAAAGGGCTAGTTTCGTCCCTGCTCTTATAAAGGCACGTTTGACGTCAATTGAACACGAAAGAAGTTGAGTTACACTTCTTTCGTGTTCAAATGACGTCAAACGTTACGTACCTTTTTATAGAAAACATATGCACAGGAGCGGTATGTTTTATTTGTTTTATATAGAAGATATTACACGGCGGCGCGAAGATATGGTTTTTACCTTTGAGTGGTGAAAACAATATTTTACGAATGAGCGTAGCGAATGAGTATATCGTTTTAACCACGAGAAGATAAAATTCATGTCTTCAAGCCAGCGTGTAATTTTCTTTTTATTATATAGATTCACTAAGGTGGGAAAATGTTTAATCACGTTATCGATATCTTCACTAGTGAGGATATGGAAAATATGTCACTGCATATTTCTTAGTAAAACACTCCCATCTATATAATAAAAAATAATAATACACGAGAAAAGTCAAGTTAAAAGTAAGGCGTAGTTTTGGAATTTGGCGGGCTTTTCTAGCCAGCCATTTTACGTCATTCTGATCTATGTTCTCTTATAAATGCACGGAGCCCAACCAATCAGAGCGTGCGTAGAGGGCCCCTTATTTTATAAAACTCGATGAAGTCTTCATATTTATAGAAGATGAAAACTTTCTGACTGGCGGGTTTTGACGGTCCTCCATTAGTGCTGTGCAAGCTCAAATATCCGGCTCCGGCTCCGGCTCCGGCCCCGGCTCCGGCTTCTTTGGTAAGTTGGTTCACAACTGGGGATAAAGTCCAACTGGATATTATTCGGCTCAACTTTGTCCCCAGGGTCTTTTCCCGGTGAAAGCTGCGAAACTGTCAAGCGACTCAAGCAAACGCAATGCGACAACTAGCAATGTCAGGAATGATGAAAACTTTATAGAATCGAATAAAGTTACACTACTAAAAATAATAAAACACAAAGTATAAATTGCCAAGGGTTTTTAAAACTTTTCACAATTAAATTTAATGAACGCTAAGCGACCAATGTTGCCTGGAAGGAGTGCGCAACGCTTCTTTGAGACGATATTCCCCGTCAACGAAGACTTGTTCAGAAGTAACAGAGGACGGTGGACAAGAAAGATATGAGAGAGCTAGACGCGTCAAAGCAGGTCATTTGTTTTTGTGGCGATACCAATAATCCAATAAATCCTGAGCATTAACTTTGCCGTCTTGGGATCTGACTGGTATCACTGGTTCAGACAGGTAAGCAGTGAGTTCTTGCCCTGGTGTTAAGGTGCCTGGTTGCCGGTTGCTCCACTTGCGCTCCCCATGCGCTCACTCACAATATCTGTCAGTGTTGTCAGCAGTGACCCTTTATGTGGTTTATAAGCTGCATTTCTTGTCATTCTGAATTTCCAGCCGGAGCTGCGGCAGAGCTCCGGCCTCCGGCGGCAAAAAACGCCGGAGCTCCGGCAGAGCTCCGGCCTCCGGCGCTCCGGCGCAAGCACTATCCTCCACTGTCCCAGTCTGATATAGTTTGTCGTCCGGCTTTCTTGTTTTAACGACGGGAAAATAGACGGACGAATTAAACTATTAAAGTTGGAAAACTCGCCGCTTACCGGATTTTAAAACACCTGCTGACTGCCGACGTCTGCTATTAACACTTGGAAAAGGTTAATTGATAATAAATTAAAGACATCCTAAGAAGAACTCGGTACGCCTCCCTCGCTTCTTTACGATTTTTTCGTTATCTTCAACGATTCTTTATAGAGCTGTCGACTTCATAAAATGAAATATTTGTAGATTTCCATGACCATGTGTATTGACAGTCTTGTTTTAAACAAATAAACAAGTTGTTTATTTAATTGCCAAGTGTTGTGTTCGTCATGTGCCGTACGCAGGTGTAACAGGACCAGATGCCCCCCTTCAGAATGCACCCCCCCCCACCCCCCGCCTCAGGACCAGATGCCCCCCCCCCCCTTATTCCTTTAAAATACTTCTTAAACCAAGTTCGAAATGTATTGAAACTTGTTTCGAAACTATAACAATAACTCTTAGATGGTTAAATGATTGCGCAATTAAGCGTTCGATAGACGTTGAAATGTCTCCCAATTCTATTTTTGAAACATTAATGCTTCGGAGAAAAACCCACGCCGAAATAGTGCGTTTTTCAGAGTATGCCAATTGCCAAATCCGAAAACCGAAGTCTGATTCAACGCTTCGAAACATCTGCTCAGCTATATACATATAAATTATTATATGTATATAAAATCGGCGGCCATTTTTGAATAAGGTCTATTACAATTGGGAATATATATAAACTGGGAATTCGGCAAATTCTGATGCACTAGCATCCCGTTCCGCGTGCTGGTTTCGAACTTTCTCTTTCATAAATAATGAAAGCCAGCACGCGGAAGTGCATTAGAATTTCAATTGGTCATGTCGAATTTCCAATTCATTCATGCAATAGCTTAGCCTGCGTGCAGCCTCTACCCGATTTTGAAACCCGATAATATATAGATTATATATAGATCGTTTTCCCATACCGTACACCAATATGGCCGCCATTTTATTGTTTTGGTACACCAATATGGCCGCCGTGACGTCAGATGAAAACGATCTATATATTACACAGGGAGCCCATCTTGGCAGAGCGTGGTGTTTAGGAAAATATTTTTTCCTCTCCCTCCCCCCCCCCCCCTTTCCCCCCGTTTTTTCCTCGCTTCCGGTAACCGTTTTCCGTATTTTTTTTAAATCCCCTGCCACCCCGCGCGTCTTTCGAGTCCGCCACAGGTACCCACGTGCTGCCAAGATGGGCTCCCTATATGTGTATAATATACACATATTATCGGGTTTCAAAATCGGGTACAGGCTGCACGCAGGCTAGCAAAGATGTTTCCCGAGCCCGGGCGTAGGGCCGAAGGCCCGGAGCCCGGTGAGGGTGCTAATCTCGACACGCGCCTTCCTCAAGCTCATAAACGTCGCACAATAGACAATTTAATTCAGACAAATTTAATTCGAATTAACTTCGTCGGTATAAATGCGACGTAAATGCGACGTCGAGTTAAACGTCGAATTTCAGTTCGTCGTGTATCGTCGCATTTTATCCGTCTGACTCGGACGAATTTAATTGCCGAGACGAATTTAATTCGTATGTCGAATTTAATCCAGTTATACGTCGCAGTTTCGTCGAATAAAATTCAAATAATTACTAGTAAATTCGTCTGAATTAATTAAATTCGTCTATTGTGCGACGTTTCAATAGCGCAGGCCTTAGAAACTGGGCTATTCGTTCCTTGCCTTTGACCAGAATGCAATGCGCGTGATAACGTGATTACGTGAAAGACGACGAGTTGAAATGGTTGGAAAAGGTTTTGAACTATTAGTGATACTATAGGATAATTTTTCTTTTTTAAAATGCCTCGAAGTAGACATTCCGATTCTCATTCAAGAAGCAAGAGTGCATCCCCTCGTCGAAAATCTAAAAAGGACAAAAGCTATCGACGAAAAAGCAAGAGCAAAAGTCGTTCCCCAATAAAGAGGCGATCTCCTTCACCTCACAAGCGAAAACGTCGACACACAAGAAGCCGTTCCCGTTCTCCCAGTGTTGATCGATTTGGAAGAATGGTTAAGAAAGGTGAAAAGCGAAGAGATGAAGGGAACAGGCAAGAAGAGATGGAGAAGCAGAGAAAATTGTAGGTTTTTTATTTGTTTGATATTTCTAAAAAATGTGGTTCTACTTCTACTGTATTCAACCTGTTCTACAGTGGTAGTATGACAATGTTGTTTATAAATACTGTAATCAGTTTGGTCTTTGATTATGTTTTATGGATGTATCATTTTTGATCAGAAGCAAAAGCTCCTTTGGTCTGCATTTAATATAGCTTGGAGCTTGACACATCATTGAGATAATTTAATAATTAGTCATTTAGGGGGTGTTTATACAGTATGGAGGGCCAGCCCTCTTGGTAGGGCTAGCCCTAGTAAGAGGGTTGGAATTTACCTCGTGTTTACATGAGCTTTTTTGGTAGGGCTAGCCCTAGTAAGAGGGCTGGGGTTCACCTCACATGCATTGGCTTGTTTACTGACTTGTGCAGCTTTCCCACAAAGCCCGAAATCATGTTTTCACAAACACAATTTGCAATTATAACAAACACGTGAAGGTCGAGTGAAGGTCCTTCATCAGAGAGAAACATGGGGCCTTCTGATGAAGGACCTTCGCTCGAAATGTTAGACTCCTATGTTCCTACGACGAGCGCTCGCACCACTCCACTGACTTGTATACAGTGGAGCCTCACTATAGCGCGCATCATTATAACGCGCGACTCGGTATAACGCGGTTTATCCTTGGACCCAAAAGATTTCTCTTTGCCTGGTTATTATGATCACTAGAGAGAATTTGAGTTTCTTAACAATTGCTGAGCATCTTGAATGATTGCGACTCTGGTCGATTCAATGCTGATGGCATGTCTAACTTAGCGCAAATATTTGGCTCAACGTTGACGAGAATGAAGCGATTTCTTCTCAAATGACAGAGGATGACATCATCAGTAGTGTAGTAGAAGAACCAGTACCAGAAAATGACAGTGAAGATGAAGAGGAGGCAGAGCCGATCCCATCAATGAAGTCTGTGGTGCAGAGCATAGAGACAATGCTGAAGTGGGCCGAATCACAGAACTCTGCTGCTGTAACTATTTTTCATCTTAGAAATTTGTTACATCAGGCTAAAGTCGAAGCACGAAAAAGTTGCATACTTAAATATTGGTTTTGTATGTATTTAATACTGATAGTCTGATATTCACTAGGTAATATAACAAGATGAATAACATAACAGAAAATGTGTGTTGATTTTATTAGACGTTATAAGGATCCAACAAAAAGTGCTTCTGGCAGTATCTAAGCTTGTTCCCAGTACTCTTTCCACAATATTGCACCAGGACCGAGTGGGAAGAGTACTGGGAATGAGATTTACCCAATCACTCGCAATAACGTGCTTCATCTATAACGCAGTCTCCACTATGGACGCCAACTACTGCGCTATAGCGAGGCTCCACTGTAGTTGTATGGCTGTATATGTGCGCCAACCACAGTGTGATTGTGCACCAGCATGCCGAGCGCTTTTGAAACTCACGCTGAAGATCTGCGGTGTGACCTACATGGAATGTACCTTGCTACTCTTAAGAGGGCCAGCTAGCCCTCTTGAGTATGTTTACATGGTAAATTTCCAGCCCTCCTAGGTGAGATCTCAGATTGTCAATAATGTGATCTTACTGAGGAGGGCTGGCCCTCTTGTCATGTAAATGCCAACAAATTTTTACAAGGAATTACGCTGAAATGTGGGACTTGGCAAAGAAGGTTTCCCTACTAAGAGGGTTGGCCCTCCTCCATATATAAATATCCCTTTAGTAGCCTGCCTGGATAGCAGACATGCTAGATGAAGTTATGATTGTGTAACATGTAAATCTCCTTCCATTAAATGGCTTTGCCTTCCACTGGCTATTGGTCATTGGTTGATTGCGAAGCATTTCCAAACATTGATCACGGTTTGCTTTTTGACATTTAATGATGTAGCGACAGATGAATATGTACCATAAAGAACTGTCATCCCCTGTGTGCCTATCAACTTCTTTTTTTAATTATTGCTTGGGCTTCCTGTGATAGCTCTCTCTAGGTTTCAGTGACTTTCCTGTATTATTTTTATTTTTCTGGTTGACAAATTGCAATTATTGCATCATCCTGATCACACGTTGTGGCTCATATTTCATGCGCCATCTTCAGATCTTCTCTCAGTTCTCTGGTCGCTATTGCTTGATCGAGTGAGTCATTGACCTCGTTTGAAGCTTTTAGAAGATCACAAGTGACTTAGTGAACACTGTTATTGATCAATCATGTGGTTGACAACTGTGTTAATGTTAAATATGCTCACTACGCTTACAACTGCAGACATTGGTGGTGGTATTCTACACTAATAGATGCTGAGCTATTTATATTTCGATCTGGGTTATATCCTGCTGTCTTGATCAAGACAAACTGATTATAAATGATTTATATGATTTATTGAATTTTAATACTGAAAAGTATTAATACTGATACTCACAATCTGATTACCTGTTGACTATTGGAAAATATCTGCAAGATGAGCAAGACATAAACAATGTTGAAAATTTTCGTGCTGAAGAGACTCAAGTTTACGCTAAATGGGAAAACTTTACATGTATTGAGGTAATTTTAATATTTGTAATTTGCTTTGTTATTGCCTGGATTATGTATTGTTGTCTTAATAAAGTTACGCCAAATAAACCTGATGTGATTCGACTGCTTCACTAGCTTTAATATAATTTCATTGCATTCCTTGGTACGTTCGCTTGTTGTCGATCATCTAGGTAATATAGTAAGTATACTGCTTACTGAGTAGCACCAAATAATGCAAAAAAATACTGATAAATATGTACTATGTTGAACTGTTTGCATGTCAAGATTAACGCCATGAAGTTAGCTGCCAGTTCACTGCTGCATTTGCCCAGTCTTGTAGCTCATTCAATCCACATATTTCACTAACGGCTGGTGAACTGGCAGCTAACTTAACAGAGTTGTCTATTGATCGCTTGAATCTACTGAATCTAGCACTGTAGATTGCACTGTAGGTTATTTTGTACTTTTTAACAAACGCTTAATATGTGCACGCTATTTCAGCTATGCCAAGCTGTTTCAGCTATGCCAAGCTGCTTTGTTTAATATGAGTAGCCCAAGTGAATGCCTAAACAGGCGTCTTGTTTTATTTTTAAACCATTTGGCCTTAGTAACATCACAGTTTCCCCTTACTGTGGCAATGTGTTAGTTTCTTGCATGAAATGTGTAGTGTTAAATTATGCGTATCTCAACCTGGAACCGTAGTAAAATAAAATAAACTTCACACAGTTGATTGAGTGTGTATTGTGAGCACTGGAAAACTCAGCTGCATGTTGCAAGGATGTTGTGGGTTGGGGGTAGAAGGCAACACAATCTTGTCCACTGCCAGTGTGATGGTAACATGCTAACCTGACCATGCTTATTAATACAAATTGTTAAATTCAAACTAAAATGAATGAGCAGTAATGTTTGTATATCTGAATGGGCCAGACTGGAAAGTTTTGTATCACGTGACTGATTTACAATTTTTACCAAAAATTTCTTATGGCCATTTCTTGTGAAAATTTATGTAAAAAAGGGCCACATGTGCAATTTTGCATATGGTGTATAAAGCTAAAATTTGGCACATCAAGACTGTACTTTTGTTGCAAATGACTATCAACCAACTCTGAATCTGTATAACATTTTACATTTGATTCAGGAAATGTTTGTGTGTAAGAAAATACCTTTTATTCTTTATTTAATGAATTAACACAATTTTTAAAATTTTGTTGAAAGCATTGCCATCCGATCCAACCTTAATACAGGCCTTAAAATGTGTTTTGCATGCAATCATGTGACAAAATGTCTGATGAGTTTGGGTTGGACAAAGTATCTTGTAATTTTTGTATTGTCCAATGACTTTGTGTTCAGTTCTGCTTGGAAATAAGGCCTTGAGCTAAAAAGCCTGTATGCTGGCCCGACTTTGCAGATTCACCAGGGGAAAAACAACGTCACATTACTTGTTCAATTTACGGCTGGAAGAAAAATAAACCACACAAAAACTTGTGAGTGGAAATCACAGGGCAATCAGAGGGCGCCGAATCCGTAATACAACAAATAAAGAAAGTCTGGCTTAAAAGTACGAGCAAAAATTAATATCAACACAATATGGCCGTTTATACGAGAGAAAATATTTAAGGTGCGGCCGAAAGAAGCCACGAAACACTTGTAGAAACACATATTTAACGCAGCAGCCTCTGGGTATATTTGTGTTGGACAAAGTTACAGTTCGGTCGGGTACCAATACACTCGAGTCAGACAAACTAATAACTTCAATTTCTCTTGGGTCGGACAGAATGTCCGGTAGAACCCCCCTTTATATAACGGAAACCACCGAAGTGTGTATTGGAGTAAAAAAATTCGAATCGCTACCAGGACCACAAACGTCGACAAGTCTTCAAAGTTTTCAAAATATCCGATAAACAAATGTAACAATGAACTGCAGAAGCGCTCTCAGCGGTGATTTTGTAATGAAAATTATGCTGACAGATTTCAGATGTATGCTGTCAATAGTATGGCCTTTAAACATTTTCTCAATTCGTTGACGTTTGTGGGCATGCATGACAGTGAGTCAGCGATTCAAAATTTTCACGTCGTTCCACACATCGGTGGTTTCCGTAATACGTCGAACAATTTCACGAATGGGTCGGACAATGTCTGACCGACCAATATTCTAAGGCATGCCTTGTACCCTGAACCATAGAGATCATATTACAATACGAGCGTACGCCAACCCATTTTTTTCGCAGTTTTCAGAAATTTTTAGAATGGCTTCACAATTTGTGATTCGACCCAGAAGTTTTTGATTGTAAAACTTTCAAAATGTATTAGCAGTTCTTCAAATTCACGAGGAAAATTCAAAAGAAATTAATGTTTAATCAGTGTCTTTATATGTGATAAAGATACCTCTTGATTTACATAAACTTTAGCTTTGATTTTGTCGGCTTAGACAAGGTTATTTTTCAAACTTACTACGCCAATGAACTTGCCAAATGGTTCGTGTTTTATCAGATATAAAGACACGAGGCGAAGCCGGGTAAAAAAAAGCCGATAAGACACTCCTGCTCGTTTTTTAAACAGTACTTCTGAATTATGCAGATTATGGTGAATACATTTTTAACGAAGGCCTCCACTATATAAACTCGGCAGTTAATACCCAATCTAAATTTGTATACTGTACGTCTATCTCTATTTCTTCAAAATATTTACATGATATTGATACTCAAGAGTTGTTTAGGTTCGTGTTAGAAAATGTCGCACGCTTGCGTTGTGCTATACAAATCAATCTAATGACCGCCACATGGGATCTCAAGTAAAAGTCACGTGATTGAAACCTAAGAATTGCCGGCCGAGATGGCCAAAAACAGCCCTTTTACCTCTTTATTCACTTCTCAAAAGTAAACCATCAAATAATTATATTAGGCCCTCAAAAATTATATCACGCCCAAAAAAGCCCCTTTGCAAAACAACCGCAGATCTTGTTATTGGAGGCCGGCTTGTGTAGATGCTAATTTCTGTTTGTATAATTTGTGTAGTCCTTTGTTTTCCTTAAAATTGTTGGTAAGATTTTCTCTGTATGCTCCTAACACACTCTGTGTCTGGTTATTGAAGTAATATATCATACACGAGAAGCCGTTTATTATCTGATTTGAAAACACCAAGTGCGTTGAAAAACGAGGCGATAGTCGAGTTATCTAACTCACTTCGAGGTGTTTTTAAATCAGATAATAAACGGCTTTCGAGTGTATGGTATAGCTTCGCAAACAAATCAGTATTTAAAGAGAAATTTGAGGTAAGACTTGTCTTAGTTTATGGGCGTTTATTACCACATTTCACAACAACGTCTCGGTAACTGATTCCTATTATGGCTTCTTCATGAATTATTAATGACTTTGAGAACTACATTTAAGACACTGATAACAGTTGCTTTCCTGTATAAATATTAAATATTATTATTATTATAACTTGCCATTCTTTGTAGGAGAGCTGCAGAACGTCAAAAAATGATAGTTGAAGAAGAAGTAGCAAAGCGGGTTGAAGAAATGGTAGCTAAACGTGTTGAGGAAGAACTTGCTAAAAGAAAAGATGAGATAGAATTGGAAGTTCTTAGGAGAGTTGAGGAAGCTAAAACAGTTATGGAAAAACAAATACTAGAGGAATTTGAGAAAAAGAGATCAGAAGAACAAGAATTCCAAGAAAAGAAAGCGGTAATGTGCTTTGAATATTTTAATATCTTACAACATTCTAAAAAACTTGACGATCATTTCACCTGCAGTGTTCCTTCGTACCGGTATTTGAGTTCTAAATAAAAGTACATAAATAAAAGTACAATAGTAGCAGTGTGTTATGATATACTTATTAAGGTTTTCAGGGTCATTTCTGTAAAGCGCCCTCAATTCGTCAGAATTTATGCCTTAAAAATAGAATAGAATAGATATCGTTAGAAAGCTATGAATTTGTAGAATACGATGGTGTCTTTGGTTTTGCGATAAACACAAACCGTTAATAGTTGTGAATTTTTAAATTAAAACCGGAGAGCTTCGCTCGGGGCGACTTACGAACAAAGCGTTTCATTTTGTTCAAAACATTTTTTCGCAGTTCGATTCCGAGATTAATGTACAGCAAAACGGTGTCAGCGTTTTTTTTATTTAATGCCTGGTTTCGAATTTACGACTTATTTTGTCGGAATGTTGGTCAAAAAACAGCATTTTTTACTTTGGTCGTCAATAAAATCGGCAAAACTCGACATTTCAAAAAACGCTGACACCGTTTTGCTGGAAATTTATCTTGGAATCAAGCTACAAGAAAAGATTTTGAACAAAATAAAACGCTTTTTACTCGAGTCGCCCCGAGTGTAGCCCTCTGGTTTTAATTAAAAAATTCACAACTATTAACGGTTTGTGTTTATCGCGAAACCAAAGACACCATTGTATTCCACAAATTAATAGCTTTCTAACGATATCTATTTTATTTTTGTGGTATAAATTCTGACGAATTGAGAGCGCTTTACAGAAATGACCTTGAAAACCTTAACGAAGACCTTAAGTTACGGTTTTCTAAAAGCTGTAAACTTTAAGCATTAAAACTTCGTACTCTAAGGCAAAAACCAATAGTTCTTTGTTATATTACAAGTAATATTGGCATTTACACTCGATAATATGTGAAAGAAATCAATGATAAGGATTTTTACGAGTGTAGACAATTTCTGAGACTTTTCATTTCTTTGTTAGTTGGTTAAGTCAATGAGTGCTGTACAAAGAAAGGCTTATACTTTTACAACACCAAGATCCACTACTTCTGTCAACCAGATTCTTCTCAATCTCAAATCTTTACTGTATGCTTGCAACATTTCATATAACACAATCTAGCAGAGTTTAATCTAACCACACATAAGCTCCATCGTGTTTTTTGTACAGAGAATTTAGTGTTCGGAGTGTACAGCTTTGAGAAAAATAGAATTGGAATAGTCGCCGAAATTTTAGAGTGAGTAAATTTAAGAGTGTACAGGTACTGACGTTTCAGGCGAGAGCCCTTTATCAGAACATGTTGATTTCTTCTAATAAAAGACTCTGGTTTGAAATGTAAGTATTTCCTTCTCTAACATGCATCTTATCAGGACATATTATATCACTTTGCTTTTTTAATATGTAATTTTACATGTTTCCTACAAATGCTACTGAAATTAGACCTATTTAAAATCATTTACTGTATCTGAACTGTATCGCAATAAGTATTTGATTTTGTACTTACAATTGGCTGTAAGTACAGTCTAGTTCTTTACCATTAAGATTTAGCTAATTTGGAGTAATTTTCTTTTTTCAATTGCAAATCACTTACCAACATACGTTAACATTTCACATGACTGCTGATATTTATTTTGCAAGTTAACTTCTATTATAGCCTCGCTTTGAAATTTATCCAAGTAGACAGTGAAATGCCATGTGCAGGAACATTGCCTCAAAAGTCTTTCTATTGAAAACGCTTAAAATTCATTTTGGATTGGTGAGTCACATCTCTGAAATGGACAGAGAAACAAATTACACAACAAACAATTACATGTTACTGAACATAAATTTGAATGGCTGTTTTAAACCATTTCAACCTATTGGAGGTTTTTCTACATAAACCCGGGGCCGCCGAGGGGGGAGGGGGCTAGGGGGGGGGGAGAGTTGCCTCGTGCCCCCAACTTGAGAAGAGCCCCCTAAATTTTTTGAGATTTGAGTTTTTGACGTAAGAAAACATGAGGCCCAGAAAGCGTAAAGATCTGACGTGTGACGTCATCAGGGCTCCCCAAATCGACCCATATGACGTCATCAGGGACCCCAACTCGATAATTTGCCCCAGGCCCCACAATTTCTCTCAGCGGCCTTGAATAAACCTCTTGCTGATTCCCATGTCCTTCTAGAAGTTTAGCAGATTATGGAACTTCTCAAGTGGTTGTAAGGAAGGAGACAGGTTAATCTACTTTGTTTGAGTTTGCATTCATTTAATGTATGTATTTAGTAATGTAGAAATAAGGCAAATGTGATTATTTAATTGCAAATAGTTCAAAGAAATTATAGTATGGCTAAAAATTTTACCAAGTTATGTACAGTAAAAGAAAATGTTTCTGCATGAAGCGCCTGTTCTTTGTGAAAATATTTTAGATAAATTTCCAAGTCTATTGTAAACAGATTGTCATTCAGACTACTAGTTTTTCATTCAGTGTAAATAATACACCGTAGTACATTTCACATTTGTGATCCTACTTTTTTCATGAACCAAAAAAACCTTCTTTCATGATACTTGAAATCCTCAATTTTGCATTTGTCATCATACTCGACCCATTTGAATTCTTCTAATTCTACATGTATTCATTGTTCCAAACAATTGTATATTTTAATAGAATTCAAAAGAATATGTTTGATGTCAAATGCATTTGGTGATTGGTCATTCTTTTTACTTCATCGTTTTTTTCTTGAATCACATAGTGCCTTTATTTAAAAGTACAGTAGAATGTAAAATGGGTCTGTATTTTGCGCACAGATGCATTTTATGCAATATACGATCAACAATCTTGCTACTTTGCCTTTTTAACATATAAGATGCGTTTTCAGTTTTTTGAATAAGTCACTCATTGCAATGAATCTTAAGTGACCTTAAATTGTCTCGTATGTAAAAGGAGTGCAGCAACACGAGGTTATCGAACCGCGGCATAAATCTCTATTTTTACACTGTCGGGTTGTTTTGCAGTATAAACAACTGGACATTGTATTCCTGAATATATACACTCCGTCTATAGTACAGGAGAACGAAAGGAATCAGTTATTTAAAGTTACCGTGGTTTAATTTACTTTGATTTAATTGTTTAGGAACAAGAACGACTGGAAAGGGAACGTTTGGAGCGGATTATTTCTACGAAAAACACTGAAATAGACGAGATAAAACATCAACTGGTATGTTAACAGTCGCTATACTACTTGCTTGTATAGTTCAGTTCACTTAAAGAAGAGCGATGATTATTTTGACATCATTATTTTTCCAGATCACAACCTTTAACCGTGCTTTATAAATCTCTAGCAACTGAACGTCAAATATTTGCAATGCTAATCTTGTGATTCGGCCATAAAAACCAATTAATTACATTGTAAAACGGAACAGAAAAAGTTACTGCGAGTAAAAGATAACTTTGACCTTCAGTGCCAACTGAATGACAGCAATTGAATAACCAAACTGCTGTCAAAGAACGTTGGCACATTCGGAGAGAAGAAAAATTACTGCTATATGAATAACTTTGCTATATGTAAATTGGGATCATATTTTAACTTATGGCCATGGTGAAAGCAAAAGATCTGATATTTTTGAGGCGTCCGTTGTAGGGAACTAACATCTGTTGGTGTAATTATATAGGTTGACGACTGAAGTCTATACCTGCTATCGCACTATAGCTATACTATATATAACAAAGCTAGCGCGGCGGCGCATATGGTTACTGTATACAGTGTTTTAGTTAGTCTTTTATATAGCACTTTAATGAAACGTGAAGGCCGTTTTAAATATAAGGTTGGTGTTTTAAAATGGCTTTAATACCAAGTAATGTATATACTGTATGAAAACTGCTGCGGTAGATGTTTTATTGGGGATCGAGAGTGTGATTTTCAATTAATACTCTCATTACACGTGAGTATTTTGTCCTTCGTTCTGTTAACTAACACTGATCAGGATACGTTTGCTTAATTTTGTTACACATAAAGGTTCAAGTCACAGTATAAAGTGAATGGAAGATGTTATTCATGCCATGCAGTGGTTTGGTTTCAATCAAATTATTAAGATCGCGCAAAGGTTTGAACTCTGATCGAACTTCACTTGTAGTAAGCTCTGAAACGAGGATCCCTCACTATTTTAAGTCAACTTCCTAGTTGACTACATACGAAATTATAACGCGACAAGGCAATGAATGTACAAACGCCAGTTATTCCTATAGATAAGAGTCATACATTCATAAAACTAAACCCTGAACGTGGTGTTTGCTTAGTGATTGCGAGGGTTTTGGATTTTTTTTCGGTAAAATATTTCACTTTTCGCTACTTCTCCTTGCCGAAGGGAAAATAAAATTGGAGATTGGGACTTGGAAAACATAAGGTAACACTGTGTGCTCGTAGAATACTATACTCTCATGCTAATGCAGTTTAGCTTTGTTCATTTATTCCTGTTGTAGATATTTTACTTGCGAAGCTTTACAGTTTTAAAAACTTGATTTTTTCATCACTTGTGTTCTATTAGCTAAATCTCTCGAGTATGTTGCATGTTTGCGTGTATCAAGTTGAGCATTCCATGCACTCGAGTATAGTAGTGACCCCAAGAACATGACTCCAAAACGTCCATCTTGGGGGACAAATATTCTGCCGTTTAAAAAAGCGAGTTGCCATATAAAATTCTACAGTTTATAAACATGAAATAAAAAGTAAAAACATGTTTATGCTCATAAACTATAGAATTTTCATCAATTACTCTGTGTGTTGAACGGCGGATCTTTGAAGTTGTCTCCCAAGATGGAGGACGTCTTGTGCAAGGGGTTTATATTGTAACTGATCGTAAATTATGATGTAAATCCTATAATATGCACATCGTGATATTTGAAGTAAAGCGTGTTTTGTCAGCTCGGCAGAATTTTCTGTGCCTAAAATGTTTTTCAGGATCATTTTCATGGAGCATGCGCAAAAGGAAATTGCCAGCTCATATTTAAAATGAAAGTGCCTAGCGAAAAATTCTGTCGAGTTAAAAACCGTTTCAGGGATAGTGTTGTGTTTGTCCAGTATTTAACGCATGTCTATCTATTTCGTACAGGCTGAAGAGCGGCTCGCTATGGTCGAAGAGAAAAGAAACCTTACTGAACAAAAACGATTCGCGGAACAAGAAATGAAAAAACAAGAAAAATGGGCTCAAGAGGTTATACTGAATAAGACTAAGAATGCTAGACCAAAATTAAGTTTCGGTTTTAGGTCTAAAGATGGGCTCTAGTAATTAAGAGAAAGTGCTTTTATATAAGGACTGTTCATGTTGCGGGTTTAGCTATGGTGGGTAAATCTTTATTGATCTATATTTCCTTAGCTTTTGGTTTTTATGGAAAAAATAATGTTGTATATAAAGATTCAGCTAGGCTAGTATTTGGTAACCAGTTACTAGAAATAAACTTAAAAATAAAAAACTTATTGCTACAGTATTTGTTCACTATATTTGTTAAGGCTGTGCTGGTAATAATATCGAGGAAAATCTTTCTTGGCTGTGACTACATGTTAACCTGCAATAATAATAATAGTCTTTTTAATAGTCTTTTTAATGGAAAGTAACCCTTAACAAACGTAAGAGTTTTACAGTTAAAATATGTACATCACAAGAATTTAGGCCAATATTTACAAGTAAAGGAAAGTAACATACAGATTACTGATGTCAACAACACATATATAAAATTCAAAAAGACATCTGTTAATAAATACCCGTTTAAATCTCTCAGTTCTAACTTTGGGAAAAGTATAATTGTGTTTGCGCTCTCTCAAACACCTTGTCCTCTGAGGCGGTAACAGCTCGTTTAGCGGATTATCGGGGTTGCTTACAACTTTATTCCATAATTTGTGATCCCGTTCTTTAATAACGTCATTAATGTTAATAAGATGACTAGTGTAATGTGCACGGCGAAGGAAACTGTCTACTTGTTCCAGATACTTATTTTTATATGCACATCCCCATACCTCTATACTATATTAGTAGAAACTTACTAGTATTCTATTGCAAATACTGCAATCTGATTGGCTACTCTACTCGGTATCTATTCGTCAATAGATAGCGAGTAGCAAATTGAGTACCAGTACTCGCGCGGCCATGCAGTAAAACAACATGGAGGACACGAGGAGTGAAAGATTGTTTTGCCTTGGTTTTCGCACAGAAACAATGGTTATGCTTCGTTTTTTGAAATAATTTGGAAGAACTAAGGTACACAAGTTAGTTTCTACTAAAACAATTAGATTATTCGCTCTCAATTTCTATGAGATGATAGTTGACTCGAGCTCCGCTTTCGTCAACTATTCACTCATAGAAATTTCGAGCTCATAATCTAATTGTTAAATATAACATTGCCACTATAATGGCCACACCACTTTCATAATAGCGACTAGTTTGAATATTATTTTATGTGCATCTAAATGAGCCTTTCTGGCCTCGTTATGAAGCAGGGATTCTTTTGTATTGTTAAATATAACATTGCCACTATAATGGCCACACCACTTTCATAATAGCGACTAGTTTGAATATTATTTTATGTGCATCTAAATGAGCCTTTCTGGCCTCGTTATGAAGCAGGGATTCTTTTGTATTGCTGACACACAAACGAGTCCAGAAAGACTTATTAAGATGCATATAAAAGAATGTTCAAAATAGTCGCTATTATGAAAGTGGTGCGTGTATAAACGAAATACGATCGGAAATCGCATAGAAAATCGGCCACTTTCATGGGGCAGTTCGCAGTCCACGTGCGTGCTGGCTCAAGTGAGTCCGCCGTGTATTGACGTTTACACGCAAGGTATTCGTTCTACGCATGCGTAGCTAATACGGGTCAGCCCGTATTTCGCGAGCCTCGATAACCGCCATTTCCGATCGTGTATACAGTTTACATGGTAGCCTGCGAGTAGACGTTCTGTGTCTTCTTTTCTCCCAAAGCTACCCCCCCCCCCAAAAAAAAAACAAAACCTGAGATTTACCCCTTTACTGGGCAGAAGTCCGAAAAATAGTTCGGAAAAAAACCCATTTGCTATGTTCTCCCTGTTTTCAGGCTATAACTCAGTCACGTTGAAGGGATTTTTGGTGATTTCGAGTGTAAGAATATATAGTTGCGAAAATGCAACATCAAGGCTTACGCGGTCAGGAATCGAACCAGCGACCCTGCGAATTGCGATTTTAGCGCAGGGCACTGACCATTGAGCATAGATATAGGAGGTATAGATTGTGGACTCGATTCTGAAGACGTTCCCCACCGGGACCACTGGGAGATTCAAGATGGCGGCTCAAGCGGGCAAAAGCCCAAGTGACCCTAACCGGGACAAGTCATTTTAAAACTGTTGGGAAGCTCAACCACATCAGTATGTTAGGGGGAAATAAGAGTTTCTATTCGCAATGTCGAAAATTCGGTTCGGTTTAATCGATATATTTTATGTGATAGAGCTTCTTGCTCTTGAGTTTTGTGATTTACTCGGGGTTTTTTGGCAGTAATTTTCCAGAAGAAGGTTTCTCTTGGTTTTCGCTATTTTTTCAGCCGCCGTGGTCGGCACTAGATCCAATCTCGAGCCCATAGTCACCCCCTTTTTGGTCAGCGGGAAGCGCGGGGGAGACTCTGGGGAAACTGGATTGATTCTCCGTTTTGATTGGTTCATTTAAATTTCAATAATAATTCATCGATTCAAAACATAACAGATTGTGAAATAATGAAAGTCATTTTTTGCTTTATTCAATATTTAACATATATATCTTCAAATTTAGACGCCTCATTTACATCTCTTCTTCTTCTCTTCTCTCAAGGTCTCAGTGACACAAACAATTGAAACAAACTTCATAAACAAAGTAAAGACGAATTTCGAATGGCAAATAATCGCAATACACGAAACAAACCTCGCTGTCATTTGTCGCTATACTTGATGTATAAATAAAACAATTTAAACAACGAAAAAGCATATATTTAAGACAATTAAAGAAGGAATCAGCCTTCGCAACTCGTAAAGGACTAAAGGCTTTTGATCGAGTCGAAGGCATGCCGCAGCCCGCATGCATATTGAAGGTGCTCCGAGGACGATATTGGCGTCGTGAATTGATATTTTACCTTGGATTTCAAGCATGTTTATGTCGAGCGCCACAACCCAGCAGTGTCAGTCTCTTTCCGATAATTTTAACGTGCATTCGGTCTGCATGGAGGGTTCTCACTTCTCAGAAATATAGTATTTTCAAACAAAATTCAAACGAACTCATGATCTGAACACACGGCACATTCTGTACAGCAGCTCAGGCTGCGAACATGCGCATAACCACCGGAACCCCTCATTTCAGGGGTAATTAAATCCAATTTCCCAGGGTCTCCCCCGCGCTCTCCCGCTGACCAAAAAGGGGGTGACTATGGGCTCGAGATTGCACTGGATCACACGGACAAATACGCGCCTGCTAGCTTTCAGTACAGCGGAGAACCTGCACAACAATAACACTCAAGTCCTGTTCTGATTGAAAGAACGAACTTACATTTTGAAAATTTGGAAATATATATTATTAATTGAATTTTGGGAGATATGCTCAGTGATATTTTACAGAGGATTTCACATAACTTTTGCCGAATGTGTTCCGAAGTTCGTTCGTTATTTATTAAGTGCGAGATTGCGAAGTTCGTTGTTCACGACACTTTTCAAGTTAGGGTTAGGGTTCCCCCCAGGAAACTCACATTTTTTAGGGTTCGGGGGTTCGGGGGGGGGAAGGGTTTCATTAATAACCTCTTTATTAAACAATTTCCAGTAACTTACTGGATACAATGTGTATGTAATGTCTAGTAGTTTATTAGATACAACGTGCGGATCGGCTGGTTGATGGAAAGGTAATGACGCGCAGGTTCTCCGCTGTATTAAAAGCTAGCAGGCGCATATTTGTCCGTATCTCGACCATGATCTAGTGCCGACCCCATTCTGGAGCTCTATCGAAACAACACCGCTGCCCAACCTCGTACCCAGGGCCATTTGTAGGGAACTGGGCCAAGATGGCGAATAAAACAAAATGGCGGGAACAAATGGCCCTGGTGGAGGCTAGCCCAAAATGCGCAGTATATTGCGCATTTTATTAACTAGAACTCAGTTCTTTACACAGTAATTATACCTAATTACACCTAATTCTTGCATGGTTTAAAATATAATTTCCCGTGCCGTGTGCAGGAACAACCGACAAGGTCAAAATACAATTTTTAAAAAAACAAAACAAAATCAAACCGTCTGATTTACGCCATAAGCTCTTGACAAATCAGAGGCTGAGATAGCCTGGCCTCCACCAGGGCCATTTGTTCCCACCATCTTGGCCCAGTTCCCTACAAATGGCCCTGGGTACGAGGTTGCACCGCTGCCAAACGTTTTGCGCATGCGCGACGTACGAGCTCGCACCTCAAAAAAAAGAGCGGGAAAAGACTGAAATATTTGGACTGGTACGAGAGTCCAACACAAAAGTTAAAATTATAAGCACACCACAAAAAAGATAAGGTATAGGTAATTAATTTGTGCATGGCTTTATCAATATTGTAACATATTCTGAAATGACCCCTTCGTAATTTTCATGACCCTTTTTTTAAAACACGAATAGTCGAGTCTTACTTAGTCTTCACTGTCTGGTTGTTGTTGCCACGGCTAGTTCCCACTTCTCTTGCAATGTTTACTCTAGCAAATTCACGCATGCGCAAACGTTTGGCAGTGGTGTTTATCGAAACAGTGATCTGTTGTGAGTCCGCGATCTATTTGCATAAATTCAAACTAATTATATACGTGCCGTTACCTGTGACAGCTCTCATTGTGTTACCATGGATAGTGTAACCGACATCAGATTCATTCAATATTTATTACACGAACGTTTGCATACTGATTGCCATCTCTGTTAGTGCGGTTGCAGGCCGTTAATCAGTATTAATATGTTTCATAAAAAGCCGCATCAAAAGCATTTCCGATAAGTGTCGTATTGCACTATTGGGCCGTACGTTATTTGCGGTGACTTCTTGATTTACTAATAATTAAAAAAAGACAGCCCAGCCCGTAAGATAGATAGATATCTGCATGCCACAAATCATGCCGTAGAATAACTGCCATGGAAAATAAACGTAAAAATTTGTTGTGCTAAGGCAGCTAAGTCGTCAGCAGTGGAACTGTGAAAAATGATCATGACATAAGGAAATGGATGATTTGTAGAGTTTGATAGCGCTCAACAATTTAAATATTTAAGCACTTCTATAAGAACGATAAGAAACCGCAAAAGGGAGTCGCATATAGGATATAGATCGATAAATTTATATACTAGCTAAAAAATATTTGGTGTATACATAAACTAAAAGAAAAATTATCAGAATGAAATCTATATAAAAAAAAGAAAAACTGGATCGGCTTTCCGATGTTTGCATTGACGTTAATCTCATTGAATTCTGGTATGTCATTTTACCATGGTTTGACTATTTCAATTAATTTCGCCAGGTAAGATTCAAAGATTATTTTTCGACTTAGACTCAACAAGCCTATGTAAATATATACGGGGTTTATTTCATCATCGACATCGCCTTTATTCAATTACTCGTGGCATACTTCCGATCATTCTTACATTTTCTTTTTCGTAATTCGTTCCTTAGCGCGCGTTCAGCTGTTTTGCTTCATTATTATACAATGATGCAAGTCAGCTGTTTCGGTCTTGTTGATTTAAGCAGTCGATCGTCTGAAAATCATATTAGATATTGGGAAATTCATATATGGACATGCATATTTAGTTGGAGACAATAAAGTGACAAACTATGTCGGTACATGAAAAAGACTTGGTGGTGTTACTTTGTGGCGCTTCATCTGCCATGCAGTAGACAGCTATTATAGTTGACCATATTTAAGAACACGACTAAATAAGAGATGTTTCAATGATCTTTTGAGACGTCTTAGGATGGTCATATAGTTATATATTTACAAAAGCTCATTTATAAAAGCACAGCTGTTTTCGTATATATTCGGTTAAAATGAAGTACATTTCAGAATTGGTGTATATACATGCACTAAGTAGTACAGTCATCGCCAACCGCGTCGTGTTTGCGTTGCCAAAAACTAATTTTTGTGCACAGTGATCACCCGGCATGTTTTGTTTAAAGAATTGATTATTCCTGCCGAAGCTTTTGTTCACTGGGGAGCAGCGGACAAATTGGAGAGCGAACCAAAAACAATACACGACCGATCACTTAATTCATCTTATCTCGACCAATGCATTTATGAAAATTTCCCCCAAAATTGATTGCTCCATATCAAAACAGAATACTCGTTTTATAAGGTTGCCAGGCAACAAGTCGTAAACGAGGTGTCTCATCTGGTTAGGCAAAATTCGTAAGTAAGATAAACAGTAATTAGCTATTTCATATAAGAAGGAAAACTGCTTTTAGCAGTAGGACGCTATAGGCACGAACAAACTAATAGCGACTATCCATATTTTTGAACGAAGTAAAACTGGACTTGGTGAATATTAAAATACAAAAAAAAAGCCAAAGATTTATTATATAGCGACGCAGTCGACTGTAATCTATATTTATATTAACTTTAGGTGGCAACCACTCAATATTCTCTTTCGTTTGCTTATGTATGCAAATAGGGCAATGTTTACATAAGAGGTTTTTTTCTCTTGAAGACGACACCTAACAGTTGTATGTCGATAAAGAGAACGTGGGTGTATCGCCAATAACAGCGAACCAAAAACCGCGGTCGCGCATCCTGATTATTTTTAAATTTAAGTTGTATATTCATCTGTGAAGTCTACTGTGACCTCTGCCGATCTCGTCGACAAAATATGGGCAAGAAGCAAAGCAAGATGAACCCACATCAGCTCATTCACCTGCTAAATCGCACAAAGTTTGAAGAGAAAGAATTAGAGAAATGGTATCAGAAATTTATTAAGGAATATCCTGATGGGTTCATATCGAAGCCACAATTTGAGAATATGTATCAGAGTTTTTTCGCCAAAGGCGACGCCACAGAATTTGCTGATCACATATTCCGAACGTTTGACGACAATGCTGACGGAAAAATCGGTAAGACATACTGTACAATGCCAATGTATCGTGTAAATTAAAAGTTTGATTTTGCAACATAATAAATCATCTTTAACCTTCAAAATTCTTATAATGTCAGTGAGATGCTTGTGACTTGAACATAAGGTTACGTCAGCTTGGCAAGTTCAACATCGTTATTTATATATAGTTGCCGACGTTATAGTTTTACTAATTTGGGACTGCATGTTTAGTTGGTTTAACAGCTGGTTACAGTCATATATTTCAGCCAACGATGCATGCTCTTATATGTTCTGATTCTTCTCTCTAAATTAAGTATTACGTTTGAGGTACGAGATGTACTACTCACTAGCGCGTGTGTATCTAGTATCCGTCTTTCGAGTTAATTGGTTTATTCATTGGCAATGTGCCTTCTTTTTGATCAACGGCTGATTGATCCAGGCCAGTGGGAAACGTTGGTTTAATTTCTCGTGTGTGTGTATATATATATATATATATATATATATATATATATATATATATATATATATATATATATATATATATATATAGCAAAGGCTTCGTATTTGATTTTGTAACAGCTATATATTTTATACTATTTAACGCATTCTGAGACTGGTCGATTCTCAGTCAGACTAAGCTTCTAAACGGGACTGAATGAAAAGAGCAGACGGGCGAACATTACATAAACATCATAAAAATTTGATCGGCAAAACTAAAGAAAGCCCGGAATAAAGCTACGGAGTACCACCATCCAATTTATCATAATTGAGTTTCCCGTGCAGAACTTAATTCGCGCTCAACAATAATGCGAATCAACATTGCAGTTTCTACACAATCCATATGTTTGAAATAAAATACAATTAAGGTGTATAAAAGATTATTAAATTTCTGCGTCAAAACAAGTAAAAGATCAAAATAAAGGCGCTTTCACTACTTAAGGTACTTCAAAAATCACTTGTAGTTGTACAGTCGTGTGTATATTAACAGCTGCATACAGTGCTCCCTGATATACACTGCAATCAGAGTCTGGTCATCACGTTCTTTTGCAGCGACTGCGGTGAATAATAGCTGGAAATCAAATATAATTGATTTCAGCAATAAGATTTAGCAAAAAAAAAAAATCATCCATAATATACGTTTAAGTCTCATGAGTCATGTGTAAATTAAGGTCGATTTAGAAAATCAGGGTTTAAGAATCCGATTTTCACATTCGACAATTTGTTGCAGACAGTAGTTCACAGTATCTCTAAAATTCTCATTGCTGGTATACATGCAATCAAGAGTCGACAGGCGGACAGGGGCATAGTACATGTCCCACATCATGCAGTCTTTGATTTCGAGGCTGATATACGCTATCATGCTGGATATGCTTGCTCACCACTATACGTATACTGATATACGACATGAGCTGCTGAGTCTCAAAAGGACGAAATATAGTCGTGAGCACATGCAGTTGGTGGCCATGCAGGCACACTATTGTAGCTGTATGGTTGTCTTTTCAACTATAAACTGCGCCATTCAGCTTAATACACGGAGAGCCCTTTTTCTATTAATTTTTATCTTTCAACTTTCGAATTAGATATTGATCTGTGTAAAGTTGCATTACAGTTAAACACGTACACGTACGATTGCACGTTTCCATGATCTAATTAAAACTTGACTATTAAATTTCTCTTATTTCCACTTCATTTTCAAAATCATGGGTACGAAACGTTGTCCCTTTCTACTTTAAAATCAAGACTTCTAAAACTCCCTTAAAAGTGTACGCTTTTTGTGCGTTTTATTTATTTTACATTTTGAAACACCATTCACAGCGAGACAAAGTTAAAACATGCAAAAAATCCCTTTTGTGCATAGGACGTCGGTTATATAGACGCTATGGATAACAGTGAGGGTTTTCAAAAACACGAAAACTTTTAAAAATCGTTTCGGTTAAAAAAATCGTTTTTATAGATAGGTAATCCGAAACAGGAATCTGACTCTGGCATCCGTGTCCACATGGCCGGGTCACACAAGGATAGTGCACTTATCAATTTAAATTTTCATCGAAATATTTGTATGCCACTTTATCCAAGCAGAGTTTGCTTATAGCCACATTTTTCCAATCGTTAAAAGGCGAAACTATAATATTATAAAATGTGTATATTATTATGCGTTTGCATGCCTGGTCATGAAGATAAATCCAAGAAATTCATTTAGGCTTCACTAGATCAATCATCACCTAATATTGTAGTACACAATAGTGACGCACCTCAAGCACCAAAGCTAATAAATTACGGTTTTATATTTATCTTTAAGGTTTGTCGACTTTAAACACGGCGTAATATATAAACGCATAGTATCAAATTCCGCGGTTAAACTTTCGGGTAAAATTTGCAGCCCGCATATAATCCACCTTGCATGAGGTGCAAAGAAATTAAGGAAGTCTATATCATGCAGCTTCAGTCGCTTTAAAATAAATAGCAGATATTCACTGTGTTTTTAATAAAATGAAATACGTTGGAAGACCGAAGCAATGTTGGAATTATAAGATATACAATTACTTGTGTTCGGTTCCTATCAACGCGCTTTCATGTTTCTCGAAAGAGAGACAGTATAATTAAACATACACTGGTGGTTAAAACTTAATGAGCGACTTATATTTCTGGAAAATTTTCAACTTTTCCGTAATGTTTTTAGAGTTCAGTAGAGTTCTATTAGAATTTTTTTATTTGATTTGAATTCTTATATTTCAAGGTGTATGAAGACATCAAAGGTTTTGATTATATTTTTGAGCGGGTCGGCTCATTAATTTTGGACACCGTCCAGTGGAAGAAGGTTTTTATACACCGAAAAAGTTTAAGAATATTTTTGCTCATCCTAATTCAATCAAAAGATACTTTACGCAAATTTCTATTGATGATTCTCTGGTTTTATTCCTCCGTTACAGTCATGTCGACGTTTAGCTTTCCAACATGAAAAGTCAAAATTTCAAATCTGGGCTTTCTTCACTGGATTTTATTCACTCAATCTGTAATTCAGGATTGGTCCATCTGGCACGTTGATTGTTAATTATATTAAATTTTTCCTTTCTGTGCTTGGAACGATTTTAAAAACGCTGAAACAAACCTCGAAGAACTATACATCACTATATCTTGCTATCTCCGAAAATGTCTGGATTTGCCAAGGCATTGGAGTGCCCCCTCCCCCCTCTCCCCCACCGAGAAAAGAAAATATCCCTGGTGAATGTTTTATTCGAAAACTAAGTTTGGAATAATAGTGTTTTTTATCCGTATATACCTGAATGAGAATTCATGTTTTAGAGTTATTTACAATGCAGTTGTGCTAAAAAAAGATTCAAAGAATATCGGATTTACTAGACGAATAGTCGAGCACTTAATATACGATGTGGTGGTGATGTGTTTCAATAATGTCTATTTTTGTGGGGGTTTTGAGAATTTTTTGAGGAGCAGCAATTTTTTACTGTCGCTCCTGGCGGCATTTAGTCTCGTCACGCCACTCTTTCCGCCAATAATCTATGAATTCCAGCCAAACTGGAGACAATATTGATAAATGAGTACAGCTGACAGATGCTCACCGTATTCTACATTTAACCTTTTGCTGGTAAGATTAATTTAATATTCAAAAAGTAGACATTTTTTAACAATTGAAACGACTTATCATGTTCGCCTATACATTAGTTTGTTTATCTGGCGCATGTATTTCACTGGTCAATTATTTTCCACATGACACCCCACGCTTTTGCATCCATAAGTCATTTTATTTTCTGTTCACGATGAATTTAAGGACTTTAATGATTTAATGAATAATTTATGTTACAGAATAGACTAGTATATACACGCAAAAACTTAAGTAAATGAATTATTGATTAGTGGCGAAAAAGTCTAAAATCCAACTAAAAGGGTTTATTAGAATTTAGACTACATCAAAAAAGTAACATTTAATACATGCAGTATGATTACAAAAAATATAGTATAACGGAAAAAAACTCAACAAAATAAGACAAAATCAAATTAAGATGCAGTTTCCATACACAGAACGTAGATATCTTTTTAGTTTTATAGATTTAACAGGCCGGGAAAAAGTCATATTCATCACCTATAACGCCAGAGAATCGTAAAATTTAAGATTTTGATATAGCAAATAAGAAAGATGTCTTAATTTTGTCCACTGAAGAATGTGCATATGATTACTAGTAAAAAAAATCAACATTAAAATAAACATTTTTCAAGAAGCCTATTATTGCAAGAAAACAAAAACTATCCCATTTGTAGTTTAGAGATATCATGAAATTTTAATATATATATATATACTTCTGAATATTTGGATCAATGCATGCCGAGCATCAAATTTATTATTTAGTATTCAAATTATATGTTTCTGAAACAGAACTATAATATACGATTGATATTTGATCACTTTTGACCGTATCAGGTTCAAATGGATCTCGAGCCAAATGATCCATAGCTAGACTCTTTTCCGAGCTCATTAGAATTTGTCATTATCCGTCAATTCGACTGTTAACTTAATACATTTATTCTTTCAGACTTTAGAGAATTCATGGTGTCACTGTCCGTGACGACTCGTGGAAGCGCAGATCAGAAATTGGAGTGGGCTTTTCGAGTGTATGACGTTGATGGTAATGGATTTATCACCAGAAGAGAGATGGAATTGATAGTAAATTCAGTTGAGAAAGTAATCAGTCGTACTAATAGATCCTACGATACGTCAAATAAAAGAACAGATCGAATTTTCAAGAATTTCGATAAAAACCAAGATGGCGTTTTATCCCTGAATGAGTTCTCAGAAGCAGCGAAACAAGATCCGACACTTTCTCTAATGCTCAATGAAGCTCAACCTGGTGGCAAGTTGTAGAGATTTATAAACAAACCGTCAGGATACATTACCGAGAGTATACATCCCGCAAGCAGCAATCGATAAGGAAGCAGCGCAAGGGATTATTTTGTAGAAATGCATGCAGTTAATATACACTCCCCTGATGCGACTTGTACATCAAATGCAGATAATCTCGCTTAAATAAGCCGTTGTCGAGATAGATCTCGTTTTTACTCTCGCCTTGTATCTATTTTTCCCCAAATTCTATTTGTTTGTCGTCAACTTTCTCGCGAACTTTTGCTTACATAATTTTGATGACATACTATAGTATGTAATTTTGTAAAATAAGATATTACTAAGATGATATGAAAGATAGAGGTGATATGTAGTTTTGTAAAATAATTGTAGTTATATAAAATGGTTATATAAAATAGTGGTACAACAACATGATCGATGAACATATGTCGCGTGAAGTGGCGCCTGACAAAAATGATGTAAGTATCACGTATATGCAGAACTGCGGTATGCTAAAATTGTTTTCCAAAAAAAAGAACTAAAAATAATAAATTAAAATAATGCAAAGCTCAATTTATACTTTCAAAGATATGTGGTACGTGAAACTGCGCGGTTACGACGAGAATGGCATACAATAATTAAAAACACTTTCGTGCGTGACTCGCTTCGCGCGACATACGTCTTTCAAAGTAATGAATTGAACTTAAAGACATATATTGGCGTAAAACACTTTGCACGACGCTTGTCCTTCAAAGCATAAGTTGATCATTATTTTAATTTATTATTTTTAGTTCTTTTTTTGGAAAACAATTTTAGCATACCGTTTCTGCATATCTCTGACGTCACAGTAAACACGACATCTAAAAAATAAAAAACCCCAATTAAATAATAAATAATAACTTTTGAGGTTTTAGAAGCGAATCGTAATTTATGTGTTATTTTTAAAACTTTACCTCCCGCATAGTGTGTACTTTAATTAAATTATCTTTCGTGCATGGGATTCATCATGTATATAATGTTAGCCATTAACTCAGCAAAAAATTAAAATTTGCTTATTGAAAGAAATTTTGATTTTTTTGTTGCTAGTAAAAAAATAAAAAATAGCAGGGTTTGGCAAAATTGGCGCATGCTTGCCTTGAAGAGTTACGGGATACAAATATGTGTGTCATTTTCTTGCCAGATATCGACAATAACATAACTCACAGGTACATTGATTGAAGTCCTTGCAGGCAGTTAACATAGCCTGATGTAAAAACGAGAGAGTTTGGAAGAATCAGTCGACGTCAGCTGCGTTTCTAAATATTCTAGATATAATTATACTAGAATTACTATCGCAAGTGAAGTGCTGCCTCAAATGGCAGGAATTTCCAGATTTATAGTTTCTGATGTTTTACAAAATTGCCCGAAAAAACCCCTAGGCTGATATTATTAATTGCAACAGACACAGAGTATTTACAGATCTACTGTATTTTTAATTTTCTAATTATAAGATTTAAAATTACATATTTATACTAAAATTTATTTCTTGATATAATTGGCAAGGGTTTTGTCAGGATATACAAGGCTTATACACTATTATAGTATAGAAATAATAAATAACCATGCCTCTTGCTCTGGGCAAGCTGTAAATACAATTCATGTAAATGCAATGTCTCGTGTTATGACAAATCTACAGCTGAAAAATTAGACAGCAATATACCATCGAGTACATCAGACTATTTTGCAGAATTTGTATAAGTAAAATAATTATGTTCCAAGAAGTGGGCTAGCATTTTGGAGTTGCCCATTGTTTATAATCTCTGACTTTTGTTAGTCCTTGGTAACAATCCATTACTTTCAAGATGTCTGCACATAATTATTGTGTAGTAATCCATCATTAAAACATAGTTTATTTTCTAAGAGAACATAAATACTGTATTTGTATAGCAAACATGGTTATCCAGGATACACTAATACTTCTGTTGGAAGTACATCACATCAGTAAGAGTGCTTTTAGTGAAATGATAATCCATTTCTTCTCAGGTTTCAATGTATCTTTCTGTAATAATTAATAAACTAATACAGTACTGTGCAGATGCTGCGTATCCATATACGTCTTTGTGTGGAAATCCATCATTGAAACCAAATGTGTAGTTTATATTCATTACTGTATGCAATTACTTCTTGTAGATATACTGTACAGCAGTCAAAGATATGGTATTTTGTATACAGTTCAATCCATGGTGATTGATATTTAACAGATCCATTGTCTTTAGCGAATCAAGGACTTTTCTTAGTTTCCCTTGAAGCAGAACAGTTTGATAATTCCTTTCTTTTGAGGATACTTTGTAGTTACTTGTAGCCAGTAGACATTGCACTACTTGTATTGTATGTCACAAATTATAAAAATCTATAAAAAGAGAAAATTGTTTATTAGCATGCATATGAGTTCACACATGCCAAACACAGGGAATTGGGAGGGATTGGAATTTAGGGTTGATTAATAATTTACATTGCATAAGATATAAAGACTTACCATTGACCTTGCCAATCATCTTCGTAATTTTTAACACAAAAAGACCATAGATTATATGTACAGACTATAAATAATTATTAAAGTAGATATAATTTGCGAGTTAAAACTGAAATGAATAAAACATTTCATTGAATAACATGCACATAGCAGTACATGTCGATGGAACTGAGATACAGAATTGAAATCCTCTGATATTATTCAACCTCAATGGTTTGATGAGTGAAATGCACCACATGTGATCTGTGGCCAAATGATCAAGCCTCTTTTCTTCTTGAAGCCTAAACTGTAAATTTGATGATGATTTTAAGCTTGTCAATCTTTCATAAGTCATTGGTTCAATAACACAAGAGGACAGTGTTTTTGCTCTACTGATTGCAACATAAGAGACTCCAGCAGTTCTCTCCGATTTACCAATATCTATCCAAGCCTTTGATAAAGTGAGTCCTTAGCTCTTGTGTATTGTTAGAGCCCAAGCAAGTCTGAGAGGTAGTTGTTGCCTCTCATGGAAACCATGTTCTGTCTGTGAGGAGACAGTGATTGGGCATATTGGGACACATGATGGTTGGGTTTTATTAAATGAAGGACCTCTGTAGTTCTCAAACTGAACAATTACAGCAACAGGTAAGGCTGGAGGCTGATGGTTGTTGTCAAAGATGAAATCAATGATTGTTCCAGTAGCCCCATTGCAAAGACCAACACTTGACCATAAATTCATGGTTAGCATGACTCTAGCACCCTTTGCTAGAAAAATCATAGGTTCTAATCCAGACATATCTTCTGAAGAGATTTTTTTTGCAATTGTAGATGAATGGCGAGCATTAATATGAGCAACTGGGCGCTCCAGTTTAGTCAGTTGTTCATGATTGTAATTCGCAACTTGTTCATTGCTGTAGAAGAGTCTAGTTGAATTTTCAAATTCAGACAAATTTGTATGGCTGACGAGTCAAAAGTAATTTCCAGTCATCAACTGTTGACTCAGCTTTACGAAGTCGCAACAACAAATCTCTGAAGTTAACCTGTTCAGAACTCATACCTTGTACTCTCTGATTTACAGTGAGCTTAACAACCTTATCAAACATTCTGTAAGTTTGATAGCCTTGTTCACCATCAGCACTGGATGGTTTAGCGTGATAAAGAGGCTTATCTGCTACGGGTGGTAACTGACCTGGGTCACCAATTAAAATCAGAGACTTTCCTCCAAGAACTTTGTTATGAAATCCTGTTGCTTGTTTGCAACGCCTATCTATCCAGCCAAAAGCAACTTGACCAAGCATAGAATATTCATCAATAAGAACGTAATCAACTCCATTTAAGCTTTCTTGCAGTCTACACAGACTTTGACCTGTTAGATCTTTTCTACCCCGTGAACCAATGGGCAATTTCAACAACGAGTGTACAGTGATACCTCTTATACTATACGCAGCTTTTCCAGTTGTTGCAGTAACTACACATTTACCTCGTAAAAAGTTACGAATAGCATTGATAAGGTAACTTTTACCAGTACCAGCAACACCAATAATAATAAGGCATAATGGTTCTTTTTCTGATGAAATACTTGTATCATCAAAATGTGACTTGACAATATTATAAGCAACTCCTTGCATTTCACTGAAACTGTTTATATCTACAACTTCATACTGCTCATTAATGACATGATTATCCTTTTTTGTTTTTATCCATGTCGGCATTTCATAAATTTGTTGTTCAGAATACTGAGCTCTGTCTTGGTGCCAGTCATGTGTTAACTCTGATGTTTGTTCAGAGTTGTCAAATGGAGTGTGGAGTTCGGATAAGATCATCCATTCCTCGCTGGTATTGCCTTGTTCTTCACAAGGTTCATCTTCTGGTTCTTGTTGTCTCTGAATAACAGTCTGTAGTTTGTCAAACCAGTCAGGAACATTGGTTTGTCCATAAGGTGTCTGCAAGAATTCTTGCCAATGATTAGTTAAAATCTCATCAGTTGGTTCTTGGTCACCCCATGCATTGTTTTGGGTTATTTTCCATGGTTTATACCTCAGAAGCTGATACTTACAATAAAGACCAAAATTTGGTCCTTTAGGATTAGAAGAATAAGTTGGAAATATTCTTGGAACAACATTCTCTGGTAGTTTTGTTAGCTCATTGTTAACAACTTTGTATGTTGTAGCAAACTGAACGAAGTTCATGTTCATAATACCACGTGAACTGTCATACTGTTGACGGTTAGCATATACATCAAGAAGTGAATTATCAGTGCAAGTATCACCATCTTCATTAGATTCATTGTCACATACTCTACGTGAACCATTAAGACTCACTGGAATCACTTTAAAAGATGAGCTATGAAGTTTAAGTGACAACAAATGATGCATTGTTTCTTGAGCTGCATAATCTCTTTCACCGAGAGTTTTCATTACTACCTTCTTGATAGCCCTGTGAGGGTTAATATTATTGTCAACATTCTGGACAATAGAATTAAATGCCTGTTTCAGCATAGGTGACCTTGGTTCACCTTTAGCAGCATATTTAGTGAGATACTCAACACAAGCATAGTGATCAATAACAACTTGAATATCACAGTTAGCTCTCCAACCTTGTAGCTGGAGTTGTTGGTGGTTGTTTAACCTCGAATCATTTCTCTTAGTTACAATCTTTGCTCTGTATTGCACATTATCACCTTTAGTGTGAATTTTTTCAAATTCTAATCTTGTCTGAGGACAGAGATCAAATGGAAAATGAAATCTACATTTCAATTCTGATTCACTCGACTTTTTTCTTAAACAATAGTTTGTGCTACAGCGAGTGTGTCGTTGAACCATATTTAAAAGATCTACATAATCAGATTCTACTTCAAACTCAGGAATGTCATTATGACGTTTCTGACATGGATGGACTTGGGGTCTTATCCACATGTCCTCATCTGGTGGGTTTGGGTTAACAGTTGACAATAACCAATCAACATACTGACATGCTATATCAGCAGCTTTCTTACCAGCTTCAATATCCTGGTCTAGTTCTACTGTATCTGGACAATCATTTTCATCCTTAAACTTCTGAACTAAAAAGCCTTTCAGAGCAGTCTGAGTAAGTTGACACAATCCTGGGTCATTATTTAGTTTAGCAGTACCATGACAATGGATACTACCTCTACCTTGGTATTCATATCTGAACCAGTGCCACTTTGCACCAAGAGTATCATAAAGCCAGTGTTTAACAAAGCTTTCAAGTCTCTGTGTGAAAAACCAATCCACAATATGAGGATTATTAATGACATTTTGTCGCCTCACCTCACTGGTGGTGTGGTTATTATTTGCTCCAAACAGAGCATGTAACTCAGGCCAATGCATATCTGCAGAGGAAAAAGTAAAGAACACTGTTGGTGCTCCAACATTAGTTATAATAGCTTTAAGTTCCTCTCTCACTTTATTCCAGTAAGCATTTGTACCAGCAATATTGCCAACATACCTGGACACTTTAGACATGAATACAGCTGAGTTGTTACTTGCAGCCATTTCACGCAGCTCATCAATAGTAAGATGAGCTTCACCTGGATTTTGTTTTAGGAATATTCCACTTTGTTGCAAAATGCGCTTTCTCTGAATCATGTTGAAAGCCCAGTATGAAAATCTGGGGTGGTTAGCAAAACGATACACCCATTTGCAATCAATAATTTCAGCAAATTTCAAAAGATGCTTAATTCTTTCTTGAAGAGGCACATCTCTCAAGAGACTCTTATTGGTAGGATCACCTTTCCCATCAGGGAATAATGTTGGAAAAGCCATAGTGGCCAGATGTGATATCTGGTACTCATTTAATGGCTCATTTTCAACAGTGGGCCATGCCATTGGTTCATTTGCAGAAATTTGATTTCTAACTGCTTCTATTTCTTGCTCTTGTTGTTCACCAACAGGTAAGAAACTACTCATCTCAGTTGAGTCATTATAAACTGTGTCCTCAGAAGGGTTATCAGTAGGTGGGCCTAAATCAGGCATAGCACTATCATCTGAGACTATTTCATCTTCAGTCTCAACAGTCATGAGATCTGCTGGAACACCATTTTCAGGTAAAGAATTTAATACATCTACATTAATTTTCAATTCAGAATAATGAGGATTATTATGTATCAGCCACAATAATGCATTGTGTACTTTTTCTCTCCTCACAGTCACATCTTTGAATGTGTTATTTCTACCTTTGGCCTTGACAATAATCACAGATAATTCTTTTGGATATCTCGGCAATGATGTTGCCAGTTCTTTCACATTTTGTGGCAAGTTAATACAATGCCCTGAGTAACCTCTTTGTCCACCTGGTTTAATATAAACTCTCATAATAGGGAGAGCTCGAGCAATCAACATTTCCTCAACCTGAGTCAAACCATGTAACTCATGTGGTACTGGTGAAGGAATCATCGAATTTTCAAATGAGAACTTTTTAGGAGATTTAGTATCTCTAGAACATCGTGAGCATACATAATTATTGGGTGAATGTGGTTTAGATTTCAGTGGCCATGCCTCTTGACAAATTGTGCATTGACTGATGGAATATTCAACAGATTTATAAAATTTAACAATGTTGGATTTTGCCCATTTTTGTTCTTGAATACTACCATTTTCTTTAATGTCAAATTCTTTCAAATAATCCTTCTGATTGATAACTTCATTGGTATTAGTTTGTTTAGGTTTGGCACATCTTCTAATTTCAGATTTGTCTGAACACTTTTTGTTCAGCTTAACATTTGCAAGTTGAGCTTGCTTTTCAATAGTAGTCTCCTCTGCTCGTTTTCTTTTTCTATATTTTCTAGCATTTTCAAGTCTAGTTTGTGTTTCATTTTCAGTTTCTGCCGCTCGTTTAGTTTTCTGAAAATTTCTAGCTTCTTCAAGTCTAGTTTGTTTCTCATGTTCAGTTTCTACTGCTTGTTTAGTTTTCTGATATTTTCTAGCATTTTCAAGTCTAGTTTGTTTCTCATTTTCAGTTTCTACTGCTTGTTTAGTTTTCTGATATTTTCTAGCATTTTCAAGTCTAGTTTGTTTCTCATTTTCAGTTTCTACTGCTTGTTTAGTTTTCTGATATTTTCTAGCGTTTTCAAGTCTAGTTTGTTTCTCATTTTCAGTTTCTACTGCTCGTTTACTTTTCAAAAAATTTCTGGCGTTTTCAAGTCTGGTTTGTTTCTCATGTTCAGTTTCTACCACTCGTTTGGTTTTCTGATATTTTCTAGCATTTTCCAAAATTCTAGTTTGTTTCTCACTGTGAGTACTTGTACTTTGGACTAATGAAGGATTAGAGTCTTCTTGCATTATCTCAGAATTTGTTAACTGAACAGTTATCCCTTTAACTTCAAAGGGTGTTGCACTGCTTCGAGGTACAGTATTTTGGAAATAAATCACCACATTGTTTATACTTCCAAGAGAAACTAATACACATTTTCCAAATGGATGTGGCATACCATATAAATCTCTTGAATGAGAGTCAAAAATTTTGACGTTTCCTTCAGAAGTCCTGAAAATTGCAACCGTGTTGCAATCAATAGTCAATAGGCAATGTTGATAACTTAAATGAGAATCTAAAAACAGATTATTTAAAGCATTTTCCAAAGAATAATATGGTAGATTGTTAGTTGCCATAAACAAATCACCTGCAAATGGGTCACTGTATTGCAAGTAACACACTTTATTAGAAACTGCAACCATTTCTGGCACGTCAGTTAGAAGCAAAAAAGTTTTATTAATAGAATTGCTTATATTATATGAAGTACCCAGCTCAGTGTAGACTGTTCTGAGCAACATCGCCATTCTTTTTTTTTTGTGGCAACGTTGGCAGAAGGCCAAGCGAGTTAGGGAGGATGTTTCTTTGGATTTCTTCTATTTCTTCTGAAAATGTTTTGTTTTGAGTACAAGTAATAAAGAGGAAGCAAGAACAGTGAACTTGATCTTGAAAGAGATATAGTCAGTATTTTCTATTTTGTAAATAAAGATGTAAACATTTCGTACATGCACAGAACGGACTGGAGAGTACCTTTAACCAATAACATTATTATCTTTTTGAAAAATGTTTTTGAAAAGAACAATCAAATAACGATTTGTGTGATTTCACTACTAATAATATAGAGGGCAAAATTACTCGAATATGACTGGCTAAAGAGGGCATTTTTTTGTGATTCAGGGCAAAATTACTTGCATTTGATTGATATTCCTTGATTGACCAGTCTTGCATGTGATTAGTAGTCGCTTAGTTATACTTGGCAACAGTGAACCTCAGAGGACTGACATTTTTTCAACAAATCTGCAAGGTTTTTAAACTACTGAAGGAGTGTAAACTATTAGTAAAATGAATACACTAGAAAGTTTAAGAACTTTTGCCTGTGTTTACAAAAAGAAAGCTACAGACACAGCGATAGAGCGAGGAAAGTTGGAATGTTGCCCAGCACCGACCGTGTTATAGGTACATGTACTTCCACATTTTCTGGACATAATATAGCTCTTGAAAAATATTGCCCGTTATACAGTATTATTAATACCTAATCGCATGAGTTCTCGTAAAGTTAAGGTTTAATTTCACTCGTGTTTTCAAAATCTTACAAATTACCCTCGTCACTTCGCGACTTGGGCAATTTTGTAAAATTTTGAAAATACTCGTGAAATTAAACCATAATTTTCCTCGGCCCCATGCGATTACCTATACAAATTTATCTTTGTTTCTGTCTTTTTATTCAACTCACAACTCTTTGGAAACATGTACGCTCGGTGTACCAATTTTTCTTTCAAAAAATATTTTCCCGCGCTTTTCCACGCTTTTCTCCGTGCTCGAATCGTGCAACATGGTCTCTCGTTCCGTATGATGATATATAACATACAACCCAACACGCGTGTATGATGCATTTCATCATACATGTGCATGTTTTAAGATGCGCCAATTAACGGATTAAAACTCACTGCGCATCCCACAATCTTTGTCAAGAACTATTGACCATAAATTACAAACACTATTAGGGGGGTTGGACGGGGAGAGGTAGCTAAGAAAAACCCCTGCATTTTTCAATTTAGGGTTAGGGTTCCCCCCGGGAAATTCACATTTTTGAGATTAGGGTTAGGGGGTTCGGGGGGGGGGAAGGGTTTCATTAATAACCTCTTTATCAAAAAAACATGCACATGTATGATGAAATGCATCATACACGCGTGTTGGGTTGTGATCTCACCGGTGAGGGTGCTAATCTCGACACGCGTGGAGTCCATTTTACACGCGTGTAGAAAAAGCGAGGGAGACGAAATCTGTGAAATAGTTTATTTGTATATATATATGTTTGGTACGGTTGTCACGCGGTAAGAATAATTGGACACTGGTGACTAGCGACGAAGAAAACTGATAAATCTGTCAGTATTTCGGCTTTATGGAGCCTGTTCTACTTAATTAAATAATAAAAGAGAACAACGAAGAAAAGGATACAAACAGCCGGTTTGATATATCTTGAAGTGAAACCAGAGAACCTGAAGAAACCAGACGCCGTATGGTAAACAAAACTCGATCTGAATTGCATTGGTTGTGGTCACTCAGTGGTCAAATAATTTTAAAGTTATAAACGGTAGGATTCTTGTTGTCTTATAACCTAAACAATATACAGCTTCACGTTTTCGTGCTTTCCCTTTGCTCGTCCAAACCATAAGTCAGCTTAACTAAAGCTAACTTAAAACACTTCCTTTATAAGCTTATGTTTATGTTATGCACCTATCAATGTTAAGCACCCAGGGGGGGGGAGGCCGGGCAATAGGTGGGGATTAGACTTTTCAATATTTTTTTTGAGTAAATGCCCCAATACGGGGCTACCACACAGAGTTAAATAGTGAAAAATTCCCCTCTCTGGGGACGTCCAGATTTGTCAATTCCCCCACTAAATACTATCAATGAAAAATTTACTATATTATTTAATATACATATAAACACATTCTTAATCTGACAAAAATGTTCCTATTTATATATTCTCAATATATTGACTATACAATATTCAGAACATATAAACGTTTATAATATAATTTAATACTTGTTCAAATGTTCATTTTTTAAATATAGATCAATAAAAATTCATCTGGCCATGGTCATGGTCTCTACGAATCTACAATACAACATTTAAATATTATTTATAACATATATATTTCCTGTACTTACCAATAAATATTTCAACAACATTATTCAGGTTTTTATCTTTAAATGCTTGAAAAGATTCTCCACAATCTGCTCGTAGTTCTCGTACTTTGCTTCGCTGAGTTCGCCCGCACGAAACATGCTAGACTTGCTCCAAGTCCGCCTCTTAGCACTAGTTTTTGCGAGGCGGGAGAGCAGAAAAACGGTCGAGCGGAAAGGCGGGAGGAAAGAGGCGGACTTGTTTCACTTGCAGGTTTTTGAATCTAATTAAATATTCTGGTGGGAAATCGCTGAAATGTACATCGCCCTGTTTTGACGTGTTTCGGGTTGTCGTACATGCAATGGGAAGTGGTTCTACTCCTACTAAAACGTTTTCAAGAGTCTGTTTAACTCCAACTTCCAAAGATAGCACTTGCATAGCAATTTAGCCTGAATATAATTGCTTCCCGAATTGCGTCACCGGTGCAGGTGGGAAAAGTCCTTTTCAACGAGGAACCGAAAGATCAAAAATGTCGAAAGGTCAAAAATGTTTGAAAAGGACTTTGAGAAAGTCTAGATCATGTTGCATATTATGCGGATAGAGAAGCTTTAGGAATTGTAACATGTCTTCAGAGGTCTTTCCTTCTAAGGTGATTTTCTTTTGGCTAGATTCTTTAAAATGGCCATCCAGCATGGCTTTAAACACTGGAGATTGTAGTGTCAGAATGGAGCGATGGACGTGAAATTTTGTTTTCTCAACAACCAACACAGCGTCGCTGTCTTTCCATGGGGACGCAAAAACGTTCTCTTGTTCCAGTTCTTCTGATTCGCTACTGCCTGATGAGTCCTCGGCTGATTGGGCTGATCCAGACATTTCACTTATTTTACAAAAAACACGGAGGCTAAAATATGCTGCTGCTGTCAAACGTACACAACACACGTGTAGTGCAGGGCTGAGGGTAGACTTGCTCCAAGCCCGCCTCTTAGCGCTAGTTTTTGCGAGCGGGTGGAAAGGCGGGCGAGCGGAAAGGCGGGAGAGTGAAAAAGCGGGAGGAAAGAGGCGGACTTGCTTCGCTTGCAGGTTTTTGAATCTAATTAAATATTCTGGCGGGAAATCGCTGAAATGTACATCGCCCTGTTTTGACGTGTCTGGGCTGTCGTACATGCAATGGAAAGTGGTTCTAGCTCTACTAAAACGTTTTCAAGAGTCTGTTTAACTCCAACTTCCAAAGATAGCACTTGCACAGCAATTTAGCCTGAATATAATTACTTCCCGAATTACGTCACCGGTCGAAAAATTCACCGGTGAATTTTGGCGCGCGGCAGGTGGGAAAAGTCCTTTTCAACGAGGAACCAAAAGGTCAAAAATGTCGAAAAATCAAAAATGTTTGAAAAGGACTTTGAGAAAGTCTAGAAACACATGACAGATCTCACCGGTCAGCAGTTTTCGCGCGGCCCATAAAGAACCTGGATTCGAATTTGTCAAATAGCCGCACCCCGGGCTCCGAAAGATGGTCAAATGCCCGATCACGGGCGAAGCTGCTTTGGCGAATCCCGTGGGTATGCCCGGCCTCCCCCCCTGGGTGCTTAACATTGATAGGTGCATTATTCATCGACTTTGCATGGGCTTTGGCGATTTTTTTTTTGCTGTATTTCCAAATTTTCGACTGAAATGTGGGCTGTTTAATACTTCTTTCTGGGATCCGATTCTACTGAATTGTTTTTATCTCAGACTCTATTATAAATGTAATTTTGAGCTGTTAACTTTTAATTCTGCCTTTACAAAACATGTATACATAGCCACATAGGGAAGCCATAAGCCATTTAAGTGCTTGCTAAAAATAATCCCTTTTGAATCCTCCTATAAAAACAATATATTTTTTACAACAAGATATAAGTTTTGCTTTGATATGTTCAACTTTTATTAAATCAGTTAATCATCCTATCCGTAAATTCTATAATTATCTCTAGGATTATCGTTTGTTTTAAAATCTGTTTGTTTTTATATTGGTTGTATATCAGGAGTGCTTATTTTAGGTCAGGGTGGGTGGGTGGGGGTGTTTCAAAATACCCATTTAATAAAAGTGGGCGAGGGGTTGTTGCATTAATGTATTTCTAGTTGGGTTGAATTGAATCGTAGCCATCGAGAAATAGCACGCATGACAACCAATCAGAAACGTTGTTCACTTGTTGTATACTTTGTATTGATCGAGGTTTATATCAGTAAATCAAGATGGCGTCCAACTTGCTGGTTGTATTTGATTTTGATCACACAGTTGTGGACGGCAACACGGACACCTGGATCACAAAATTGTCTGAAGATGTAAAACAAACTCAGAAAGAAAAGGAAGTGTGCTGGACCGACCGAATGAATGCTGTATTTTGCAAACTGCACGAGAAGAACTTCACAAAATCTGATTTTAACAAATGCCTTCAAACACTGCCGTTCACCACGGGTATGAAAGAGTTACTTGGTTTTATTTCTTCGCGAAATATTGATTGTATCATCATATCAGATTCAAATACTTACTTTATCGACTACCTGCTAACAAACGAAGGTCTGAAGAGTGTTTTCATCGAAATACATACTAACCCAGCGCATTGGACTGATTCAGAATGTTTATGTGTCCAGCATTATCACAGCCACGTATGTAGCCGTTGTCCGGCAAACCTATGCAAAGGAAATGTTTTAAAGACTTACACGAAGCAGAACAATGCTGCAGATAAAACCATTTTGTATGTTGGTGATGGTAGTGGAGATTACTGTCCAACTTTTCAGCTGAAGGGAACTGATTATGTATTTGCCAGAAAAAACTATGTTTTGTCAAAGCTTCTTGAACGAAATCCACCAGAGCACAATCCTAATGTTATTTCTTGGAATGATGGTTTTGATATTTTGGCTGAGTTAAAAAGAATTTTAGGTATATGAAAATGCTATTTCATAAATTTAAATCTTCAATCATAGGGTATTTGACCTGGGCAGAGTATCTGCACACAGGCTACTTCAATCACTGAGGGATTTTTTTCAAACCAGTACTGATAGTATTGTACACTAGGTCAGTCTAGACTTTTTCAAAGTCCTTTCCGGGTTCTCTCATGGATGGTAGTTCTTATCGTTTTTAAAGGACTCTTCTACTAGATTTCCACTAAACCACTGGAGAATTTCTTATCTGGGCTGTCACATTAATCTGACATAATTGTTACTTCACTACTCTTTTTGAAAGCTCCAAAAAGTTCACATTTAGCTATGGGATGTAATATTGAAAAAATGCACTACTGGCAGAACAGTGGTTAACTCATTCCTGTCCAAGGGCTTCCTCAGAGGTGAATAAAGTCATCTGGCATTAGCCAGAATAAAATATCAAAGACCGATTTGGACAGGAAAGAGTTACGGATTCCTTTCTGAATTTGTGAAGAGAAGAGAAATACAGTATTTTGCATACAAGTGGAAGATTGTACAGTATATACCTTTTTGTTCCTCAGGTATTTTTAAAGAAACTATAAAAATGGACAATCGATTTCAATGTAAACTATTTGAAACCATGAATGTCTCAATGTAAACAATTTGAAAAACCAAATCTGTTGAATTTCAACAAGGCAATGCACTACAATCTGGGAGTACATGTACCAATTTTTCTCCAGAGCCCTCCTGTGTACTGAGATAAGAACATACTAGCAATTACTGTACTTTTTGTAACAATAAGAGTTCAAAAACTTGTTATAAAACCAAAACATTATACACATACATACATTAGTATAGTTAAAGCCTTGAGTTACAGTAATATACAATATAAAGGTGTTGGGAAATAAATTAGTATCACTACTAGACATATTGGTTGGGCAATCTTTCAATTCTACCAATTTAGTATGCAAGGATTTCCAATAAACATGTACCAAATTCAGACACCAACCAGTTTTGGTGTCACAAATACATGTTGCAGGTGAAGAAATTTATACAGGCGTGGTGGAGCCTAATCCTCCCTGATATTAGCGAGTGGGCTCACTCAGCCTTCCCAATATTTCTGAAGATGGAGCTAAGAATTGTCTAAAATTTGTTGGGGGTGGGGGGGGGTTGAAGTACATTTATTCTATTGATGGATTAGCCACTCTAATATATAACCTTGACTAATAACCCCAACTTCTGACAGAAGCAGTGAATTATTTATCGTGTATATTGGTAAACAGTATCAGTGAGTGCACTTTTTAATAAACAATACAGTTGTTTTCATTTATTACTACTTTACCACAGTGTGTTGCAAATTCTTTGGGTTGTTCACACTTCACTTGGAACTTGGCAACAAAATTGTCAGCGAGGTTGTCAATTATCCAATCAACATGAGCTTTGATTCATGTAGTTTGCATTTTCACTGGATAATTGACAACAAATATACATGTAAAGTTTATGGTTCTGTTAATTCCATAACATGGCTAACATAATTTTTTTATATGACTTTACACAAAGCTGATACACCAATAACTATAGAGGGAAATACTGGAAGAAAAACCAGTGGCTAAATAGTGAAACTGCAAATCACAATACTGCATGGCTGCAGGCTAGGCTTGGTCATTGTGGCACTGGCCATTGACATTGTGCTACAGTATAAAACAATGGCTGACTGGTTGAGTATTGTAGAATGATGAAGAAGAATTAAGAACCAGAAACCTCTTAAAATGTTGAAAAACGTCATTCTTCCAAACTGGCACCGGACATTACTGAACTAAAGCTAGAGGGTAAAGTGTTCTAGTCATTTGTAGAATGGTTGCAAAATTGCATAGCCTTCTGCATCCTAAAGGAACAGTTTATGACCTGGTAGCATAGCATCAAATACTTATGAATCCATATAGATTGTAACCTTAACTGGAAAAGTCATATTCAACATGTTTCCAAAACAAATGAAGAGGAGTATTGGTGTACGTGTTATCCAAAATTCACCATTTTGTTACGTCACATGTAACTACCCAACTATATTATTGCCTGATTTACCCATACTTGACTTACGGTAGTGTAGGGGAACACATACATTTCTAAACTTAACCCAATTATAATCTTAC
>OZ035997.1:4076387-4093887 GCA_964035015.1 Corallium rubrum | reverse complement strand
TATTTGGCGTATATTCGTGACAATGGCGGATGGGCATTCAAGATAGTTTTCAAGGACTACACAAGTTCCTTCGGATTCGAAGCATTTTATGTTACAAATAATCGAACAAATCAGAAACGAATTAGATATTTACAGCAAAGAAGGACTTGGTTGTGCTGTGCAACGTGTGATTCGTTACAACTGGAGAAAAGCGTGAGGTGAGAAATCAACATAAATTTGTTGTTTAGTGGTTAATGATTTCCCTCTCAAAGTTTCCCATAATTTCTAACCTTGTGATGCATTTTCCATGGTTTAATGTTTTGCAGTATTACTGTAAACGTCTAATTGTTGTGTGTAGCAATTATCTGGATCAATTAGTTACAACTATCATCCTTGTTGGGGGGGTATTCCAATTGTTTTAACAAACACTCTTGTTTCCTTTTACTTACTGCACTTGTATCCCAAGTGTGAATAAAGCTAGCTTAAAATTTATTATTCAATAACAATCTTGTATTTTTCTTTGTATTAAGGTGAATTCAAAATTGAAATAATTTATTGGATTGCCTCCAGAATTTATTGTTAAATTTGGTATATAACTGGTCAAATATTTCTATTTTATCAAATAAAGTGTATTTCCTGTATGTATCCTCAATATATATGTAAATAAGAAACTTGAATAAAATTAAAATAGTTTGTCTCAATATTGATCTTGGTTACTTCTAAAGCACTACTGTATTGACACTGATACAGGTGCATTCAATTGGGGCATATTTTTGCAGTGAAGCACCCCCCCCCACCCACCCCCCCACCCCCACCCCCCTGGCAAGAAAACATCAACTTTGGCACATTTAGAGAAGGCATTAGGAAAGTTACTGTATTAAGGTAGACATGTGAATGAACTATAAGACAGACAAAGTCCAAGCCCAAAGGGTGTCTGTCTTAGACAGAGTTCACTGTTTATCAGGATGTACATGCAGTAGCACTCAAAAGCAAGGGGATGAATGATATGCAGGCATTTAATTAGGCTTTGACCAGCATTTGCAATTAGATTGTATAATATGTGAGATAATACAGTACTTCTGTGTTAAAATTTTATTAGTTATGTCCACAATTATTATGCATTGCCTTATGTAATTATACAACATGCAAAACTTCAAACTACATATTATTTTAATGTTATTTGGTAAAACAGAATCCATCAATTTATCATTGTAAAAATCCTGTTGAGATTGGTGCTCATGCCCACAGTCTGAAATATGCCACCAAAGTAAGTTATTCCTACACTAACATCTGTACTGTATCTCTTCACTTCCTGTAAAAAATAGGATGTGAGATGGAATTATTAACCCTTTCATGTCTTAAGAGTTGACTGTACAGCCAATGCCTAACTATTGTATTTCACTTCATGGGTATACAAACCAAGGGGTAGACACAGAGGCACATGCCACCACCGCCACCCCCACTTGGTTAGAGTCCCCCTTTTGCAACAAAAAACCCCTTTATTAGAAGACATGTGCCTCAAGGGTCGTTTTAAAGCTCTTCGCTGAAACAAGGTACACTTCACCCACCCCATCAGCTTGCTTCCCATCTGATGCAGTTGAAATGGGACCACTTGGGCAAAAGGAATAATATAGGTATAATTGTATACTGAAAAATAATATGAACAACAAATTATAACCAACTAGCAATACTAAGCAAAAATACTACAACTACAATATATTATTCACAATAACAATGACCAACAATAATCCACACATCAATTTTAATATTAAATCATACTGCTGTCCTGGAACACAATGTTATTTAATATATAAAAAAATATCTATACATATCAGTTCTGTATACAGATATAGCAGATCTTTAAGAAAGTTCAGTACATTCTGTAACAATTAATTACAAATGTATGCAGGTCTGACATGTATACAACTTTTCCAGAATGATGGTGTTTTTATACAGCGAGGTCAAGCGTTTTGGACCATAAAAACAGACAAATACCGATTTTTACTCTTTAATATTTGTCCACCAGTCATTCTACACTTATTCTAAAGAATAAAGCTCTAAATATTGGGAAACTTCCAAAATTCTTTTGAAGAAAACAAGGTTTTAGTGGCGAAACGCTCTCTTAATTTATTTGGCGCCATCTTGGCAAATGCCGAAATACCTTGGTCGGTTCAACGGCGAATATCTCGAAAACGGTGAGTGGGTCACCAGGGGTCGTCCGGATAGAATCAAAGATGAGACATTTCTGCAACTTATTACCCAAAAATTAGAGAATTCGAACCGTTGGAATTCGAGAGTTTTTGCTTTGAAAATTGTTGAGAAACCGGAAGTGGGGTCCTCGCTTAGCGACGACACGACCTACATAAACGATCAAAACAAAGTAGAAAAATACATTTACCTTGAAAATCCTGCAGATATGGATAGTCCAACAATGTATCAAACGATATCGTTGCTTTTTTAAAGAAAAAATTGAATAACAATAGCGTAATATTCAGCATTTCCAAGTCCAATGCAAAATTTTCATTTCGAGAACGATGAGAAAATGAAGCCAATTCATTGGTCGAGGAATTCACGTGACAATCACGTTACAGCTGTCCGGCCTCCTCTGCCGGAACACCAAGATTCTTTGGTGTTCTTTCTAAAGCGCATGCGTTCAAGTTCGCGGTTTGGGAGTTGGACACGAGATCATCGACAGTTGTTTGGAATCAGGTCGACCTCACATCCAAAATTAAGGATTATCCTTAATTGTCAACTCGCCTAAAATTAAGGCTAATCCTTAATTTTAAATGAAAACTCTCCCCCATACCCCCAACCCCTAACCACAACCCCCCGGAAGCCCTAAACCTAACCACAACCCCCGGAAGCCCTAAACCTAACCACAACCCCCGGAAACCCTAAACCTAATCACAACCCTCCGGAAGCCCTAAACCTAACCACAACCCCCGGAAACCCTAAACCTAATCACAACCCTCCGGAAGCCCTAAACCTAACCACAACCCCCGGAAGCCCTAAACCTAACCACAACCCCCGGAAACCCTAAACCTAATCACAACCCTCCGGAAGCCCTAAACCTAACCACAACCCCCCGGAAACCCTAAACCTAATCACAACCCTCCGGAAGCCCTAAACCTAACCACAACCCTCCGGAAGCCCTAAACCTAACCACAACCCCCCGGAAACCCTAAACCTAATCACAACCCTCCGGAAGCCCTAAACCTAACCACAACCCTCCGGAAGCCCTAAACCTAACCACAACCCTCCGGAAGCCCTAAACCTAACCACAACCCCCCGGAAACCCTAAACCTAATCACAACCCTCCGGAAGCCCTAAACCTAACCACAACCCCCCGGAAACCCTAAACCTAATCACAACCCTCCGGAAGCCCTAAACCTAACCACAACCCCCGGAAACCCTAAACCTAATCACAACCCTCCGGAAGCCCTAAACCTAACCACAACCCCCGGAAACCCTAAACCTAATCACAACCCTCCGGAAGCCCTAAACCTAACCACAACCCCCCGGAAGCCCTAAACCTAACCACAACCCCCCGGAAACCCTAAACCTAATCACAACCCTCCGGAAGCCCTAAACCTAACCACAACCCCCGGAAACCCTAAACCTAATCACAACCCTCCGGAAGCCCTAAACCTAACCACAACCCCCCGGAAACCCTAAACCTAATCACAACCCTCCGGAAGCCCTAAACCTAACCACAACCCCCCGGAAACCCTAAACCTAATCACAACCCTCCGGAAGCCCTAAACCTAACCACAACCCTCCGGAAGCCCTAAACCTAACCACAACCCCCCGGAAACCCTAAACCTAATCACAACCCTCCGGAAGCCCTAAACCTAACCACAACCCCCCGGAAACCCTAAACCTAATCACAACCCTCCGGAAGCCCTAAACCTAACCACAACCCCCCGGAAACCCTAAACCTAATCACAACCCTCCGGAAGCCCTAAACCTAACCACAACCCCCCGGAAACCCTAAACCTAATCACAACCCTCCGGAAGCCCTAAACCTAACCACAACCCCCGGAAACCCTAAACCTAATCACAACCCTCCGGAAGCCCTAAACCTAACCACAACCCCCCGGAAACCCTAAACCTAATCACAACCCTCCGGAAGCCCTAAACCTAACCACAACCCCCGGAAACCCTAAACCTAATCACAACCCTCCGGAAAGAAGTCCCACCTCTCAGACCCCGACCACAACGCCCCGGAAACCCTAAACCTAATCACAACCCTCCGGAAGCCCTAAACCTAACCACAACCCCCGGAAACCCTAAACCTAATCACAACCCTCCGGAAGCCCTAAACCTAACCACAACCCCCCGGAAACCCTAAACCTAACCACAACCCCCGGAAACCCTAAACCTAATCACAACCCTCCGGAAACCCTAAACCTAATCACAACCCTCCGGAAGCCCTAAACCTAACCACAACCCCCGGAAACCCTAAACCTAATCACAACCCTCCGGAAAGAAGTCCCACCTCTCAGACCCCGACCACAACGCCCCGGAAACCCTAAACCTAATCACAACCCTCCGGAAGCCCTAAACCTAACCACAACCCCCGGAAACCCTAAACCTAATCACAACCCTCCGGAAGCCCTAAACCTAACCACAACCCCCCGGAAACCCTAAACCTAACCACAACCCCCCGGAAACCCTAAACCTAACCACAACCCCCGGAAACCCTAAACCTAACCACAACCCCCGGAAACCCTAAACCTAACCACAACCCCCCGGAAACCCTAAACCTAATCACAACCCTCCGGAAGCCCTAAACCTAACCACAACCCCCCGGAAACCCTAAACCTAACCACAACCCCCGGAAACCCTAAACCTAACCACAACCCCCCGGAAACCCTAAACCTAACCACAACCCCCGGAAACCCTAAACCTAATCACAACCCCCGGAAACCCTAAACCTAACCACAACCCCCCGGAAACCCTAAACCTAATCACAACCCTCCGGAAGCCCTAAACCTAACCACAACCCTCCGGAAGCCCTAAACCTAACCACAACCCTCCGGAAGCCCTAAACCTAACCACAACCCCCCGGAAACCCTAAACCTAATCACAACCCTCCGGAAGCCCTAAACCTAACCACAACCCCCCGGAAACCCTAAACCTAATCACAACCCTCCGGAAGCCCTAAACCTAACCACAACCCCCCGGAAACCCTAAACCTAATCACAACCCTCCGGAAGCCCTAAACCTAACCACAACCCTCCGGAAGCCCTAAACCTAACCACAACCCCCCGGAAACCCTAAACCTAATCACAACCCTCCGGAAGCCCTAAACCTAACCACAACCCTCCGGAAGCCCTAAACCTAACCACAACCCTCCGGAAGCCCTAAACCTAACCACAACCCCCCGGAAACCCTAAACCTAATCACAACCCTCCGGAAGCCCTAAACCTAACCACAACCCCCGGAAACCCTAAACCTAATCACAACCCTCCGGAAGCCCTAAACCTAACCACAACCCCCCGGAAACCCTAAACCTAATCACAACCCTCCGGAAGCCCTAAACCTAACCACAACCCCCCGGAAACCCTAAACCTAATCACAACCCTCCGGAAGCCCTAAACCTAACCACAACCCCCCGGAAGCCCTAAACCTAACCACAACCCCCGGAAACCCTAAACCTAATCACAACCCTCCGGAAGCCCTAAACCTAACCACAACCCCCCGGAAACCCTAAACCTAATCACAACCCTCCGGAAGCCCTAAACCTAACCACAACCCCCCGGAAACCCTAAACCTAATCACAACCCTCCGGAAGCCCTAAACCTAACCACAACCCCCCGGAAACCCTAAACCTAATCACAACCCTCCGGAAGCCCTAAACCTAACCACAACCCTCCGGAAGCCCTAAACCTAACCACAACCCCCCGGAAACCCTAAACCTAATCACAACCCTCCGGAAGCCCTAAACCTAACCACAACCCCCCGGAAACCCTAAACCTAATCACAACCCTCCGGAAGCCCTAAACCTAACCACAACCCCCCGGAAACCCTAAACCTAATCACAACCCTCCGGAAGCCCTAAACCTAACCACAACCCCCGGAAACCCTAAACCTAATCACAACCCTCCGGAAGCCCTAAACCTAACCACAACCCCCCGGAAACCCTAAACCTAATCACAACCCTCCGGAAGCCATAAACCTAACCACAACCCCCCGGAAACCCTAAACCTAATCACAACCCTCCGGAAGCCCTAAACCTAACCACAACCCCCCGGAAACCCTAAACCTAATCACAACCCTCCGGAAAGAAGTCCCACCTCTCAGACCCCGACCACAACGCCCCGGAAACCCTAAACCTAATCACAACCCTCCGGAAGCCCTAAACCTAACCACAACCCCCCGGAAACCCTAAACCTAATCACAACCCTCCGGAAGCCCTAAACCTAACCACAACCCCCCGGAAACCCTAAACCTAACCACAACCCCCCGGAAACCCTAAACCTAATCACAACCCTCCGGAAACCCTAAACCTAATCACAACCCTCCGGAAGCCCTAAACCTAACCACAACCCCCCGGAAACCCTAAACCTAATCACAACCCTCCGGAAAGAAGTCCCACCTCTCAGACCCCGACCACAACGCCCCGGAAACCCTAAACCTAATCACAACCCTCCGGAAGCCCTAAACCTAACCACAACCCCCCGGAAACCCTAAACCTAATCACAACCCTCCGGAAGCCCTAAACCTAACCACAACCCCCGGAAACCCTAAACCTAACCACAACCCCCCGGAAACCCTAAACCTAACCACAACCCCCCGGAAACCCTAAACCTAACCACAACCCCCCGGAAACCCTAAACCTAACCACAACCCCCGGAAACCCTAAACCTAATCACAACCCTCCGGAAGCCCTAAACCTAACCACAACCCCCGGAAACCCTAAACCTAACCACAACCCCCCGGAAACCCTAAACCTAACCACAACCCCCGGAAACCCTAAACCTAACCACAACCCCCCGGAAACCCTAAACCTAATCACAACCCCCCGGAAACCCTAAACCTAACCACAACCCCCCGGAAACCCTAAACCTAATCACAACCCTCCGGAAGCCCTAAACCTAACCACAACCCCCGGAAACCCTAAACCTAATCACAACCCTCCGGAAGCCCTAAACCTAACCACAACCCCCCGGAAACCCTAAACCTAATCACAACCCTCCGGAAGCCCTAAACCTAACCACAACCCCCCGGAAACCCTAAACCTAATCACAACCCTCCGGAAAGAAGTCCCACCTCTCAGACCCCGACCACAACGCCCGGAAACCCTAAACCTAATCACAACCCTCCGGAAGCCCTAAACCTAACCACAACCCCCGGAAACCCTAAACCTAATCACAACCCTCCGGAAGCCCTAAACCTAACCACAACCCCCGGAAACCCTAAACCTAACCACAACCCCCCGGAAACCCTAAACCTAATCACAACCCTCCGGAAACCCTAAACCTAATCACAACCCTCCGGAAGCCCTAAACCTAACCACAACCCCCCGGAAACCCTAAACCTAATCACAACCCTCCGGAAAGAAGTCCCACCTCTCAGACCCCGACCACAACGCCCCGGAAACCCTAAACCTAATCACAACCCTCCGGAAGCCCTAAACCTAACCACAACCCCCCGGAAACCCTAAACCTAATCACAACCCTCCGGAAGCCCTAAACCTAACCACAACCCCCCGGAAACCCTAAACCTAACCACAACCCCCCGGAAACCCTAAACCTAACCACAACCCCCCGGAAACCCTAAACCTAACCACAACCCCCGGAAACCCTAAACCTAACCACAACCCCCGGAAACCCTAAACCTAATCACAACCCTCCGGAAACCCTAAACCTAACCACAACCCCCCGGAAACCCTAAACCTAACCACAACCCCCGGAAACCCTAAACCTAACCACAACCCCCCGGAAACCCTAAACCTAACCACAACCCCCCGGAAACCCTAAACCTAACCACAACCCCCCGGAAACCCTAAACCTAATCACAACCCCCCGGAAACCCTAAACCTAACCACAACCCCCGGAAACCCTAAACCTAATCACAACCCTCCGGAAACCCTAAACCTAACCACAACCCCCCGGAAACCCTAAACCTAACCACAACCCCCCGGAAACCCTAAACCTAACCACAACCCCCCGGAAACCCTAAACCTAACCACAACCCCCCGGAAACCCTAAACCTAACCACAACCCCCCGGAAACCCTAAACCTAACCACAACCCCCCGGAAACCCTAAACCTAACCACAACCCCCCGGAAACCCTAAACCTAATCACAACCCTCCGGAAAGAAGTCCCACCTCTCAGACCCGGACCACAACGCCCCTCTAGGATTTTTAGGAGAAGCGTGCGTAGTAGAGCGCAATCTATACATTTATAAATGCAAATATCTTTCTACTAATTGCACGAAACAGTCTCAAACTTAACCATTGTTTATTGACTTTAATTTACAAATAGAAATCATATTTTAGCTGTATTTTATACAATATTAAGAAAAATCAGTCAAGGACTGTCTAAGACCCAATTTTCCTAATTTTGATAAAACAACTAGTTTTTTTATGTTACGGTAGTGATACAGCATTAAAAGATTAGTTTGCATCAAATTTTCAATATCGAGTATTAAATACCCTCCGTAGTTTGGACTGCGCATTGCAAACTTGAAAGCGTCAGGCTGACGTTTTCAAGTTTAGCATATCCAAGATGGCGTCCACATCTGGAGGATTGCATGGCGGCAGACGCGATAGTTCAGGGCGAAAAAGGAAGCACGATAGTGTAGAAAGCCGACGAAAGTCATGGAATAGTCAACATAAAAGAATATATTTATTGAAAAATATGTTTGAAGCATGGAAAGATGCAAAAATCGTGGCAGGATACAGCTCATGTAGTGACAGTGATTTCGCTGCGCATCTGTTATCCTTAGAATATCGGAGAAGGTAAGGATAATATAGTTTTAATACATGTTTCAATTCGATTAAATGTATAAGACATTGGAATAAACGTATTGAAATTTGTATTATTTAACGATTTTAGATCGGATCCCAATCAATCGCAGCGACAAAAACAAAGCCGAATTACTCAACAAAATGCAGATCATGGCACTGATATTGGCACATGTGATGTAAATATTTCTCAAGGTAATCTCAATGCATCATGAATATAAATAGCAAGGACAAGTATAAAAAGATAAACGATTTAACGAGCCATTAAAATTCTCTAAGTTTACACAAAGAATATGCAGAAATTCAGCTTATTAGAATCCCTTTTGTTATGTTTGTATAACCCCATTTCTTGTTTACATTCTGCTGGCAGGCATATTGTAATTATACAAAACGTTATGTTCTCATTTTTTAATTCTACAATATCTACCAATTCACGAAGCCTTTGTGGTGCTTTCGATGACCTATATCTTGCCAGTAAAAATATAAACAATTGGTCTATTTATACCAATTTATGGCTAATAACAATGCATTTATTTTAATAGCTCAGGAAACATCCACACCTTTGAAAGGTAGAGAAAGCCTGCATCCTTCTTTTCAATCAGAATCTCCCATACTGGGAAAGCAACCAGATGGAAATATCATGGAGACGGATGTCAACTTAAGTTTTACTGGGTCTGATGTACCACTTGGTGAAAGGTACTGATTGTGGACAATAACCTTTCAAATAACTGTGTGGCCCTTTGCTGAGGTCTAGACAGAGGTGGATTAAGGGTACCTGAGGCCCCTGGCTGTATTTCTGATTGGGCTCCCCCAGGCCCCTTCTTGCACTGCATGTAGGGGCCTGGGGCATTCTTTTTTTAATAAGACATCAGTGGCCCCAGGCCCCCCTAGGATCCATGAGGCCACGGGCCCCTGGCTGTAGCCCAGTCACCCCCTTAATCCACCACTGGGTCTAGATGTCGGCAGAGTTTGCCAAGACCAGATACATTTGTTTATATCTGACATAGTTTATAGTTATACAGATGTGTGTATCGATATTAGATTGCCAATACTTCTAATTGTATATGTCTAGTTCTACCATTGACCCACTTGATACTATGAATGCAACAAATGTGTCAATATTTACCGATGATGAGGAGACTACCGATGAGAGCAGTTTGGAGGACAATGTCAGGTACAAGAATATATATTAGGATATATATATATACATCAAGTTTCACAGCAGCTACATATTATATATTTATATTTAATACTTTAGTTTAATAGAATACATTTCCTTTACAGCTTACACAACCTTACCAAATCAGTCATTGAAGATTTGAATGCTGAAAGGCAAAGTGATTCAGAGTATGAAATCTTATGTGTTTGAAGCATAATTATGTGGGGGTCTTATAATCATCCTTGTAAGTGGGAGCTTAGCTGAATAAAGAAAGACACAGCTTGGCTTGATCAAGTCAAAGGGTTTTAAAGTCTGCTATTGTGTAACCCATGTCAAATCAGGGAGCAAAGCTATGATGGAAGGGTTAGTTTGGGGCTTATCCAAACCTACCCTGTCAACATTCCCTATGGGTGAAAACTGGAGTACCTGAAGAAAACCCACAACTTTTAGTAGAGCATTGTCGCATTGATAGACTAATTTCACATAAACTGCAACAAATATTTTTTCATTGATCAAATGATATTATATGCCTTTGTTATTTATATAGCTCCATGGATGATAGTAGCAATGGCGATTTTGAAGGTGATGAACCTGATATGTACCCAATGTCTGATGAACAACAGCCAGATATGGATGATGTACAGCAACCACAAATGGATGATTCACAACAGTCATCTAGCACTCCTCCAATTACCTTTGGTCCACATCAAAAACTCAGCAGAGGGGATGAAATGTATGCCATGAAAGAAGAATATAATATGGTGCAAGAAAGAAAATTTGTCTGCTCTCTTGATTTACTTCTTGCAGCATTTCAAGCTAGATGTCAGACACCTGGGTGTACTGCCTTGCCCAATATTAAATATCACTTTGTCGGCATAACCCTTATTGTGAACTGTCTATGTTCATCAGGGCATAAATATAGATTTTGCACATCCCACCAAGTCAATGAGATTTATGCCAGCAATCTCCAGGCAGCTGCTTCAATAATTCTATCTGGAAGCCATTACGCAAAAGTAGAACGCATGGCAAAATTTCTAAATCTGGAATTCCTGTCCAAGTCAACCTATTACAGATTCCAACGGCTGTATTTGGTTCCAGAAATAAACGAGTGGTGGTGTTGGATGAGGGGTGAAGTGATCATGGAATTTTCTGGAAAAGATGTTGTTGTTGGTGGTGATGGCCAATGTGACTCGCCAGGGTTCAATGCCAAGAATCTTTGCTACTTTATGATGGAGGTAGAGTCAAATTATATTCTTGACATTGAAGTCTTGGATAAGAGACATGTTGGCCTGATCTCCACAAATATGGAAAAAGAGGCAGTTCGTCGAAGTCTTGATCGAGTTACCAAAGAAATAAAAGTGGTTGAGCTGGTGACTGATGCATCCACATCTGTGAAAGCATTACTTGGTAAGTTATAAAATTGAAAAATTCAACTTGATAATCCCATCTTCATCTAGGATTCGAGGTAATATATTAATATACATGAGATGGATACTGATTTCCTTCGGGTTTTCTTGACGAATCGAGATAGCACACAGGTTAGATAGCACACATACAGTACAACTTGGTCTATTTATTTTATTGATGAAAATTACTTTTCAATTTCAGGATCCCAATATAAAGATATAGTGCACAGCTTAGATGTGTGGCACAAGTCAAAAAGTATTAAAAAATGTCTGGCGAAGGTTTGTATATTAGACACATGATTTAGCATAGAAAACAACTTGAGGGCACTCAGATACTGCATACCCCTCCCAACACATTAAGTCAAGTAGTATATAGTATTAATATCAACTTACAGTAGCGTGATGTGGATTATAGTTGGGTAAACCAAAGGCGATGCAAAAGATTAAGGATTGGTCATCTCATATCATCAGACATTTCTGGTACTGCTCCAGTGAATGCCGACAAGATGATGCCACCTCTGACGATGAAGCACTAAGACTTATGAAGGTATTTATTTGCTTAATTGTTTGTGCACTACTAAGTAGAAATTCACCAACAAAGGTGGTTGTTAATTTTTTTATTTGTTTCATATTTGTTTAGGATAAATGGATTGGATTGCTGCATCATATTTGCAACGATCACCAGTGGCTTGGGGGTCAATGTGACCATGATGATGATGATAACCATGATGAAAGTCTCTCCTGGTTTGATCGTCGCGATAAAGACTTCATCGAACTGCAAAAGGTCATTTTGAATCCAGACCTACTTGCCAGTTTCAAGTACTATACCCGTTTCAGGTAAGGTAAAAATGAATTGTCTGCTTTTCTTGTACTTTCACCAATTTTAGCCAATAATGTCATAATTTACATGTACCAAAAACCAAGTGGAGTAAATGGAAGTTTTTGATATTTTAACTGTTGTAGGCATACTGGTGGTATCGAGTGCGCAAACAGTCTTGGTTTGGTTTACACTCCAAAGCGAACACCTTTCAAGTAAGTTTTTGTCCAGCAAAAAGTTTTATATGGTCAAATGCTGAATACTATTTTACTGGGAAATAATCTTTAAAATTGCAAATTTTTAGGTATCAAGTATACAAAGCAAGGCGACAACTAACAGCCATAGACTGGAATTTCCATCTTGGCCTTAAACAGATGAAATCGCAGTCTGGTGAGGATATGGTGACAAGAAAATATAACCCCAGAACCAGAGAGTGGGATATCAAAAAAGTGAAATGTGCAAAAGGTTATGAATATATCCCATTGCTAATTTCGCATGTGTTAAGGAAGAGAGTTATGGATGTTGATGGCGTTACACAAACGGTTGATCTAAATAAGAGTGACCCTTCCCTTATTTCGCCAACCATTGCTCATGTACCACCACCACCTACAAAGGAAATTGCTGCCAGAAGAAGCAGATTTGTAAGAAAGTAGACAGATATGGAGACTTTAAAACTACAATATGCTTTCAATAAATTCCAGTTGGTAATGCAGCGTGAGATATCTTCTCTACTATATTGACCCTTTAACCTATTAACTGGCAGTACTCTTCCACTGACAAGTAAAATCATCTGGCATTAGACAGAGTAAAATACTCTGGCGCTAGACAGTAAAATACTAAAGTAGGTGCATCTGGGTGCATTGCCAGATAATGGGTTAACAAGAGATACTGGCAGATAGTTGTTAACTCATTAACTGGCAATACTCTTCCACTGACGAGTGAAATCGTCTGGCATAGACAGAGTAAAATACTACAGTAGGCGCATCGGGGAGTATTGCTAGCTAATGGGTTAAATGTAAATATTTTGTTGACTTTTTTGGTAATTTTTGGGGCTTGTAAATTAATTAAATATAAGAATTTCTTTTCATATAGTGGTGACACTATTTATTAAAATGTTTCCCATGAAATAGATATAATGTGCATTATATGTATTGTACAAAATTCAGCATTATATACAAAACAGTGGTAACTCTGAATATAAACATTCTATTGACATACTATAACTATATATATATATATATATATATATATATATATATATATATATATATATATATATATATATATATATATATATATATATATATATATATATATATATATATATATATATATATATATATATATATATATATAGGTAATATTGGGCATTTCGCTCGATTACATAGCATGTTCTAAGGATTTTAGGTGAAGGAAAATTCGAGCATAGAATATATACATTTTAAGACCAAACCGGGACCAGTTGCGAAAAATGCAACTACACAGGCCTTCCGGCAGGAATTGAACCCACGACCTTGCGATTCTAGTGCAATGCTCTGACCACTGAGCCACGGAGGGCGTTGCCGAGAGCTTGATCGCGAGTTCTGTATATATATATAATAAGGTGGTAATGCCAGGATTAGAATGAGGTATATTATAGGTAATATTGGGCATTTCGCTCGATTACATAGCATGTTCTAAGGATTTTAGGTGAAGGAAAATTCGAGCGTAGAATATATACATTTTAAGACCAAACCGGGACCAGTTGCGAAAAATGCAACTACACAGGCCTTCCGGCAGGAATTGAACCCCACGACCTTGCGATTCTAGTGCAATGCTCTGACCACTGAGCCACGGAGGGCGTTGCCGAGAGCTTGATCGCGAGTTCTGTATATATATATATATATTTTCGCTTACCTCAAAAGTCTGCAACAGGCTTTTTCATCTAAAAAAGAATCTTCAGGCAGATTTTTTTTTTTTTTTTTTTAAATGAAACAGCCTGTTGCAGACTTTTGAGGTAAGCGAAAATCTATATTTGCTCTAACTATATATATATATATATATATATATATATATATATATATATATATATATATAAGATAGTCAAATGTTCAAATCTATATAAAATATTCATACTCAGAGTTACCATTGTTTTGTATAGTAACCAAGTTTGGTGTAATGACTAATTCTGAAAATAGATATATTGTGCGCTGAGAATATTAAATTATACATTACTAGTGTTCCCTATACCCCATGTAAATTCCAGTAATAGATGGAAATCGTTCCCTTATGTTCAATACAACACATGAAGGACAGACTCGTCTATTTCCTTTACCGAGATGACCATGGCGGGCAAGAATAAATTGTCTGTATGCTGCTTTTCGAAAAGCCCTGGTACTGCTATCTTCTCTGTCATTTCGTATGTCACTTGTATTCCTAATGCACAACTCTAGCACATCTGGGTCAAGACACAACTTTGTGAATCGAGAAGAAGATGTTATGCATTTCTTTAATTTGCAACACTTATTCTCAATTTCCTGCGGCATTGGGTGACATCTGCCACAAACACACCAATCTGGCACACCACCTGTTGCAGAATCCTGCACTTGATCTGGGTTCTGTGGGTTATTGGAGTCTTGGGTGGTTGGTCCACTGCCTGCCTGTGGTCTATCATCTGGTTGTTCAGTTAAGGATTGACCAAATTCTCCAAGATCTTCACTCTCATCAAGGTCATCCTCCAGAATTAGCAAGGTGTCAATATAATCCATGCTACCAATCCCTCTCCGTAAGCTTCGAATAGCAAGCTTCCTTACTAAAGCATCATCTAGTGTTGCGATGAAATCCTGAAATATGAAATAGATCTGGATGACATTTACAGGTCACTAAAATGCAGTACAGGTACAACATGGAGTACAGGCCCCTGCATCTAAACCCCTCCATGTATCAGCCCTTCAAAAATGCTTACGAACAAATACAAGCCTTGAGGGTATTGTCCGTGAATGGGGTGGGTGGGGTGGGGGGTGTTGTACCACCATCCAAAGAGTCTATACTTTATCTGTAACTGCCATAATATATATAACTCCCAAATTTGCCATTATTTTCAGTCCTTTCTATCATCAAATATACCTCACATTTCCACTGCTGTGTTTACTGTTATTAGTCTGACACACTATAAAGTTGTATGTGTATTAATTTCACACAACACACGGTAAGACAACTGAGCATGCATTGGCCCTACATTGGATTCCAAATACTGATCTCTTACTCTCTTTATGTCAAGAATATTGCACTAAATTCATATTTTTAGCATTTTTTGATAGCAAGGTTGCAAATTTAGAATTATATGATTGTATATACTAATACACACACACTAAAATTGAGTGCATCAGGTTACAAGCCTTGTTCTAAGAGGGGATAAAATTATATTTAAACCAAATTTGATCGAACCAAATCGACACTTTACCTTTACATCTTTATGTTCCTTTTCCCTCTGTGCCTCCTCGGACTCAGCTGGATTGTGGCTTAGACGAAAGCCTTTCGCTCTGCCCTGCTTCGCACGTGTAGCTTTTCCGGCTGCTTGCCGTGTATTACCCCTGTCATCTCGCTCCCTTTCCGAGTTTTCTGCCATTGCCTAAAACAAAATCACACAAGAAATCGTCAAATTTAAGGCTTTCGTATAATCATTGCAATAATTCCAATAATACATTGACAGACTTACCCTATTCTTGCAAGGTTTATTGCGAGTACCGCAGTTGCATTCATCTGAACATTCAATATTACTCCCCTTGCAAGGACAGCCTCGAGTCCCATTTTCTTTTCTCTTGACACTGCAAGAACTCTTACAATCGCAATGACTTGCCTATATAAAACGAAGTCATCGTCAATTCAACAATTCTCCTCTATACATGTATATGCAAATATATGCAAATTTTTACCTACCATGTTGACAGTGTTTTCCTTCGGTTGCTTCGTTCCTCTGATGGCGGTAGGTTATTCCGATTGATTTCCGACAATTTACGAAATATCTCTGTTATGCTTTGAGCCCTATTTTAAAATTAAGGCCATGTCTTAATTCTAGCCCTATTTCACAATTAAGATATACGCTTAATTTTGGTAAGAGATCGTGTTGTTGGAATATAATTTTCCTTTCGTTTTCGATTCTGTCTCGTATTGACTCGTTTGACTTTGGAACAATTCTGATTGAGGTAGATTCCGTTCGAAGAAGGTCCTTGTCGAGTGTGGATCATCGCCGCGTGTACTCGGTGGGGCAAAATACATTAAAATTTACGAGTTCGCTTCAGAGCTTGGCAATAGAGCCGTGTCGGAATTTCTTCGTATTTACGGCTTCTTTTTGTGAAGGTAGTTCTCTTTAATTTGTTGCACCGTTCGTTTATATTTGACTTGTATATTTCATTGAGATTCTTAATATGTACCAACAGTACCATGCACGAACAGCCTGCAGTTCGGTCAATCGTCTATCTGTTTCAAATTGCTATCTGTCTTCTGTGTTTGATTTAATTATATAAGGGGAAACAGGTTGATTGCTTTGATAAACGTTCGATTAAATTGTTCGGATTAGAATTATGATTAGAATTGTGCTTCGTTGTCAGTTTTCGTGTTTCAAATACTGTTTATTTATAAACAAGCTCCGTTATATATAGGCCTTTGAATTTGAACAACCAATCAGATCGCAATGATATATGGATTCCCCCAGAGCCTTTCCAGCGCGCCAGCACGGGAGAGGCTCTGGGGACGAGAATGCCAGAAGTCCAACTCTCTGTCGGCACCAGGGCGTTTATATAGGGGGCGGTGAAACGGCAATGGGCGCGCTGATCGATGTGTGATGCAGAGGACTGGTAACAAGCCCCCTGTCACCATAGCGACGAACGCTAAGCCAGGAAAGTCCAAAATGTGGCGGGTAAAATACGCTTGATGTGGAAGTCTCTGAGTTGAGTTTAGAAGAGGACGTGGATGAAATTGCCGAGCCATACGATATATCAGTGGATTCAGCTAATATTCTCTGGTGTTACTCCCAAAAATTCGGAGTCGTTGCTGAAACATGAACAAATATGTTGCTGAAAAATATATGAACCGTACCGTTGCTTTCGCAAGAGAAATGACGCAAGAAGTCTTTGGAAATCTTTGTTTGTGCACGTTACCATTCGGCCATGTTCGATAGAAGACA